>OY977935.1:82009714-82609714 GCA_963854355.1 Epinotia brunnichana | reverse complement strand
GCGGTTTCGGTAGGGGAACCTTTATATTTCGCTATCGAAATATAAAGGTACTTTTATTTTTTCCGGTACCGTAACCGTTTTTTAAAGGTACCGATATATCGACTTTGGCCTGGCGTTATTGCCAAACCACCGGCAAAGGCATCTTCCGTTTTGTCTTTCAATGTTTAGTAGCCAATGCTTCCTCTGTAGAGTGCCAGTTCGCTTATTTTTCTCGATAACCTTTATAATACCGATATAAAACTGAAACCGCTACCCGTTATTTCAAAACGGTTACGGTACCGTTATGTTCGATGGCGCGCATAACCTTTACGACATAACGGTACCGTAATGGAATACCGGTTTCATACCGGTATAACCGTAACCGAAATCAGTCCCAGGTTGGAAGGTCAGATGGGAGCCACTTTCGCAAAACTAGTGCCTACGCCGTCCTGGGATTAGGTGCCCAAGCGGACTTAGGATAACCGGGAAAAACGCTAGGAGAATGGTGTTTAACCCTTTTCCAGGCTGGCAGTTCAAAACTGACAATCAAGTGTCAGTCTTATTCATTGACATTAAGAGACATGGTTGACAGGCAGTATGTGGTCGATATAACGCCTCTGCCTGGAAAATGGTTAACAAAACCTCGATTGTTTCAGACCGCTAGAGCCGCAGCCAGCGACTCATCTCGCGCGCGAGTTCATGGTAAAGACGCGGCGCCGCAAGGGGCTGAGCGAGGACGTGTCCATCAACAAGTTCTTCGACGACCCCATGTTGCTCGAGCTGGCGCGGCAGGACGTGCAGTTCAACTAGACTTAACTTATATTTAATAAACGATTGCAAACATACCTGGATTTTATACGTTAATAGGGAACATTACTGCAATGTTCTGCCGCCAGAGGCAGCACTACCACTAATAGTGAACCAGTATAGGAATATAGGGATTCACACACACATGCACAATTGATTGTCAAATGAGTGGCATTCTTGCCACTCATTTGACAATCAATTGTGCATGTGTTGCATAGACAATACCGCAAGTGGGAACGAGATACAATGTCAACGCTGCTAGTGTCGCCACCTACGAACAGTTTTGCGTGATGTTCCCTATTAGATATTGCCCGCAATCTCCATACAAACTTCCAGCCCACATTTCACCCCCTCAGAGATGATTTCCCCTTGTTCCTTGGAGATAACTATGGTCAGGTAACTGGTTATCTGTGAAGATTTTTTTTCCTCAGAGAAAGCCAGTTATCTCCAAGGATTCGTTTTGCCTCGCAGATAACTGATTTTTTAACAGTTATCTGTGAAGAAAATCTATTCCTTCGAGATAACTGGCTATCTCTGAGGAAAAAAAATCTTCAAAGATAACCATTTACCTGACCATAGTTATCTCCACGAAACAAGGAATGATTTCCGGGTTAAAAACTATCCTTTGTCCTTCCCCGCGACTCAAACTGTCTCCATACTTCATACTGTCTCATCTCAATCGATTCAGTAAAACACACAGACAAGAGCTACTTTACCATAATAAATAATATTCGAATTGATGGTACACACATGTATCCATGTCCGCTGACCTAGACAGTACATAACAAATTATTATTATTCAGGGTGTCCACTGCAAACCCAGAAAACATTTCCCTGACTTTTCCCTGACTTTCCCTGACCATTCTTTCGAATTTCCCTGACCAGAAATGTTACAAAATATCTCGATTGATTAACCTTTAACGCCATTTCAAAGTACGCATGTCACACTCCAAACTCTTTATGGCTATGCAGCGCAAGGAAAACTTTTTTTATAAACTTCACTAGGATGGTGACAAACAAGCGCACGGCCTGTCTGATGCTGTGTCACTGCAGCCTTTTAGACGTTTGAAAGGCTGTCGGACGCATAATTCGTCTGAAGCTACTGCTAGTATACCTACTCGTACTTTGACATATAATTTGTTATTTCTATTATATGATAAAGCATAGTTTCAAGTTGAAAGATAATGAAATTATTTAAATTTTTGTCATAAATCATTTATCTGAAAATCTTGAAGAAAAATTGTTGAGGGGCGGAAAAAATTGTATTTTTTCAGTCTCTCGTTCTAGTGTTTTTTGCGTCAAAATTTGTAAGCTTCGGATTAAAAGCATCAAATTAATGGAGAGATTTTTACATGTTGTAACAATTCGTATTCACCCCATCAACGTGGGAAGATGGGTGTGCATGTGGAAAAAGCAGACGTCGCCTGCGATATGACCTCCTTGATAAACTTTTATTACTGTGCTTGTGCGGTAATAGTACATTATGATACAAGTGTGCTACGTTGGTCATTACACTCGAGTCGGTTTTTAAGCCTGAGCCGAAGGCGAAGGCTTAATGGAGACGAGAAGTGTAATGACCAATGCTCACGTGTTTCATACGACGTTTTTCAACACATTTGCGAGAAAAAAAAATAAAAAAAAATTAAAATGTTAAAAGATATGTAATGAAAAGGCACTAGTGCGATAATGTAATGTAAAAGTCACGGCATGGGTAATATTCTGCATTATTTTGCTAATATTTAAAAAGATATGTAATGAAAACGCACTAGTGCGATAATGTAATGTAAAAGGCACGGCATGGGTAATATTCTGCATTATCAGTGTAAATACGCTGTAATAAGACCTACTTTACGAGCAGGTGTGTTGAAATAGTACATTATGATACAAGTGTGCTAAGTTGGTCATTACACTCGAGTCGGTTTTTAAGCCTGAGCCAAAGGCGAAGGCTTAATGGAGACGAGAAGTGTAATGACCAATGCTCACGTGTTTCATACGACGTTTTTCAACACATTTGCGAGGAAAAAAATAAATAAATAAAAAATGAAAATGTTAAAAGATATGTAATGAAAAGGCACTAGTGCGATAATGTAATGTAAAAGTCACGGCATGGGTAATATTCTGCATTATTTTGCTAATATATAAAAATATATGTAATGAAAAGGCACTAGTGCGATAATGTAATGTAAAAGGCACGGCATGGGTAATATTCTGCATTATCAGTGTAAATACGCTGTAATAAGACCTACTTTACGAGCAGGTGTGTTGAAAATATAGTTATCGACTAAAACAGGCACGCGAAATTAATTTCTCACGAAACAAAGTATTCTCCTATAGAAAAAAAAATGTGACGAACAAAGCAACACACATAATATGACAAAAATGTAAAATAAAATATTGCATGCATGGCTTTCTTTAAAAAAAAACCATGCAATTTAATTTTTTTCGTGTTCCTAAGATCAAATTTCCGTATCTTATTGCCCCGTTTGAATAATACACTCTGTCTGTATGGGTCGTTATTTTGACGTGGTACATATAAAAAAACTTGGGTAATTTTTATTTTACAACTTGCATTTTGATAGGTATTATTAAAATGTGTTTAATTAAGACCTACTTCGAGAGGTTTCTAGTCCAACTTCGAGAAAGAGGTCAATCGTCGAATCCGACTCGGCTGAACAGCGTTCGGGAAGCTACGGCACATCTTTTCGTCAAATATTCCACAGAGTCTCAAGACAAGATTCCTTGACTAGTGTGTGTTGTGTAGTGTGTAGTGATGAACCTTTGTTATCTGAATCGAATGAGTATTATTTTATTGCACTGAATAGTGGTCGTTTACTATGGGGCCTCATAAGAAGGCTCAAAGTCACCCAAAAATGGAGAGGGCTATGTTGAGAGATTATCCGCGTGATCGCATCAGAAATGAGGCTATCCGCAGCAGAACCATGGTAACTGTTGTAGCAATCGGAATCGCTAAACTTAAGTGGCACTGCACTGGGCGGAGCACATTGCTAGTAGAACCGATGGCCGTTGGGGCGGAAAGGTTCTCGAGTGGCGGCCACGTACCGGAAGGCGCAGCGTCGGTAGATCCCCCCATAAACGCGCGTGGCGTGCGGGTGGCGCAGGACCGGTCATTGTAGCACTCTTTGGCGGAGGCCTATCCCAGCAGTGAACGTCTTTCAGCTGATATGATAATGATGATGATTATAAAAATTCATAATTATTTTCAAAGCAATAATTCTGAACACAAAGGCATAACGCTGCTTTACCTTGATGCGAACAATATTGGATTTTTTAAAGGTTTTGTATGGACGTAGCTCAAAAAGTACACATATTTATGAAAACTAAACCTATTGTTTTCAAAAATATGTATTAGATTTGATAATTTTACCTTCGACAGCGAGTTTTATTTATTTCAGACCTTTTTTTCTATAAAACTATACCTTTTTTCACCAAAAATTTATTCCCCGTGTCTGTTTTAGTTGATAACTATACCACATACGCCTTAGTAATAATAGTTATAGAGAAGGCCGTATCGCAGGCAAAACCTACTTTTTCCACATTTACCTACACCTATTATCCCGCGCTCATGGGATGAATCCGAGTTGTTCCAACATTTTAAAATAAGTACTCATTATAGAATGCTTTTAATCCGAAGCGTTCAATTTTGGCACAAAAAACACTTAAACGAAAGTTTTTTTAAATACTACTTATTCCGCCCTTCACAACTTTTTTCTGTAAGGCTTAAATTGCATATGTTGTTGTGATATATGACAAAAATATAAGTCATTTTTATCACCCTACTTGCCATAGACACCTTTCTCATAGAAATAACAAATTAAGTGCTATTTCTAAAACACCAAAAAGATTGCCCCTTTGAGAGGCAACCACGCAACGCCAAGTGAAGTGCCAGCATCAAATGAAGATGGTGGCTAACCCACACATGCCCGAGGTCGAAAACTTATGACCTCATACTCAACCAATATCAATCAAAACATCTTCCTCTCCACCTTTTGCAAGGCAATGTATCGAGGTATCTCCCCACAAAATGGCCTTATAATATCACCTGGTCATAAAATATTTTAACACTGAATAAAAACAAAAATCAAACTAACTAAGATCTATACGTACCTTTCTAAATTTAGTTAATGGAAAACATAACAATGATGAATCAACATATTTATAGTTCAAGATACATTTGTTGATCCCTTTGATTTTTTTATTTATATTTTTTCCTTCTAGATAGATTTTTTCCCTGACCTGTCTAGAACTTCCCTGACTTTCCCTGACTTTCCCTGACCCCCATGAGCTTCCCTGACTTTTCCCTGACTTTCCAGAAAGTGGACACCCTGTTATTTTCGTTATTAAAATTTTATACATTTATAAAAAGAAAAATAAAAAGTGTTGTTAAATCCTATCGGGTTTGTATCGATACAACATTCGCTACTGCACCCATTGTCCGAGCCATAACCATACTTAACCAGCTTTCAACTAAAATAGACTTATTTAATTGCACTCTGACTGAGTTTACAAGAGCCGCAAGCAGACAATTATGTTTTTCGTAAATATTTGTATATCGTGACTTTGTAGCTTTAAGTATTGATGTTTTATTTTTTGTGTTAGTCTTAATCTTTTATTGTTGTGTACATATCACGTGTTGGACTAGTCTGTAAGCGATATGTATATTTATACTACTAAATAAATAAAAATAAATAAATTCTAGAACAATTATTACTATTATTAGCTTCAAGTCCTAAAATGAGATATAAGAAATTAGTTTGAGACGTGAAACTTTGGGAAAACTATTATTCTCGGAAAGAGTGAATTTCGCGTAAATGGAAAGCCATGATTTATGAAAGATTGTTTTTGTTTCTACATAAGTTTCTTATACCGCATTTACTTGCTTGCGGTGGCTTGGCAAGCGTCCACAAGCACAAGCGTGGCTAGCGTGAGCTTGGCCCGATCCGGGGGGGGCTGGGCGCAAACGTTCGGATTCCGCGTACCGTTTTCGACTTATAGCGCTCGCAGGCGTTTGAGTACAATAATTATCGCTCTAGAGGGCTGTAAGTCGAAAACCAAATACGGAAACCGTACGCCTATGAACGTACTCCGATAAGTTGTCATCACGACAGTTGTCACTGTCAACCAACTGTCACGAGCCTTGCCTGCTGCCAGCCTGCCACTGCCCACTTCCACTTCACTAGTTCACTACCAATTTAACCTAGGTTCATGCTATTAACCAACTAACTTGCAAGACCAGTCCCCGTGCGAAGCTCAGAATAATCCAATCGAAGAATCTAATGAATGCCAAGCTTTGAAACCACCATACTTAAGATCAAACGCTAAACTACAGACATGGTTAAAATGGGGAAGCACAAGTTGAAACTGCTAAACAAGTCACCGAAGGGAGAGAACACTGAATCGAAATTGACGGGTAAGATCAAGAAAAAGAAAACGGCCGTGAAAGACCCCACAGCAGCAAGTAAAAAGGTGTCTATGATAAAAGAACTGGTCTCAACGAACAATGATCTCGTGGATGTGAGAGAAAATAAACAGCTCAGGTCTGCAAAGTCTCTGGTAACGAAGGAAGATCGGAAGCCGCCTCAACCGAAGCAGAAACCAGTTGAAAAGCAAAAGAAGAGGCAGAAAATACAAATAGATGATACTAAAATGCTATTGAAGTTGATGAAAAAGAAGTAGAAATAGAAAATAAATAGGGTAATTTTCATGGAAGATAGGTTAGGTTTTGTATGCTGGAAGTTTGTCCATTAATTTATCCATAATGTTCAGATTAACGAATGTGTGGCTACATGTTCATTGTTTAAGTATTAATGTAATTATAGATGATATTTGAAAAGTAGTTGTTTAATTTCCAAAACTACTCCCCACTAATTGTACTCAATTGCTCAAATGATAACTGCATTTGATTCTATATAGGGATAAGTTCATCTTGAGTCACATATGCTGAAAACTGTAATTGTTTATAAAAACAAGTACTTACTTCTATACAAATTTTGATATTCCTACTCATCACAGCAATGGCAGAGGTATAAAGTCTGTCACAGACTGGCGGTCAATAGTAAATTTGACGATTACTGTCAAGTATACTATTGACCGCAACCGCAGGCCGCACCAATGTGTTTCAAGCTTGATTACAGCTCATCATAATTCCCTGTTGGGAGCTCTCCCACAACTGACACAAATGGATGAGACATATTGCATATCCTTACATAGCTACTTATAAACAGTGGTATAGTTACTTACCAGTAGAGTAGCAGATTTTAAGGTCATCAAATTTAGGGGCATTTTATATAGTTTTACAGAAGTGAAAAGATTCATTGAATGACAGAGTGGAGCACACGAAGTTCTCCGTTTCAGCTTGGGCCATCATTTGTACGTCCAGATTCTCGTGAAATTTTGTGAGCAGGTTCAATAATTATATAGTTTTATTTGTAAGTCAGTTTTTCAAAATTCAAAAATAGTTCATGTGTTTCCCTCTCTGTTGCTCCAAATTGCGCGTGCGATAGAGAGATACACTAACGAACTTCGCAGCAGCAGCTCTGTATGGCGTCAATACTTCATCGAAAAAAAGCACTTAACAAATGAAACAAAAGTTATGTTCAAAATACTTTATTCTCAGCTCACTTTTACCAACATAAGGCCTCTTTTTAAGGGGCCCCTCAGAACTGGCTGGTGACGCAGATGAGGCGTAGTCCACGGATATTGTACGCTTTGGTCCAATATTCTCTTTGGCGTAGTAGTCATTCATGTGATCCGCACGGAGGGATTTCCTCACTCGTTGAAATTGTGCTGTTCTCTGAGGAGCGGGCCATATTAAATACAATAATTTATATCCCTTATATACACAATACCGTGTGTAAAGAGTTTAATGGAACTTGTAGTAATAATATGTCATTCAATAAGTGGGCAACTGCCAGAATCCGGAAAAGTAGAGATAACTTATACAAACTATATGAGAGTAGGGTTAGGGCGCACTCGCAGAATGTCACTTTCGCGAAATGTCCCTTACGCAAAACGACCGGTTAACCGCTATCTTAAAATGTATACTTCATTTTGCATTTTAGTTGAAAATTATTGACTTTACGACTAAATTATTGACAAAATGAAAGCTTATTTAATTTTACACAAAAAAGTACAACATCACTTTAAGGAAAACTCCTGTTTATATTATATTGAACTACCTACAGTAGTAGGCCATTATGCACTAACATCCAAGTTCTGAATCAAATTTTCTCAGTGAGTCTTTAATTTATCAGAATTATCACCTTAGGTGTAATGTAGTACTTTTTGGTGTAAAATTAAATAAGGTTTCATTCTTTTAAATTTAAGATTAGTAGTTAAGATTGTAATAACTCTTAAGTAATTTTTTATTCAAATAAACAGAACAATTTTTTTTTATTGAAGTTAATAATTTTCAAGGAAAATTCTAAATTATAAAAATGAAGTATTTTCTTCAAGATAGCGGTTCACCCCTATGGTCCCTAAAGTTCAAATTTTAAGACATGTAAACAGAGGTTTCGGTGAGTTGTGTGTAGTGAACTTGACTACTGTCACTTGCAATTTACCCCATTTTTGCCCTAAAATATGTTTTGACCATCACATTATGAAGTTTCAGTAATACGCCCCGCATCAATAATGTTAAGGCGACGTGAGCTCAGGTATCACGCTTATTTGAAAAATTCCTATAATTAAACTACTTCAGTTTGGTTTCGTGAAATTAAACATAGAAATCTTGAGACCTTTCTGCGGGGTAAACAGCTATCAAAAACACGATCAAGGATTTTTGGCTCGATAAAAAAAAATCGCAAACATGCCTCTCAATTGCACTTATTAAAAATTATAACTAATTCATATAACCATCTTCTTAGATGAAAATTATACCAAAATTTGTATAATTTGAATTACGAGCGCAATCAGCTATTACTTTTTAAAATAAAATAATTCTAATTAAATAAAAACGAAATCAGCGATTTTGCGCTCACGCACCCTCGCGGCCCTCGTCCGTTCTGAACGTCAGTGCTCCGAGAGCTGCGTTTGAGGTCGGACCTGTGCCGCGCGCACGGCGCGCGTCAATTCAACGTAACCTGACATTTCAATATAAAAATGGGTAGCAAAAAAAATAAAAGGAAAGTTACAAGACTCCGTCATCTCGAGACTGTGAGGGCCAATGGAAGGAAAACTGCTACACTACGGTAAGTAAGTGCAACGAAATATCGAATTATGGTGGGTGTGTACCACTTGCCCATACACAGTTCATTTTTAGGGTTCCGTACTCAAAGAGTAAAACGGGACCCTATTACTAAGACTTCGCTGTCCGTCCGTCCGCCCGTCCGTCTGTCTGTCACCAGGCTGTATCTCAAGAACCGTGATAGCTAGAGAGTTGAAATTTTCACAGATTATGTATTTCTGTTGCCGCTATAACAACAAATAATAAAAACAAAATACAATATTTTTTTAAGGGGGGCTCCCATACAACAAACGTGATTTTTTTGCAGTTTTTATAGATAATGGTACGGAACCCTTTGTGCGCGAGTCCATCTCGCACTTGGCCGGTTTTAATTATATATTGTTTCGCTGTTTTAGTTGGTCGGACCACAACGAAGGCATGAAAAATAATGAAGCCATGCTTATTACTTCAAATACATCAAATGAGTAAGTGTTAATTATACGTTATAATACTTTATCTAAGTTTTTAAAGACGTAATCCATATGAGAATAATACGAGTAAATAATATAGAAACAGATATTTTGTGTGCATGAAAGTACATGTCCCGGTCCGGTCGCTGTGAAATAAACACAGTTTAAGAATAACAGTAGGACAATAATACAATTTGATAGGTTCTTTTTTTTTACTAGCGGCCTGCCCTGCTGCTACGACCGCGGGGTTTTGTTTTTTTACAAGCTTTTATTTAACTTGTTCTGTTCGTATTGTAATATGTACCTAAGTAAGTTGTCCGTCAAAATTTGCAATCCATTTTTCAATCATTTGCCGTTATCCGATTGAGCTGAAATTTGGAATACTTATGTATGTTTGGTGACAATGCAATACTTTGTCACCATTTAGCTGATATGATGCTGGAGCCGGAAGATGGCACTCTATGATGGAACGTGCTATGATAGTCGAATTTGGGGTACTTAGGTGTTCAGCAACTTATGAGGCCGACTGTACATAAACCTTTCTTGGATCAAAATTCGTTCAGTTGTATTTTTTTTGTCGCGTACGGACAGATAGACACGGTGGGGGACTTTCTTTCTATAGCATTGAAATTTTCACGTTTTATGTTGGTCTATTGTAGAAATATTATTCTTTTAAATTTTCTTTCAGGCTCGAAAGTTCATCTATTATGGACAGTATGGATGAAAATAAGTCGCCTTCTGTGCAGCTGCGTACATTTTCACTGACACCGTAAGTAATATACCTAACAAAATAAAAGGAATATATGCATAGCATAATGCATATATTCCTTTATGCATATATACATTACATTATAATACGCATACATTCCTTTTATTTTGTAACATAGGGTTCGTTGACGATTTTATGATATGTGTAGATTATAGAAATATTAATAATGTATTCAATTTTATTTTAGACTCGAAAGTTCATCTATTATGGACAGTATGGATGAAAATAAGTCGCCTTCGGTGCAGCTGCGTACAGTTTCACCGCCGCCGTAAGTATATACAGAACAAAATAAAATGAATAGATGCATATACATACAGGGTTTGCATTGTTTAGGTTTATTATGAGAAGTACTTATGCTTGATTAATCTTTTGTTGTAGGAGCAATGAAGATGAAACATGGATAATAGAAGAAGAAGGATACCAAGATTTAACGAGTGAAACCCATATGGGACGAAGACTCATAGACGTAGCATACTTTTTTAGACGCTTGCAGGAAATATCAGCACATACTTCGTTGTTTCAGTGCAATCTGAGTAATATAACCATAGTTAGCGAAAGACGAATTGGTTTTATATCCCATTTTAAATTAAAATGCGAACTTTGTAGCAAATATTTTACAGTTTCATCAGACGATCCAAATCACACGAACAATGTTGATGTCAATACTGCTGCATGTTCGGGCATAGTTGCTACTGGTATAGGATATTCCCAGTTAGAAGAAATATGTAGCGCTATGGATGTACCAGTATTCACTGAAAAATATTTCGCTAAAGTACAAAATCAAGTCTTTGATGATTGGGAGGCCACCGCTGTAGAAACTATGGAAGCAGCAGCGGGACGAGAGCGAGATGCCGCTATTGCAGAGGGTCGAGTTAAGGATGGCAAACCCGTTATTGACCTTTACGTTGATGGTGCTTGGTGCAGCCGCTCTTATGGAAATAACTACAGAGCTCTTTCAGGAGTCGCTGCAATAGTGGGAAGAAGATTCGGCGAGGTTCTCTTTATCGGCGTAAAAAATAAATATTGTTTAATTTGCGCAAGAGCCGAGAAAAAGGAAGAAACTCCAAAGGAACACGTGTGCTACAAAAACTATGAGGGCTCATCGTCTGCCATGGAAGCTGCTATAATCTGTGAAGGTTTCATGAAGTCTGTTGAAATGTATGGGCTAATTTATGGAAACGTAATAGGAGACGGAGATTCCTTCACTTACTCCAAAATCGTCGCTGCAAATCCGTATCCCAATCATGTGGTAAGTAAAATAGAATGTCGCAACCATTTATTGAGAAAAATGTGCAACAAGCTTCGAGCTATTACAAAAGACACAAAGTATCCACTTGCAAACAGGAAACTCATTACCGACAAAAGAATTATGAGTATACGAAAAGTAATAACCACTTCAATCACAGAAAATAGACAAAAACACCATGTTCGCGACGTAACTATGGAACATCTTTACGAAGATATTTGCAATTCGATCAACCATGCGTTTGGAGACCATAGGTCATGCAAAGATTACTATTGTAATAAAGAAAAATCGTTTCATGAGAACGTCATACCTCAAATAGAAAATTCAATTTTTTGGTTTAGAGTCCGTGTCATCATCAACTCAGTCGCTTCAAAGTCACGCAGCCTTATAGAAAACGTTGACACAAACACAGTAGAGCGACTGAATAGTGTCATAGCGAAATTTGTGGGGGGGAAAAGGCTGAATTGGTCTTTACGTAGATCTTATCAATCGAGGTGTTCAGCAGCTGTCGTAGCATTTAATACAAAAAGACCAATTTATACACTTCATAAGAAGATTTTAGGTAAAAGTCCCAGAGGAAGTTTAAAAAAAAGTCAAGAAAAAAGAGACAAAAAAAGACATTTGACAAACCTCGTTAGCAGGAAGAAAAATAGAAAAAGGAAATTATTTGCGAAACAAAATGATTACGGTGAATCTTCCGCTGCCCCCGATATGAACGAAGAAGATTTAAAAGAAGCTGATACATCATTTTTTGAACGACTTAAAGATTTAGTGAAAGACAAAAAAAGTATTGAGAAAAAGACAGTTTTACAACGGGATTCTAGTGAATGGCTCGAGCTAAGGAAGTTGACTTTAACGGCATCTAATTTTGGAAAAGTGATAAAGAGAAAAAAAAATACGGGAATTGCGTCAAACAAATTTTATATAAAAAGAATATTTCTTTTGTCCGCTCAATAGCGCATGGAATAGAAAACGAGGGCATTGCACTTCAACAGTTGGCGAAACAAGAAAACATTGTAATAGAACCTTGTGGTCTTTTTATTGACCCAGAAATCGATTTTTTAGGTGCTTCTCCAGACGGAATTGTAGGTGACGACACTGTCGTCGAATTGAAGTGTCCTGTGGCTGCCCACAAAAAAGGCATGAAAGCAGCAATAACTGAAAATAAAATCCAAATTTTGCGTTATAATAAAAAAACAAAAAAAACCACAATAAATAAAAATAGTGACTGGTACTTTCAAGCTCAAGGGCAACTACATATTTCGAGAAGAGGACGGTGCATTTTTGGTATATGGGGAGGAGAAGACCAAAAAATGGAAGTACTATATATTAAAAGAGATGAAGATTTCTGGAGAGAGCATATGGAGAAAAAACTTGTAAATTTTTATATGACACACATTATTGCAGAGATCGTAGATTCTCGACATGCTAGGGGCATGCCTTTACGTAACACGACCGATGACAAGGTATAGTGATCTGATGTATATGAACGTTTGTATGAAACCCTCGGTGCGCGAGTCAGACTCGGACTTGACCGGTTTTTTTTAGAGCTGCATACCAGGCTTCTGTCAATCGCGTGCGACCGTGCGAGTAATAATTCAGTGTTTAGTAAATTTTATTACGACTAGTGACCCGCCCCGCGGCTCATATTGAATAAAGATAGGTACTAGTATGTAATGTACATTTTATACTTATTAATAAAAAGGTTTAATTTTTTCTAAGTGTGTTTCTTTTATTTTCGTTTAATTATAATAAATATGCAAGAAAGAATGATTAAACATGATTCGCAAGGAATATGAACTTCGTTTTATGAAAAAAAAATGAAAATGAAAATGAAAAATTATTTATTCGTTTTCTGAAGTACCTACTAATTTAACATGTTCTGGTGTCCCTTTTTAAGTAAAAGTAATACCTGTGCTAAGGGGCACCGCTCTTCCATATGCAGCATTTATGTCAAGTAGACGTACAAACATACATGTAAATTAACTCAATTTCACAATAAAATAATATAAGGATAAGAGAAAATAAAATAAGTAGGTAGGTACTTCATTTCAATTCACGACTTCACTTCACTATTATTACTAAGTACTTTTATACAGTTGTATTGACTAGTGTTGTACTACTGGCAGTCGCTATACTGTGGCATCTCGGCATCGGTAGCGAGCACGCGAAGAGTAAACATTTCGCGCGAATGCAAGCGGGGTTGCCCCGCACCTGCTCCCCTCAAGCCCCGCACCTGCTCCCCTCAATCCCCGCACCTCACCCCCTCGTAAGCAGCCGCGCGCCGAACTCACGTCACCTTAAATGTATAGTGTATAGCACTGGCGTGTTACAGACCCATCTACGAATGTCATGTTTATTGAAATCCACCCGATAAATCAAGTGCTAAAGACTGTATCGTTAAGTATAAATACAACTTGACAGCACGGGTATCACAGGACGGCCGCGACATACTCTCGAGCTCTCTCGCACTATCCGTCTCTCTCTAATTAGACCACTTGGAAAGAGACGGACAGTGCGAGAGAGCTCGAGAGTATGTCGCGGCCGTCTTGTGTTAGCCGTGCAGAGGTTAATTCGATCAAAACATAGATGTTCTTAATTCAAACTGATGTCCACAGCTGATGTCAATCTATACATTCAATGCCGGCTTTGACTTGGATTGTTCGATTTCCTCGTTAGTTATTGTAAACTAAAAATGCGGAGACTTTCACCAGAAAAGCGGAAATCTATTCTGGACAAAAGGTGCAGTATAAAAGGAATCACTCTGAGGGAGCTAGCTTAACTCGAAAACGTTAGTGTTGGTGCAGTCCAAAATGCGATCAAATAGTTCGACCAAGTGTATACTTTCGTTGACAAACCGAAATCAGGCCGAAAACCAGGTCCTTCAAACCCCAATTTGGATAAAAAGATAGTAAAGGCATACAAAACCAACAAGGAGGCGTCTGTTCGGGATTTGGCTAAAAAGTTAGGTACATCTATGGGCATGGTCCAACGTGCAAAGCATAGAAACAATTTAAAGTCTTACAAGAAGCAAAGGCAGCTCAAACGAACCGAAAAACAGCAAAGCTCAGTAAAATTAGGAGTTCGAAAATTATACGACTCTATTCTTTCTAGGAAAAATCTGTGTGTTATAATGGACGATGAGACATACGTGAAATTGGATTTTAAATCTCTGCCGGGACCGCAGTATTACACAGTTCAAGATCGATCTGTTATTAGTGAACCTGAAGAGTCAATTTTCACAGAAAAAATTGGCAAGAAATGGATGGTAGGGCAGGCGATCTGCGAGTGTGGCTTTAAATCAACTCCATTTTTCACTACGTCTACAATGACGGCAGATATTTATATAAAGGAATGTCTTGATAAACGACTTTTGCCTTTGCCTATGGTTAGTTAAATACAGTGTTCAGACTGTGTTTTGGCCCGATTTGGCATCTTGCCACTATGGGTCCAAGACTTTGCAGTGGTATGAAGAGAAAAATATCGACTTAGTACCTAAAGCTATGAACCCCCGAATAGGGAACATTACTGCAATGTTCTGCCGCCAGAGGCAGCACTAACACTAATAGTAAACCAGTATAGAAATATAGGGATTCACACACACATGCAAAATTGATTGTCAAATGAGTGACAAGGATGCTTGCATAGACAATACCGCAAGTGCGAACGAGGTACAATGTCAACGCTGCTAGTGTCGCCACCTACGAAGAGTTTTGCGTAATGTTCCCTATTGCCCAAATCTTAGGCCTATCGAACGTTTTTGGGCTATAATTAAAGCTGAAACGTCACACCACCGCACTTGCTGTATATAACTATGTTCAGGAAATCCTTAGCAATATAGATAAAAAAAAGTACGGTGTAGGGTTACTACTAGATATGACCAAGGCCTATGATCGAGTTCGCCATAACATTCTTTTAACCAAACTATACGGCATGGGTATCCGTGGAAAGGCCTATACGTGGTTTAAACGGTGTGATACCCGTGCTACAGCCTACCTAAAGAAATAGCTGATGAGTTCAAATATACTAAATTTGTTCAAAAATTAAAATCATATTTAATAGAAAACAGTTTTTATTCACTGAAAGACTTCTTCAATGTAAATAGTTACCATAGATAATCTTCGCAAATGTTATCCTATATATTGATATCTACCTACCTACATGTAAATCTTAGTTTAAGTACTATAATTTGTAATGTGTACCTACGTTTTGAGACGAAGGATTTGCAATACCCTTACAGGGTGTCATGTTGTACCTACTATAGACTGTAAGATATTTAAGACCTGACATGAGTGCAATAAAGTATTCTTATTCTATTCTTCTTAAATCTTACCTTGAAAATCGCAGCCAATACGTATATATCGATTATTTTTGTGAAGACACTGGGGAAGTTAAGGTCTCTGTTTCTAAATTACGAGGTACTACATGTTCTATTCCGCAAGGTAGCGTGACAGGATGTATATTGTTTCTTGCCTATGTAAACGACTTGCCAAAAATATTGGATCCCACAACTTGTATAATGTTCGCGGACGATGTCTCTTTGCTGTTTAGTTGCACGAACAATAACGAACTACCAAGAAATGGCTCCATGACCACAACCTCGAAATTAATAAAAATAAAACAAAAATAATTCAATTTAGGCCCGTGCAGAAAAAACCTTTGCAATTGGAGTTGAAAATTGACAACACAATTATTGAGGAAGTGGCAGAATTTAATTTGTTGGGCATAAAACTAGACTCCAACCTAAACTGGAAACCCCACATAAAAACTGTAAAATCAAAATTATCCAGTCTTGTATACGCACTAAACGTCCTTAAAGTAAACACTAATTTAGAAACAGCATTAACAGCATATTACGCGTACGCAGACTCATGGCTTAGGTACGGAGTAGTGATGTGGGGTGCCAGTACAGACGCGCATCAGCTATTCGTTATGCAAAAAAAGTGCATACGTATCCTCACTAACACGCAAATTCCCAATAGTTGTCGTCCACATTTCATATCACATAAAATACTTACGTTACCATGCATTTACATAAAGGAAGCGGCAATGTTTGTTAGAACTCATCCGAATTTGTTTACAATACAAAAAACTACTTCGAAGAGAAGGAATAAATATAAACTTGAGTTACCATTTTCAAAATTGACCATGTACAGAAATGGTCCTTACTACAGATGCATCACCATAGCGAACAAGTTACCTGAACAAATTATTCAAATAACCAGCGACAAATTATTTAAAAGCAGATTAACATAAACTACTTATAATAATCATCAATGGAATAAGAGTTATTATTCCATTGATGATTATTTAAATGACAATACATTGTAAAAGGACAATCTGTCATCATCATTGGCCTTGTACATCTATGATAAGATGATTTAAACAGCGTCTATGTCAAGGTGGTGCGGCATTTACGCACATGACTCGTAAGGCCGATACGGGAGCGACAGGCCCGACCGCATAATTGACAAGTAAATGTTGTGCACGATGATATAGGGAGGACAGCAGCAAGCTGGTGTCTCTGTTCTCGTCGGAACGACAGAAGATCGAACCAAGCTGCATCATGCGCAACCATACCTTCGCCCAGGGTCTTCCTCCAGTGGTCTCGGTCCTCAGATTCCAGTTCCCATTTGGTTGGGTCAATCTTAAAGGACAACATGTCTCGTTTTGCGCTGTCCTTAAAACGAAGCATTGGTCGCCCTACTGGTCGTTTCGCATGGGCTATTTCGCTCAGGAGAGTTATACGTGGCAAACGAGAGGGCTCCATCCTTTGCACATGCCCCAGCCAGCGAAGACGTCTTTGCTTCAAGATAGCAATAATGCTGGGTAAACGTGCGATGCTAAGCACCCTCTCGTTTGTAACTCGATCCTTCCATGAGATCCCTAGAATACGCCGAAGACATCGCATATGGAAGTTGTTCAATTTCCGCTCCTGTTTAGCATACGATGTCCAAGTTTCAGCACCGTACAAGAGTATGGACAAGATGCATGTCTGGTACACGATCATCTTCGTATTTACAGTTAGGTGTTTGTTATCCCATACCCTTGTACTGAGTTTCCCAAACATCGTGGATGCTTTGCCAATGCGGACGTTGATCTCTACGTCCAGTGAGAGGTTGTTTGACACGGTGGACCCAAGGTAGCAGAAATTTTCTACAACTTCCAGAGGCATATATTATCTAACAGTATTGTTGGGTGTAGGTTCAGGCCTTGAGCCATTACAACGGTCTTCTTGGCGTTAATTGACATGGAAAATAGCTTACATGCTGCATTAAACTTGTCCACAACTCTCTGTAGCTCCTCCGGCGATGTTGCAACAAAAGCGGCATCATCGGCGAACAGCAAACTATCAACTTGAAAATCCTTACGATATTTTTGAGATTTTAAGAGTGTAATGTTGAAAAGTTTACCGTCAGCTCTGGTATGGAGGTGTATGCCTTGAGTGGTATCGCCGAAAGCAACTTTTAGGAGTATGGAGAAGAATATGCCAAACAATGTGGGCGCCAATACGCAACCTTGCCGCACTCCTCTACACATTTGGAATGGATTTGAGGTTTTACCGTTATGGACAACCGAGCCCTGCATGCCTAAATGGAAAAGTTTGATCAGGTTTAACAGTTTTGGCGGACAACCAATAATCTGCAGAATTGTGTAAAGTCCTTCCCTACTGACGGTATCGAAGGCTTTATTTAAATCAACAAATGCCACCAGCAGGGGAGTTTTCTGTTCTCTGCACTTTTCCTGGAGTTGTCGCAAAGTGAAGATCATGTCGGTGGTGGAGCGCTGAGCACGAAAACCGCATTGAGACTCAGGATACACGCGATCTGCTAGTTTTTGTAGCTTAGCCAAGATGATACGGCCAAGCAGCTTCCCGGCAATGCTCAACAAAGAGATTCCGCGGTATGAGTCACAATTGCCGCGGTCACCCTTTCCCTTATAAATTGTAACAATATTAGCATCGCGCATATCCTGAGGAATGTATTCCTCGTTCCAGCATTTTGCAAAGAAATTACAGAGGATAGGAGCCACACACTGCAATTTAACGATCTCAGCAAGTATACCATCACTACCGGGGCTCTTTCCCACTTTAAGTTGCCTCACCGCGGTATGGAAATCATCGATAGTTGGAATATTATCGAGTTCATTCCACACCGGGAATTTGGGGAGCGATTCTAGTGGCTCTGGCTGTATTCCGACGGGTTGGGAATATAGTTGCGTGTAGTGCTCTACCCAGCGCATTAGTTGGCGTTCTGAGTCTGTTATAACAGTGCCGTCTGCTTCTTTGAGAAGCGCTGTTTTTGTTGGAATGGGACCGAGAACTTTCTTTATACCTGAATACACTCCGGCAAAATTACCGGTAGATGCACTTGCTTGAATACTTTTACATAAATCAAGAAAGTACGTATTTGCACAGTAGCGGGCATTTCTTTGCAGATCGGATTTAGCTCTGACCAATTCTTCGCGTGTTCTATCACTAGGACTGAGGCGATTATGTAACGCTGCGTCTCTTTTGGCGTTAAGGAGTGGCTGAAGATGTTCTCTATTTTGTTGGAACCAGTCATATGTAGTTGACTTCTTATACCCAAAAGCCTCAGCTGCGGTATCAGTAAGAAGACATTTCAGCACATGCCATTCTTGACTGGCGCTCATATTCACGTCCCAGCCAGCTGTCTGTTCACCGATTAGATTTTTGTAGGATTCAACCATTTCGGTGCTTCTTGAAGTTGGAACATTTAACTTTTTCCGACCGGCATGTTGAGCAGAGTGAATCTTTTTGGCGGAAAAGGCGGCTGTAGTAACAACAAGCGAGTGATCGGTGTCACAGTCTGCGCTGTGAAATGTGCGTGTATGAAGTATGTCACGTAGGTCTTTTTTCCTGGTAAGGGTGACGTCTAGCTGGTGCCAGTGACCAGATCGAGGATGTTTCCACGACACTTTTCGCATGAATTTGCCCTTGAAGTAGGTGTTAGTGACACAGAGCAGATTTTGAGAACAGAACTCCAAAAGTCTCTGTCCGTTCTCGTTAATATTGCCAACACCGTGACAACCCATGCACTCTGGCCAAGATGATTGGGACTGCCCTACCCGTGCATTAAAGTCGCCTAAGATCAGAAGCCGGTCACCTTTACGAACTTTGCGCACAGTTTCAGTAAGTAGTTCGTAGAACTGATCTTTAGATTCGGGAGGAGATGTCAGAGTCGGGGCGTAAGCAGCTATCAAGGTAATAAAGCCGCTGGCAGTGTTAATTCGACATACCATGATGCGCTCCGATACTCCTGTTGGAGTCTCTGTGGCATGCAACAGGTTGTTTTTGATTGCAAATCCTACTCCGTGATGTCGAGGCTCGGTCACGTGTTTTCCCTTCCAGAAAAAAGTATAGTTGGACTCACGCAGGGAACCTTCATCCGGAAGCCTTGTTTCTTGTAAGGCAGCTATAGATATATTTAGCCTTGATAATTCTGCGTCAATAATTGCAGTTTTACGAAGATCTTGTTCGTAGTCTAAGCTCCCCTCGGTGTTTGGAAAGCCTGTCCTCATAGTTCGGACATTCCATGTCCCAATTCGCATGGATTGGCGAGGTTGAAAGTTTTTATTATTATTTTTACTTTTGATCGCAGGTGATAATGGTAACGGCACTGATTGTCTAGCTATACTAGTGTTCCTACCACCCCTTAGAAACAAATCAGCACCGAGACGGACAAGTACCTTACTGACCGGGGGCTGCCCGGCTTGAAGCGGGCGATAACTTGTCAGTGGGCCTACAATGGACCCTCCCACTGTCGAGAGTGACCCCTGTCGTCCGCACTAACGCCTATCTGCTTGGACTTAGCACCGGTAACTGCCACTCTCCGTGTTGTTTTCCACTCAGCAGGCTGAAGTGGGTGAAGTGACCTCTTCACGGACGCTGCATCGCCTGGGACGCCAATAAGATAATACAGGCATGCCCAAAACCCATATCACTCTCTCGACCTTACCGACTCGGCCCACAGGAATGACAAAGTCAGTACGTGTGGAGTCGGTTCGGTTGCAGGTGCGTAACGGCTGGCACCGAGCCGGGTTTGTTTCAAGTTTGCCTTCTCTGTTACCACCTCTTCCGTTGATCAGCAGGAGGACCACGAGCAGGCGAGATAGCCGGAGCACGTAGATGTTATTTGTGCTCCCCCTCCCAAAAAGGACAATCTGTATGACTTTAATTATGACATAAATTTAATTACCTTTTAACTGACCTATCTACATTATTATTTTAATTATCATTGTTTAACCTTGACATCTGTATATACCTGAAATAGCTTTAACTGACATGTATTATTTATTATGAACAAACATTGACAGCGTAATGTTTTAGAATTTCCGTGTGCATGAATAATTATCGTTATTTAATATTGTCTTATTGTTATTGTACTAGTGCAATATGTATCTACGCGCTAGAATACATTATGTGCCCTCTCAGGGTGTCATGTACCTACTACCACCTGTATTCTAACATCCCTTGTAATGCGCATGACTGATGATGTTGAATAAATTGAAATTTAACTGCGGAAAAATGGCCGTTCTACAGGTTCCGAAGAGCAATTACGTCGAGACTGGATGAGAAAAAAATTTGACCAAGACGCTGTCCGAAAGTCAGAAAATTTGCTAAAAAGGAATGATTTTGCTGTGTTTAAAGAAGTTTTTTTATTATTTAATGTCTAAAACGTAGTAGAACATTTGTTTCTATTAATAAATAAATGAAAGTGGTCAGTAATACGTCATTTTACTTGTATTTATACTTAACGATACAGTCTTTAGCAGCAAAGTTGTGATTTCAGATTGTCTCCACTCACGCTAGCCATATTGTTTTTTTTTTAACTCGATGTGCGCCAACACGTTGTCAGCATTAAGAGAAATCTAACACCACCTCATTTTTTGGAATTCATCAAGCATCTTGACCTGGAGGTGGTAGCAAACTACGAGAAATTTAATCCATTACCATTCTTTTGGGTTTAGCCGTAGTCGGTTAAAATGTTATTATTAATGTAGTTAATATCCTATTGTGTAAATCAAAGTGGATTTGAAATTCTCCCGAGCTCCAAATTCGGAGAATCTTCCCTGGAAGGACATTGAGGGAAAATCTAACATGTGGACGCATTTTTCTCCACGAAGACACGTTTTCTCGTCAAGGGTGTGTACTAGTAGGCTTGTGCAGAATTTATTCAGCTATAATGTTGCTGTAGACCATGTATTCATAGAGTTCGTAGTTTTCGAACAAAACCTGAATTTCTTACGAATGGAGTACATTTCCCAAGATAACGGCCGTTCTACAAGGTCCTGACCCGGGGACTTTTGGGAGACGAAAACAGGTCCAACGAACATTCGTACCAAATTTCAAACTCCCCAAAATTTCGAGGTTGAACAATATCGACTGTATTATAAACGTATGGACCGATTTTTTTATCCGAAAGCTGACGTAATCGAGATGGTTCTTAGCAACGTTTCATCAAAATTGGTTCAACCGCTTTTGAGATATTGAACTTTAAAATGATAATGTCGGGGGTTTTTCAACTTTTCTTACCTCTTCACGCTTAAACCGCTCAACCGATTGAAATTAATTTTTGTATGGAAATAGTTTGAATCCCGGAGGAGGACATAGGATAGTTTGTATCCCGGAAATCATCATCAAATGGGGGGCGAAAGTTTGTATGGACCTACGATATAAACGAGTTCCACGCGGGCGGAGTCGCGGGCAGAAGCTGTATATTGTAAGCCTGATGCATCTTTTATAGATGTTCAAAGCCAATGTTGATGAATATGATGATGAGCGGGTTCAAATAAAACGACACCTGAAACATTACCAATTATAATTCTTCACTTTACACGTTATCTGACCCTACGGTCCCGCGACCTTGACCGATGCCGGTCGCGGCGATCGCGTTCGCGGTCTCTGTCTCTATCGCCTCTATCTCTATCGCGACGTTCGCGGTCCCTGTCGCGGTCCCTGTCGCGGTCGCGTCTGTCGCGGTCGCGCTCGCGGTCGCGCTCGCGGTCACGCGTGCGATCCTGCTGTTCGCGCGCTCTGTCGTCACGTTTGGGCGGCTCGCGTGGCTTTTCTTTTGAATGTCTGGAAGTAGAAATATAGATGGCGTTATTAGCACGCATCTTAACTCACACGTGGCCAAGGATTGGACAACCAACCGGCCGTCATTTTCGAAACATAACCCTGTTCCGTACAGCAGATACTTCCTTAGGTATATTGTTAACTAGCGACCCACCCCGGCTTCGCACGGGTTCATATGTAAAATACATGCATGTATTATACATATAAACCTTCCTCTTGAATCACTCTATCTATTTTAAAAAACCGCATCAAAATCAGTTGCGTAGTTTTAAAGATCTAAGCATACATAGGGACCAGACAGACATCGGGAAGCGACTTTGTTTTATACTATGTAGTGATATTAGTACATTACTTACCTAGGGCGGTTAAACAAAGAATGTCTCAGATCGCAGGTATTTGTCGCCCGAGCCGAAGGCAAGGGCGATAAATATGCGCTCTGAGGCTTTCTTTATTACCGCCCGTGGTGAGTACAAAATTTTACGTCTCTATCTGGCCAGGAAGTGGGGTTTTCCGCACGCATAGCGTGCGGTAATTCCTACTTTATGGCCAGGTATGACGTAAAAAATATTATTGGGTATTTTATAGATTTATTATACTATACTGGGCTGCAAAAGAATGATGAGAACTAAAACTGTTGTACCTTATTTTGCAGCCCTTATTTGTAGGTATTCAATGACAATTTTATTAATGATTGACATTCCGGTGTCCGTGTTCGAGAATAAAAAACTCTCGCCAATAAAAAAAATTTTGGTATAAGAGTATATCTACTCTATATTGTATTGATAAATGGGAAACTACACTTACTAGATATTTGGTGTAAATAAATAAATAATATAAAATGTAATATCGTAACATCATAAGGAAGTCTCTGCTGTACGGAACAGGGTTATGTTTTGAAAATAACGGGCGTTTGTCCGATCCTTGATCGTGGCACACATCCGTCAGAGCGAAACGAACGCTTTTATTTTCGTTACAAATGGACATTAAGCTACTACTCGCTACAAGCATAGCGTGACATTGAATGGGTTTAAGATGAAGAATGAGCTTGTGACGCCATTCGAACCAGTTTTTGTAGATGAACAAATGTTTGTATGGAAGCAACTACATTTAAAGGACATTAATACCCAAAAAATCGAGTTAAAGACGGACCTCGCTGACAGCAGCCATGGACGGGGAAAGGTACAATGTTGCACTTACCACGGGGGGTAATAAAGCAAACCTCAGATCACATATTTATCGCCTTTGCCTTTCGTCGGTTAGGGCGCATAACGTCCCACTCGCAAAATGACCCTTTGCCCCTTTCGCGAAATGTCCCTTACGCAAAACGACCCTTCAGCAAAAGGTCCCGTTCGCAAAACGTCCCTTCACATAAATCAAGTCCCGTTCGCAAAACGTCCCTTTCGCAAAATGACCCGTTCGCAAAATGTACCGTTATTGGCCATCTCTTATCCCATGAGAAGACTCCTAGTCTCTATTCAAACAAGCTTTTTCCAGACGGGACATTTTGCGAATGGGTCATTTCGCAGACGGGACGTTTTGCGAAAGGGGCGTTATGCAGTAGGGACTTTCAATCGTCTGCCAGATAGCATTAGAAGTGCACCTTCCACTGCAAGATTTAAATCCAGTTTAAAAAAGTGGCTTTTAGAAAATACGTTTTACCAATATGATGATTTTTTCAACATACCATTGGCCATATGACATTTAAATAATTTATTAATATAAATAGAACAATGTATAATATAATAAATAACAACCATTATGAATAAATGTATGTACATACCTAAAACCTAATTAGGTATTTATAATTAGAGATTTATTCTACTGTAAAATGACCTATAACAATTGTTATCAATAAAATTTTCATTTCATTTCATTTCAACGAAAGGGTTTTTCTCAGAAGAGACGTTTTGCGAAAGGGGTGGGACCTTTTGAGAAAGGGACGTTTTGCGAATGGGGAATTTGACATAAGGGACCGTTTGCAGAGAAGACGTTTTGCGAATGGGACGTAATTTTGGTGGAGGGACGTTGCGAGTGGGACGTTATGCGCCCAAACCCTTTCGTCAAATACCTGCGATCTGATACATTCTTGTATACACTACGACGGTAGCAAATAAGAATACAGCCTGCTTAGTGTGAGGCAGACGCCAGACGCTGTAGCCTATGGACGCTTGCGACACCAGGAGAATCAAAGGCGAGTTGCCCATACTTTATTGATTTGAGGATTCCTTGTATTGACCAGCTAGAGACAAATGCCGGCAACTCACTCTCTCAATACATCAATAGGGTCGTCACAAAACTGACACTGAGTTAATTTTTATTTAACAACTCACGCTAATTGGGTACACGATACCAAAGTACACCACCCAGATTAGGGTTTGCATATGCGTGTCGCTATTAAAACAAATTAAAAAGCAAATCAAAACTTTGTCTTACATATCAGACTGCGGCGAAATGAGCTGGATATTTTAAGTCTTATAAATCAGACTATGGCGGTTAAAGTGTTAATGTTGCTTATGTTAGAGAGATAAAACGCTTGGGGCCCGTGATCCTCGAGCGTCATAGTAAATGACAATCGTTTTATATGAAGGTGGATTTTGAGGAAAAGGGACAGAATATACCACCTATTTAGAGAAAATACAACGTTATTGATTATTTTATTTAGTGTACACCCCTATTGATTCAACGGCTTGTACAATTAGCATCATAAACATGTATCCACTGTTCGACCTCATCTCTAAGCGATAAGGTCTCCTATAAAGGGGAGTGATCCATTTGCGAGCCGGCGAGCCAACGGTTTATATCGTTAGCACGTTGGCTCGCCGACTCTCGTGATCGATTTGCGAGCAAAACAGTCGACTCTCAGTCATTTTAGGCAGCCAGCGAGCCAAACCGCGGTTTTTAATACCGCGGACTTTTGGTGCTCCATTGGCGGTTTAGACCTTTGACTCGGCAAACCAGGGCCCTCCTGACAATTAACCCCGGATTGTCAAGGAAGCTAAAGCAGCTAAAGAGGCCGGCACTCCGTCTACTGACAGGAGCCATAACTGGTCAGGCACTACTATACAAACACCTTTTTACTTTAGGTGTTACAGACAGTCCTCTATGCAGAGCCTGCATGGAAGAGGAAGAGACAGCCGCCCACGTCATCCTGACATGTCCTGGGGTGGCAGAACATCGGGCAAAGCTCTTGGAATACCGGGGTCACTACCGGAGGCCGTCGGCCACATAAAGGGTCTGCTAGGCTCCCTGGTGGAACTGGGTTGGCACGAATAATAGTATTGCCAAAACCCATACGTAAAATTGGCGCATTTATGGCGTCGAGTTGCAGAAATCCAGCCCGCGTACAACCTATAACATATAGTACCGGCGGTTTTGCTCGCAAATGGATCACCGCATGTTTGACGGTATAACGGCCCGGCCACGACATTGCGCGAATTGCAGCGCGGCAAGCGTTTTTATCTGTTCATTGCGTGGTCGAGACGCGCAACACAATGTGGTTAGTCAGGATCACACGCAATGAATTAGAAAAACCGCTGCCGCTGCCGCCGCCGCGCCACGTCGTGGCTGGGCCGTTAGAGTACTGTCGTTCACCTGTCGTCAGCGTAGTCCCTGCGGTCTCTGTCGTCGTGCTCGCGCCGGTCGGGCTCCGCCCTGCCCGGGTTGTACGCCCTCGCCACGGGCTTCGGGGGCGCTGTTCTGTTGTACTCCCCTAATCTGTGTGCAAGATATGCGTACAATAAAATAAGTTACTGAAAGTTGAATTTAAATTTCCATGTGCTATTGTTAATAACATTAATAAGTTTCTAACAAAATTATATTTTTTGGTACCAGCTTTTATTACCGACTGTACTCTTCTGTATACCGTCATCAACTGCTAATTGAGATGATTCTAACGAGCCCAAACTCAACGGGGTTACGTCGGTTAAGTACTGATGTCCCATGGCCACCTTCTGTCTCCATCATCAGATTAGCTCGATCTCATCCAAACTATAATTTCAGCTCAATCAGTTCAAGATATCTGCTTCAAAATTGAGTTGCGAGATTCCACCCGAACAAACATAGTTAGGTAGGTAGTGTTGTGGATAACGCTCATATCGAGGCTTATAAACTCGAGCCTTAAAGACTCGATGCTGTTTAAGAACCGTGCTGGTTTATTTTACGTATATGAATGCTAAATATTGATTTTCGTCACTTGAGTCTTTAAGCCTCGGGAGTTTTTAGGGTTAGAGTCTTTAAGCCTCAAAATCAGCGTTATCCACAACACTGGTGGCGGCGCGTCAAAATTTTCAATGGGCAACCCGTAACAAAAAAAGTTATGATAGAGTTTAGAGTATATAACTAAGTAACAATACTACTAAGTAACTATAGGCTTGGCTAAAAATAAATTTTAGGCAAGCCGGTGGGAATGGGCTTGTATGGGCGCTCCGCCACTGGTAGGTACATACATTGCAAGTTAAAAGAAAGCTTGTAAAAAAAGGATGTTCCTAGCGTGTTGCACGATAGTGCTCTAACCGAGTCCAGGGTTCGTTTTGGCACCTAATCCCAAGAATTGGCGTAGACACTCATTTTACGAAATCGACTGCTATCTGACCTTCCAACCCAGAGGGAAAACAAGACCTTATTGGGATTAGACCGATGATTTTCTTCACCGAAAAGCAACTGTTAAACATCAAATGATATTTCGTACATAGTTTTCTGCAAAAATCCCATTGGTACGAACCGGGATTCGAACCCACGACCAACAGACCTTACCGCTCGGCTACTTATTATTATTATTCCTTTATTCATCTTTCCTCTTAGGCTAGGTTTGTACAATAATCATATAAAAAGTAAAATATATAAAACTATACATATACAAAACATAAAATCATTATAAAAACCTAACCTAGGGTGCCGCCGGCAGCGAGGCGGGGCCTAAGCTACCGGTGGTCAGGGCGACAGAGACAGGAACCTCCTGACTATCCGCGCAGTATATTATATTCCATATTACATTTGTAGTTGAAGTTATATTTTAATAGTTTTATATCTGCTGAATATGGATCCCTCTTTGGGTGAAGGCCTCCTCCAAACTCTTCCACTGCTCTCTTTGTCTTCTTATCTCTGTCCAATGTTTGCCAGCTGTCTGGATGATATCATCAACCCATCGCCTGTAAGGTTTGCCAACATTTCGTTTACTGGATGGCCCTTGCCACGTGGTGGTTTCTTGAGTCCATCTGTCATTTGTGTGATGTGTGCTCGGCTACTTAAAAATTATATAATAAAATAAAATAGCCTTTAATTCTCGACCTTTACATATTATTAAACTTAAAATGATACACTGACATCGGTGGTGTGGTAGATTTGCCTCTCGGCATAGGCCTCCCCTAATATCTTCCATTCATTTCTATCTGTTGCAGTCCGTCTCCAAGCCGGTCCTGCAACTGCCTTTATGTCATCTTCCCATCTTCGCAATGGTCTGCCTCTCTTCCTTTCCCCATCTTTTGGGTACCATTCCGTGACTAGTTTAGACCATTCTCTCTCTTATTTCTTATCATGTGGCCTGTCCATCTCCACTTAAGGTTGTTTATAGCATATGACACTTCTGTTAGTTTAGTTGTTTTTCTTATAGTTTTTAGTTTTACTCTGTCTTTCCTTTTAATGTTTAGTATACTTATTTCTATGTTGTTCTGACATACTTCTAGTTTTTTCCTATCTTTCTTTGTTAGTGCCCATGTTTGGCAGCCATATGTCATGCTGGGGAGTATGCAGGTGTTAAATAGTTTGCTTTTGCATTTTAGTGGGATGTCTGGATTTTTCATTACTTCTTTCCATGACCAATACTTTTTCCAAGCAATACACACTCTGTTGTCTGACTCTTTATTATTCTGGTTTTCTGGAGAGATAATTTGACCTAGATATGTGTATTCCGTGACATATTCTAACTGGTTATTGTTTACACTCATTGGTATTCTTTGTTCGTTCGTCATAAGTTTAGTTTTTTCTGTGTTTAGTTCCAGACCCATTTTCTTGCTCTCCTTGGTGAGTTGGTGTAGCATTATGAAAAATTATACCAATAATGGTTGAAGTCACGTATTAATTGTCACTGCGGACGACATGTTTCGAATCCTTCGGTAGTTCGTCGTATGTAAAGTATGGACCTTCACGCCTAATATATACATAATATTAATATGTTACCGTCAGATTATGAACACCGTCACTTTATAATCTTACTCGCGATATTACGCCAGTCCGTAGAGGTTCAAAGCAGGGGGAGGTACGTTGCAAAAAGTGGTGTAAAAGTTTTTTTTTATATTGTTTACATCGATATATTAGGTCCTTACCTATGAAATTGGCGGTTTTTTCACAGATATTATTTTGTACGTAATTTATTCATTTCTATTGCAACTACCAAATTATTTTTTAATTTCATTATTAGACTATGTAACAAAGGTTTTAAATACAAAAAATAGGAATGAATTTTTTATTTAGTGTTTCAAATTAAAGCTTGAAAACCTTTTCGTGTGCTGCCGGTTAAAGTGTTTCAATTACGTATAGTTTTATGATGCGAACTATTTTTAAGGAATGAAGACATGTGTAAAGTAGCTTAAAAGTTTTCTATATTCCTACCAAAATTTAGTTTGCTTTGAATTTGACATTGCTGAATAATCCGCAAAATGCAATGTATGAAAATCACAGTTTTCATAAAATTCTCCATACACACCGCCAATTTCATAGGTATAAGGACATAATAACTGAGCAAATATCAAAAATGGTTACACCAGATTTCTTGGGACAACTTTTGGCAGCCACAAATCCTCTAAATTTTGGGACTTTTTTTGGTTTCTCACTCGTAGCTTCTATACGGTGCATCCTAGCGAAAAGTTACACACTAGGAAATTAAAGAACATGAAATTATGCGTCTAATGAGTATCAAAACATATAAATTCGGTTTAGCGACATAGTTGAAAACGACGCTTTCCTCAAGTTTGTAAGTTATTTCAAGATAGTGGTTTTTAAGCTTCTGCGTTTCAATTTTGAATTTAAATTTAGGTTTTAGCTCCTCAATTGTAGGAATTTACAGAATCGACAGTAATTTCAGCATTAGTATCATCATAACCGGTAATCGAAGAGCTGGCAGTTTTCTCGTGCAACGCATCAGCATTGCAGTTCAGTGAGGCTATACCGCCAGCAGACTCGGTACAATGCCTAGAGGGCCTTTTTAGGGTTCCGTAGCCAAAATGGCAAAAACGGAACCCTTATGCCATGACTGCCCGTCAATCCGTCTGTCCGTATGTCACAGGCATTTTACTCGAAAACTATAAGGTGTATTTGAATACAATTTAGAGGATAGGTGTATTTTTTATTAGCCGCTACATAATTCTAAAATGAAATGACAAAAAAAAATCTTTTAGAGGTGCACTCCATACATACTGCAAGTCAAAAAAATGAAAAACATTGTATGTCCACGTGCGGCACATCAATCGATAGGTCTTTTAAAATAAATATAAGGTTTCTCAGCAAGTTTTTCGATTAAGTGAAAATAGTCGGAGATAATCGCCTACCTAGTCCTACCTAACCTACCTAGACTTTCTCTCAGTTGACAATTTGATCGCGAGTTAGATTATAAACTGACGGTTTTCACTATATATAAAACAAAGTCATGTTAGTTACACCATTTATAACTCGAGAACCGGCTGAACCGATTTCTATGATGTATGATTTGTTGGATTTGTCTCCTCACAGAATAGCAGAATAACAAAATAAAAGGAAAAAGTGATGATAAAAACGTACAAATTTACTTCCTCGTAGATTTTGTGGCGAATACGGCGATACGAAGTTAGTAAGTATTATAAAGGAGGCAAAATCTTTCACCTGTATGTGCGAGGGACTTTCTGACTGGACATACGCATTTTTTTTTCTCGCGGGTTCACCTGCACCAACTAACCTGAGGTCCATCTGCTTCTGTATAGACACCGGTATCCTCGGAAACAGCGTGTTGAACCAGTCTAGCTTGATGAGCATTTGTCTGGCGAGAGCGCCTATAGTGGTCGGTCCGCCGCCGCCCGCCCTAGGATCTATCTCCTCTTCGTCTTCGAAGTATTCAGCGAACCAGTCGAACAGGTCGGCCGGTGGTTGGGTGTAGCGTATGTACATGAAACCTGGAAGTAGAGGGTTAGGGATTTGGTTAATAGAAAGCTTTAAGGCGCCTTTTAACTGAGCATAAGCATGAGCGAGATGAAAGTGCATGTTCGGAAGGGCGGATATCTTGTTTTTTAATTTTAATTTTTTGTGCGGGTAAATATATGAAAAAGTAATCACTAAGTTCCCTCAAACATGATATTACCGATTTTTAGAACCAATTTTAATATGTTTAGCTTTTGTGCATAATTTGTTACGAATGTTGTGTATTTTAGTTAGACCTATGTTTGTGATTTTTTTCTATCCAGTGAAAATTGCTAAATTATGTTTAGAATCACTGATCTCCGTGCAGAAAAGCCTCAAGATTACTATTCGTATTTTTTTGAAACCATATTACTATAAACAGACGCATTATATTGTTTCAAAAACTCTGTTCGTTTAACTTCGCTGAAACTACTGCGCCTTAGTGAAGGCCTGAGTGGACGCTCAGAGCGGAGCGTTCGGCGGGGCGTGCAAGCGGGGCGGGCGAGCGTGCATTCGCTTTGTGCAGCGTCTACTCAGGACACCAGTATGAGCCACATTTGTTTAACATGCACGCCGCACGCCCCGCTCCTAAGCCCGCCCGACTCGAGCGTCCACTCAGGCCTTACACTTAAACGGAAAGTTTAAACAACTGCAAATTGAATGTGATCGATAGCGGATTTGGCATATGTGCAGGTTTGACATATTTTTAGTAACAATGCGGTCTCTAATTAAGGCTTTAAACGGGTCGCCATCGATTTATGAGACCCTGTCGGAGAGGCGTCAAACCTTGCAAAATTATGTTAAAAATTAAATGACAAAATTAGCTTTAAAAATTAAGTTAGTTGCGTAATATATTTTTCACTTCTCATGCTCTAAAAGTTCGTCTTTATGTCGTGCGTAGGCGACATAAAGTCGCTTTTTATGCTCTAGAGCATAAAGTAAAATCTTCGTCGAAGACCAAGGCAATCGCTGCAACAGCCACACGAACATCTTTAACTTCATACAACAACCTCTTTATTTTATTTCGTTTCGTTCGTATTCTAAGACCAAGGCAAAGATACCAACAGCCAAAGTACACAATAAAACTTCATGAAATAAACTTATAATTTGTATTTCGTCTCATTTATTATTTTTTATATTTGTTTATTTTTCAATTTAGTAGATCAGTATAGTATTTAAGCCATAACAACAACTTATCATAGTTATAAAAAGAAAATGTTTTTACGTGTTGCTGTTTCATTTCCTCGCAATCGAAGTGAAAAGTAGAGTGTACAACTCGTCCATAAAACCCATTTTACACTCGACTTTATATCTATCCTCGCTCGCAAGCTCGCTCGGATGGATAAACGTCTCGAGTAAAATGGTGCGTTTTATGCACTTGTTGTACAATCTACTATCTGCGCGCGATAAAGTTTACAATTTTATTAATAGAGTAATCTAATTCTAGGGCATTCGCACACTGCTTTTATTTATTTACAGCGTTTTTGCATAGGCATATGCATTGGCATAGGTCGATATCGCATCACACCACATAACATAATAATAGTAACTACAACTAAGAACACTTGAAAGACTCCCGAAATTTTTATTTTAACGTTCAATATCTCAAAAACGGCCGAACCAATTTTGTTGAATCGTAGCTAAAAACCATATCGATCACCGCTTTCAAATCGTTCCATTCGTTTAGGAGCTACGATGCCACAGACAGACACACACGACAGACACACGTGAAACTTATAACACCCCTCTTTTTGCGTCGGGGGTTAAAAAGAAGGGGCAACGCTTTATGACAAGTCAGAGAGGAGATAGCACGCACACATGTGTCAAATTTTCATCAGCATTTGCGTTGCGGCCACTTTAATTACAAACTTTATATTAACGTGCACTGCTCGTATGTATGTAAATATGTAAGTATGTAAATATATAAGTATGTAAGTTGTCTGTCAAAATTTGCAATCCATTTTTCAGTCACTTCCCGTTATCCAATTGAGCTGAAATTTTGCTTGCATATGTATAATGTAATTTATTCTTTCAAGTAGGCTTACAGTTAAGCACTTTCAAAATGTCAAATATACAATGTAAAAAAGCAATAATAATAACAAATATTACAAACACTACTTAGGTACTAACACAACATAATAATTATAGCTAATACAGTTACAAGTAGTAAATTTTAATTATGCGTAGATCAATTCATTCCCAGACAGTTTTGTCATTCATATAGTTTTTAAAGTTTACGTTTCCGATAGCTTTTAAGTTTGTTCATTGTCAGACTAGTCACACTACTTGGGAGTTTATTATAGAACCGTATACAATTACACTTGAAAGATTTTGTTGAAATCGCATGACAATGCAATATTATGATGACTTGAAGCTGATCTGATGCTGGAGCAGGAAGTTTGCTATAGGAACTCCGCAATAAAACGACACAACCCCATCGAGTTTGGGCTCGTTAGAATCGTCTCAATGTGTAGTTGATGATGGTATGCAGAAAAGTACAGTCGGCAATAAAAGCTTGTACCAAAAATGAATTTTTTGACAGAAACTTATTTATTATAAAAACTAGCTTCGCCCGCGTATTGCAAAGATCGCAGGCAAACCCGCGGGATAAAATTTAATATAGCCTATTTTCATCCGGAATGTTTATTCTATACACGCGTGAAAGAATGATTGAAATTGAATTAGTTGTTCCGGAGATTACCCCCTATATACAAACATACAAAGCTACAGACAAACTTTTCCTCTTTATAATTTTAGCATAGCAAGGAATGTCAATTAGCACATTCTCATATTTCCTTTCCACTTTACTTTTTACATAAAATGCTTTTCGAGAGACCAATAGGGGTGTAGGTAGACTCAAAATTTATTATTACTTCAAAAGAAAGAAGGCAAAAAATATGCCTGATGCCGAAAATCCCATTCAAATATCTCAAAAAATTACGAAGCTACAACCATTTTAATGTTGCTTGCTAGAGAGAGAAAACACTAGGGGATCGTGACATCACGATCCTCTAGCGGCATAGTAAATGACAATAGTTTCATATGAAAGTGCGTTTTGCGGAAAAGCGACAGAACATAACCCCTCTTAAAACTTTTGACGCTTATAACTTTGTGATTACTTATTTAACCTCTTGCGTTGCTTTCTTCTCCATTTGACTACATTTTTAATCCTTTTTCGAGAAAATGCTACATTATTGATTATTTTATTTAGTGTCTACACCCCTATTGCAAAGGACTATCTACAGAAAATACGGCATGAAATTGCTTTATGCATAATAATAATACTAGCGGCTCTATGAGCTGTAGAGCTCGCAAGCCTATCTTTACAAAAAATATTAATTAGAGTAGAGTAGGACAGCCAGACGTCTGGACATACGAAATAATTTTGGCCCAAGCTGAAACGAAGAACTTCGTTCGCTTAGCTCGCTCCTTCAATTAAAGCAGCTACGTCGATACATTTTGGAAAAGCTTTGTCGTAATAGACATCAGTTCCACTTCATAATATACATTTTGATGAGCATTATACGCTACTTCAACGAAATCTCATCGGGATAGGTCATCTGTTGTCTTCATCAGATGCACTTGACAAATACTACTACACAATATAAAATACCCAAATCGCTATTGGTGTGCAAATAATATTTGGAATTTCATTGTTTCATGAATCCCGTCATAAGATATCTAATTTATGTTTAGGGTTAAGGCTGAATAGCCAGTAAATATGGGCGAATATGTGTTTTCGTATATTTGACACATCGTGCAGGTGTAAAATAGGTACATAAAGCACAGCTTCTTTCAAGCATTTTTTTTCTTTTTAGACAAAAGCCGCCTATACATAGGTATATTGAATAAAAACCTTCAAAAATTATTTACTTTAAAAACAAAGTTTAAACCGACTTCTATTCAGTACTTCGCCAAGCCACATGGGTACATTAAAATATACCTTTCCAATTTACCACATGAACTGCTTCAGAGCAAATGCGTTGATTATTACGGAAATGCCCAAGTGGCTATATTTGAGAGAGGAGTAAATACACGAGTTATAATAGAAAATACCGAAATCACTACACGCGTGCCTTCAAAATTTGAGGGTTGCCCTCAATATCCCTGGGATCCCATCATCACCTCTTTCGAATAAAAAAAGTTTTTTTTTAACTCGGTCCGCAGTTGACAGTGAAATCGGTGAACATATAACCGGCTCCTTTTATAAAGTCGGTTAAAAAACCACGATCTCAACCTATTTCTATTCCTTCTATTAAAGTGTTAAAACACACCTCAACCTCGATACAGTGCAGTGGCTGTAATGTAAGTAGAGGGTTCAAGTCGGTCGCTTCAGCAGCGTCGAAAGCAAATAGGACTATCATCATATTGTAGAATATTTAAGTAGATCGACACAGCATTTTATATTATACTCGCTCGCCCGATATGTATAAGCAATCGCCATAGCAGTGCGCGCATATTCGCATAGATATAATTACGAGTATACTTTAAACTTTGAAGAAATAAGAAGGCGTATATTCAGCGTTTTTTTTTCGTCAATATCGTCGCCAGCAAATACTATTAAAAGAGAAGAATATCAGAGTCCAATTTGATGAAGACGTAAGCCAATACCGGTGCACGGTGCTGAGTATTTTTTGACTTAAGTTTCCGCGGTATGTTTCACCTCCGCTGAAATAATCTTGAGCCGACAATAACTTTAGAACCGAGCTGTTCAAACGCTTGGCGATTCACCATCACCATCATCATCATCATATCAGCCGAAAGACGTCCACTGCTGGACATAGGCCTCCCCCAAAGAGTGCCAAAATGACATTGCACGTAGAACCGATGGCCGTTGGGGCGGCAAGGTTCTCGAGTGGCGACCACGTACCGGAAGGCGAGGCGTGGGTAGACCCCCCACAAGGTGGACTGATGACCTGGTAAAGGTCGCGGGAGTCCGCTCGGCGATTGGCCCAAGACTATTCACTGGGTTTTTTCAGAATACTTAAGTAAGAAATATCACTATTCAACAGTGACTTTTCAGTGAAGGAAAACATCGTGAGGGAACGGAACCGGTCTAATCCCAACAAGGGCTAGTTTTCCCTCTGGGTTGGAAGGTCAGATGGCAGTCGTTATTGTAAACTAGTGCCTAGGCCAATTCTTGGGAGCCAGGTGCCAAAGTGGACCCCGGGCTCGTTTAAGGCACTACCAGGAATAATGCTAGTATGATGACGATCATTACGAGTATCTCCACATTCCTAGATGGTCAGATAATTGACCACCTATCTATATACTTATTACTGTACTTACTATTACTTGGTACTGGTTGACACTGTGACACATTTAGAAACGTCAATACAATGCGGATAAAATACGGCAGTTGTCAAAAAGGAATGTTGTTCCAAATAAACGTCCGCAGGGCCGCCAACAACAAATATACACTCAAGAGCAAAAGTTTCGGGTCACCCTAAATTAAATAACCACAATAGGTTTTTTAAAATATTTTTCACTAGTCTTATTTACATAACATACTAGTCTTCGTAATACCCAAATGTATAAGCAATTTCCGGGATCCTATCATAAAGATATCAACATCCAAAAATGACGATTTTTGCGATATCTCGTTCCGTTAACGTTGTTTTTTTCATGGGTTTTTACGAGTTCGATTTAAACCTGGTAAAGTGTTTCTTTTTTACTGTTATTTCTGCAGTTTAGATGTAAAATTTAATAAAGATCATGAAAGGATTAAAAAACTGTACTACATTTGGACTTTTTTAGGAAATATTACGGTATTTCATCGACTTGAAACTTTTGCTCTAGAGTGTATTAAGAAATTACCATGTTTTTAGTATACACAATTTAAAAGTGGAATTGCCTTGCGTAGCAGATGTACTTATCGTAGTAACGAACGCACACTTTTACCAGATTCTATTTAACTTGCAGTATTTTAACGTAAGCCGTTTTTCAACCATTTGCCCGTATCCGACTAAGCTGGGGGCCTACCGCGAAACGAAACCGCTTTGTTACAGTGTATCTCCCTCTCTGTAGCACTTGTTAGTTCGAACGACAGAGAGGGAGACACGAACGAAGTTCGTTCTCGTTTCGCAGTAGCCCCTGATCTGACGACGAATACAGAAGGTAGCCATATCAACTTCTAAACTAAACAATAAACCTGAATTGTCTGGGCTTATTCCCCCTTAACCCTATCACCCATTCAATGACCCCTCTAGGATAGGAAGAACTACATAATTATTGACACGTATGTATTGCTGAACTGGCCCCTATTTAAACAAACTTCATAATAGGGAACATTACGCAAAACTCTTCGTAGGTGGCGACACTAGCAGCGTTGACATTGTATCTCGTTCCCACTTGCGGTATTGTCTATGCAAGCATCCTTGTCACTCATTTGACAATCAATTGTGCATGTGTGTGAATCCCTATATTCCTATACTGGTTTACTGTTAGTGGTTGTGCTGCCTCGGGCGGCAGAACATTGCAGTAATGTTCTCTATTGTCACATGACAATTCAACGTACAATGCTGGGTCGACAAGTAAAGATGGTTGGTGGGCAGCATCGCCACTTAACAACCTGTCAAGTTAGTGACATTGGGGCTTGCTGAGCAGATATGCAGACAACTGACGTTCGCATTGGCATAAATATGGTGAACATATCGCTTATGCACGAATCCCTTACAAAACAGCTTTTTATCGAATAAAAATATACAGTGATGCATTTGGTTATCTTAAATCATTTAATTTTGACTAAAAATACAGTGAAGTATAACGAGAATTTTTGTACTCACCACGGGCGGTAATAAAAGCTTCAGATTTCAGTTATTTGAGGCCGAGCAAATTAAGCTTAGTAACAAATGAATTAAAGCACAAGTTGTGTGTCAGTTTATGAGCGGTATATTTCACATGTCATCTGAGGCATGCCGTCATTCACCACGATTTTCCGTAAATGTCGATTTTTTGTCTGTCAATACATTCACGATTTAGTAGTTTTTGTTAAGAGTCATACACATTTATTTCGTCGTTTCACCAGTGAATTATCTGTGCCAGTGAACGTTTGCAGCATAAGATCTGTGCGCATCCCTCAAAAACTGCTCTTTTATCCATATAAGTATTCTGGGTATGGCTCTTAGAATCTACAATAAGTTACCTGAGCGGCTGAGGATAATATGTGACATTGGTAAATTTAAGGTTCACGTGAAAGAATACTTGATTAAAAAGGCTTACTACTCCTTCAGCGAATTCCTGTCAGACATCGAACAAATGTATCGTATTTTATTATTATTATAATAAGCTTTTTTTGTCATTCATTATAACAAATTTATTTATTTGTATTAGAATATTCGTTAATTTTATTTGAAACTTTACATTGTAAATTGTAACTACCGTAAATGAATTACAATTTAATGCATGCCTACTCCTATCACTGAGTGAAAGCATGTAAAATTTCATATGCCTCTGGGTATGACATAGTGAAACCATACCGCTTTTACCACCGTCTGCAATATTATGTTATGTGTACAGCCGACTACAAAAAGATGTATCCATACATACATCCACATACACTTATACATAGACTTGACTACCATAGTAAAAAAACATACTTATCTTTGTAGTCGACTGTACAGTCGACGCCAAAAATATGTTTACAGTTTTCGCCTTATTACAATGGAATAAGGTGCAAAAGTGTAAACATATTTTTGGCGTCGACTGTACCTATGATCGACGAATAAAGTATTTGTATTTTAAAAGAAAGTCAAGTTTAACTCACCGAGCGCTCTTATGTAAGGCGAGTCCGTGTGTTGCAGCAGCCCGTTGACCTGTTTCCGGGTTAGACGGAGCGTGTACAGCTTGTAGAGAAGGCAGAACGCTGTGGATACTATGCCGCCTGCGCCCACGCCGCGGACCTGTACAAAAAAATATTTAAAAAAACAACAGCTACAGTCTGGCCGACCATTTGCCATTGGAGCGTAGTTACTAACCCGTCTCTTTCCAATATTTCGCCTGAGACTTATAAGAAAGGGATGAGTATAATATACTCATCCCTTTCTTATAAGTCTAGTAGACTCTATTTTGACCAAAATGTCGCTTCAGTGGTTTTGCCTTTCCACCGTCGATATGTTTCAACACATATGATGGCGAAAGTATATGCTCTGAATTATTGTACAGGGTTTTCGGAATAACGATGTAGGAACTTAAAGGAGGTGATACACTGGACTATAGAGGAAGAGTTTGAACCTTATATATGCAGGGTTCGGAAATTCGGATGCTTTTATACATACAACTAGCATAATCCCGGAAAAAGTTAAGCAAGTGTAAAGCTAAGAAAGTCGGCTTCTTAAAAATAATATTTTAATTATTTAAGTTCCGGGATTACATAAAGCATCACGAAAACGTAAAAAAAAATATTAGGTGACTATTTGCAGCGATTTTTGTCAAAATCCCTTCTCCTTATATGTCCATATACACTCATGCCTTTTTACTGTAGCAATAGGGAACATTACTGCAATGTTCTGCCGCCAGAGTGCAGCACTATCACAATTAGTAAACAGTTTTTTTGACAACTTTGACAAGTCCTTCAAAGCTCTGTATCAAATAGGGAAGAGAATATTTCAATAAATAAAATGCATCAGTGCTGGGTAATTGGATGCCAGAATGAAGGGCATCATTCATTTCCGAAGGAAACGATGGTACGAAAACTATGGGAAGCGGCAATACGTCGTAAAGCAAGAAAAAGCCCTCATCCACCTTTAAATGGCTATAGGATGCCATTTTAATATCACAGTACAGGTATTTTGGACACGAATGATAATAAAACTATTGTAGTTTAACGCGTTTTCATCAATTATTTGTTAGGTTAATAAATATGACATTGTACGTCATGGCAGTTTGTTTACGGTTTGTGTTAGTGTCGCGCCCAACGCAGAGTTTTGCGTAATGTTCCCTATTAATCCATCAAAATCACAATAAAAATCGTCACTACTCATTTTGAAAAAGAGAATACGTGCTCTCTCTCAGACTACACATCGACGGGTGCGCGCTGCGACACGACAACGATCGCCGTCGCCAGCCGCCGGTCGCCGATTGTTGTCGCGGGCGGTCGCTGGTGTGCTGTCGCTCGTCTGTAAGGGCCCACTGGCAAGTATCTGCGACACGACAACGATCGCCGTCGCCAGCCGCAACTGGCGACGGTCGCCGATTGTTGTCGCGGGCGGTCGCTGGTGTGCTGTCGCTCGTCTGTAAGGGCCCACTGGCAAGTATCTGCGACACGACAACGATCGCCGTCGCCAGCCGCAACTGGCGACGGTCGCCGATTGTTGTCGCGGGCGGTCGCTGGTGTGCTGTCGCTCGTCTGTAAGGGCCCACTGGCAAGTATCTGCGACACGACAACGATCGCCGTCGGCAGCCGCAACTGGCGACGGTCGCCGATTGTTGTCGCGGGCGGTCGCTGGTGTGCTGTCGCTCGTCTGTAAGGGCCCACTGGCAAGTATCTGCGACACGACAACGATCGCCGTCGCCAGCCGCAACTGGCGACGGTCGCCGATTGTTGTCGCGGGCGGTCGCTGGTGTGCTGTCGCTCGTCTGTAAGGGCCCACTGGCAAGTATCTGCGACACGACAACGATCGCCGTCGCCAGCCGCAACTGGCGACGGTCGCCGATTGTTGTCGCGGGCGGTCGCTGGTGTGCTGTCGCTCGTCTGTAAGGGCCCACTGGCAAGTATGTAAGTGCGAGCGGGACAAACGCGATTCTGCTGGCTAGACAGGCAGGGTGGTGCAACGGCGGGCGTGGCCCACGTAGTGGAAAAAATCCGGAAACTGGGACTACAGGTCGCCTTGCAAAAGTCAGAAGCCCTGTGTTTCCACGGACCTCGGAGGGCGCCCCCACCTGGTGCTCAGATTGTTGTCGGCGGAGTATCTGTTGGCGTCGAGAAGACGATTAAGTACCTCGGACTCGTCCTCGACAGCCGATGGGATTTTAAGGAGCACTTCCGGAGACTGGCCCCAAAGCTCGTGAGTGCAGCCTCCGCCCTAAGCCGGCTTCTTCCGAACGTGGGCGGGCCGAAAGCAGGCTGCCGCCGACTGTACACGGGCGTAGTGCGGTCGATGGCCCTGTACGGGGCACCCATCTGGGTGGACGCCCTGTCCGCCTACCAGAACAAAGCCCACCTGCGGAAACCGCAAAGGGTCATGGCGGTCAGGGTATCGAGAGCGTATCGCACCACCTCATTTGAGGCGGCCTGCGTTCTGGCGGGCACCCCACCCTGGGAGCTGGATGCCGAGGTGCTGGCGGAAGTGTACCGTCGGGCAGCTGAGTCCCGCCACAGAGGAGACCAGCCAGGCCTCGAGGAGATAAGGCGATGGAGAGAAGACGCTCACCAAACTCTTATCCGGAAGTGGACGGAAGCTCTAGAGCAGCCGAGAGCTGGCCACTGGACCATAACTGCAGTGCGGCCTGTCCTGCAGGCATGGCTCAATAGGAAGTGGGGTGCGGTTTCCTTCCACGTCACACAGATGCTCACGGGGCATGGCTGCTTCGGGAGGTATCTGTGGAAGATCGCAGGGAGGGAACCGACACCCGTCTGTCACCAGTGTGGAGGGGCGGAAGACACAGCACAGCACACGCTGGAAGTGTGTCCCGCCTTCAACGAAGAGAGAGCTCGCCTCTCACTTGCAGTGGGACCCGATATATAGCTGCCGGCCGTGATTCAATCCATGGTCGACAGCGAGAGATCGTGGCAGGTGGCAGTCTCCTTTTGCGAGGAGGTAATGCGGCAGAAGGAGACAGCGGAACGGGCCAGGGAGGACTCAAATGCGTCCGACCAACGGCGCCGCAGGCGCCCTGGGCGCAGACGGCAGGCGCATAACCGCCGGCTGCCCCCATAGCAAGGACCTCCGGGTGACAGGCATGGGGACAACTGTCACCCAGCGGATCGAGGTCCCAGAACAGGAGGGCGCGCGGAAAAAAAAAAAAAAAAAAAAAAAAAAAAAAAAAAAAAAACGTACGCCACAAATGATGGTGGGGGGAACACACTCAAAAAAAAAAAAAAAAAAAAATCCCCCACAGGTGGGTCCGGTGAGCTGGACAACTGCTGGCGGAGTCGCGGATGTGTGCGAGAGCGTTCCCGTGACTCCGCCACAGGCAGTGGGAAGAACTCCCCAGGGTTTTTAGCCGGTACGAATCCGGCATATCCACCGCGCTTCCCCAAAGCGCGATGGAATCTATGAAGATTTTCCCTGGGTTAAAAAAAAAAAAAAAAAAAAATGGTGGTGCATGCACGCTACCGGATCCGATGGCGAGCCATTTGTACTGCTATACCGGTCACGAGCCTCAGCAGTTCAGCACTGAGGGATATTTTATTGGATACGTCATTATTAACATCCTAAATATCACTTACTTTTGCAAATCGAGCATACTCGTATAAACAACTAATACACTCTATTACTACCTTATTCGAAATCTGCATTATTAAGTTAAATATAAATTATTCGATAGTCAAACTGATTTTGTACTATCTTTGGTTTGGGCGAATCAAACTTTTCTGTCGCTAGTTGTGACAGATTTACGTTTCATGCGCCATTTTTTTTATAACTGTGATTTTACGTGTTTAAATCCACCAAATAGACGGTTTTGTTGAAATTTTTGACGCCTCTTTAGGGTTCCGTACTCAAAGAGTAGAACGGGACCCTATTACTAAGACTTCGGTGTCTGTCCGTCCGATCTCAAGAACCGTGATAGCTAGAGAGTTGAAATTTTCACAGATTATGTATATAACAACAAATACTGAAAACAAAATAAAATATTTTTTAAGGGGGGCTCCCATACAACAAACGTGATTTTTTTTGCCGTTTTTATAGATAATGGTACGGAACCCTTCGTGCGCGAGTCCAACTCGCACTTGGCCGGTTTTTAATAACATATTTTCTAAGAAACCTTCCATTTTGTCTCCTCTCTAACGGGACAGAACATCAAGAACAGACAGAATAATAGTTTATTGACCCAGCACATAACGCAGTTTTCGTTAACAAACATAAGCCAGAGGTACTCAAACTTTTTTTGCTATACATAAAAATACCGAGCCGATAAACAGCGTAGATTCATACTCATACTCACACCACCGCACATGCCCGTCTGCCCGGCGGTCTTGCGGCTGCCCCTCTCCCAGGGCTCCAGGTGCTTCACCTGGTAGTAGATCTCATCAACCACCTCGTGGTATGTCTTCAGCTTGAAAAGATGGACTGCAAATAACGGGGGTGATTAGAAATTAATTTAATTGTGCCTATTTTATACAACATACAAATAGTATATAACAAACAAACGTAAGGCCCGAATGGGGAACTTGCATGGGACTTCAATTTCGAATAAAATGCACATAATCGATGCTGATATACGTAGAGATGTCGACGTACATAAGAAAAAAAAAACGATGATATTAGTTTTATCTCACGTTAAAATTACGAAAAAAATAATATTTTTTTCGGTAAAAAAACAACAGTTACACAGAATATTTAATTAGAAATGATGACTTAAACCCAAATTTTGTAGACATAATTGCAAATTAATGACTTATTCCATAGTAAACATATAAGTTGTGACGTCATAGCATATTGAATTGAATTAGCCCATTTAATATAGAGCGTTTTCGGGGGGCGCCAACGCGTGCAGATTTTAAATGCATATAACATTAGAATAATAAATCATAAGAAAGTTTTAATGCTACAGTTGTTTTAAAGACATATGTTTACAGTTGTTTTAATGCTGGATTATACTTTTGATTTTCGTAATAAAATAAAAAGATGCAAGTTCCCTATTGCAACTCCAGAGTCTGCATGATGCAGACTATTGGTTTTCTTTGGGAAAATGGGCTCTTGTTGTTGGCGGTTACGGCATTTTAACTATGTGTTAATACTAATCTAGCCGTGTTATTCTCCTTTTAGTGCACACTGTCACAGACAGGCATGATTGACAGACTTGATTGAACCATGAACCTAAGTTCATGGTTCAATCAAGAATTTCATCCGCCTTGTTGCATTTTTTTAAAGAAACTGTTTCTTTTAATTTTAATTATTTGGACACAATAACAAGAAAAAGTTCATAGACAACTTACAATCCTCACAAAAATGGGATAATCAGTTCAAACTGGCCAAATGAAAGTGAAACATTTAGGGATACAACATTTACAACTAATAAAATGCATGATGGCTCATGGGTTTGAAATTGAAACACTGGGAGATGAAACAGTAATATAATCTAATCAAAACATGGATGCCACCAATCTATATGACAGCCATGTCATGATAGCTATATATAAATAAAGCTCCAAAAGTATCCTGGACTCATCATCAGTGATCGGTTATTTGGATTCTCCCTCGCGGGATGATATCAAGTAAAAAAGTTAATATAGATACGACAGTTTCCCGCGATACGGAACAAACCGCACAAAAATAAAACAATTGAAATTATCTCTAAGGAATTTTTTACTCCTACATAGCAACCAGTTGGGACAAAAACTTCTATTCTTTTCATAATCTCTACACTTTTTTTTAAGCAAAATATATTAAAACCTCCACAAAGTATTAGCTTATATATCTGTCATGACGGAAAAAATACTTAAAAATCTTGACATTGACATTACATTATTTTCTCTGGGTTTCAGTTCTAATTATTTGCTTCGAAGGATTGCATAAATAAATAGGTATTACCTGTATTACTACAATATTAGGTCACAGGTTATCGTATAAGTGCAAATCAGCTCGATACTTATATGTACATACATACATACAATCACGCCTTTATCCCTAAAAGGGGTAGGCAGAGCACATGAAACTTGTGTTCCAGTGCCACTTTTAGCATAAATGTGGGTATAAAAGATCGACAAAATGTGATGTTGCAGTGATAGGTTGCTAGTCCATCGCCCACAACACACTTCAACCCTGTTCCCTTAGTCGACTCTTACGACACCCACGGGAAGAAAGGGGGTGGTGCTAATCTAACCCGACACCACATGGGGTAAATTATATGTTTTAAAGTGTAATAAAATAAACACATTGTATCTTTTTGCTTTTTCTAACAACATAAAGCCCGAGTTCCCGGGGCAAATCCATACTAACATAATGATTGAGGTCGTTGCCCATGTTGAATCCAAAATACCGATCACTGCTCATCATAAGACTTGCAATCAAAAAATGTATGTTTAAAAATTATGTGGGAATTGTTCCTAACAGGTCAGAATAATTAGAAATAGTTCATCACATCTGACACATGCAGTAAGAACAGTGCAAGCTTAAAAATTTTGTAAAATGAAAAAAAAATGGAATGGGCCTGAATTGAATGGGGCTTACTGACAATTACGCATTGTTAAGCCTACATGGCGCACCTGTTGATGCAAACACGTTACGTTAGTAGCTCAGTGTTTTTCAACCTGTTGATTGCAATCTCTTGTAATTTTGAAGTATTAAGTAGGTAGGCAAAGTTATGGCGAAATTTGACATAGACAGGCAAAAAATTTATTCGTTTCTGGAACTTCTGGCAAAGGTTCATTGTACAACAACTAGCTTTTATGTACAGTCGCCATCACATACATAGGTACACTATAGGTGTTCAAAAAAATCTGCACATGCACCCTAATGCCTTGAAAATAGAGGTTGTTTGCTCCAATGTATCTGATGGCAACTGTACAGTCACCGGCATCAATATATGATGAATCAAAGGCTGCAAAAATATCTGACACACTCTTACGGCTCTAGGAATAGAGTTGTCATCAGATATTTTTGTGGCCTTTGTTCCATCATGTATTTATTCCGGTGACTGTACATGCTGAAACCTATTTTTAACTTATTTCATTAGAAAGAGACTTCTGCTTGTTTTATAAGGGTGGGTTGCACCAACTCACAATTACAGACCGATTGATGTTAGAAATGGCACCGCCAGCTGTCATTCCATAGATTATATTCAGATTTTAATGAACACTGCTTACAATTATGGATGGTTTGGTGCAACCCACCAACCCTAAGTTGCAGCTTCGCAATGTTTTCACTCAAGCATCCTGTTAGGGAGGGCCAGCTGCCACCGTGCCGTACCTAAGCTCTTGTAGGCAAGAATTTGATACTTATGACATAAAAATAATATGAACATTGGTTGATAGGGGGCTCATCCATACTGCAGGTGTCAGGATTGTTGTGCCATGAAAATGGTTGAAAAACACTGGTGCACCTTCATTACATAGTATAAAACAAAGTCACTTCCCGCCGTCTGTCTGTCCCTATGTATGCTTAGATCTTTAAAACTATTTTATAGGTTTTTTTTAATAGAGTGATTCAAGAGGAAGGTTTATATTAAACCCGTGCGAAGGCGGGGCGGATCGCTAGTACCAGATAAATAAAAGTAGTGTAGGTGACAGATTGTAGTGACACGACACGGAATGAGAACCACATACAATGGGTATGAAGGACATCAATAGAAATGATGTACTAATTTCTGAAGTCAAGATTATTCAAATTAGCAAATAATGTTTCTCTCGCTAGTAAAGTAAAAATAAAAACGTGTTTGTAGTCAACTCCACTGCGTCGTTAAGTTTGCTTACCTACCTTTGAAGTAACTCGAACCTTGAATATTGGCTAATATTAAATGGTTCAAATTCATAGTTTCCTGACTACCCCATATCGGTAGTATATTATGCTGCTTGCTTGTCTTCGCAGCCTTTTGCTGTTGATCTGAAAATCACGTTACATTAAAGCATCAAACAAAAACAGTAACTACGAGTAAATCGCAACGATATCTTACCTTCCGATTCAGACATTACACTATACTTATCGTTATAACGAGGTGTAATAAAACTCAATAGCACCTGTCAATTCAAATAAAAAATGATAGGCAGTTGAAATCAATGAATAGAAACTTCTATAACACAAATTATTAATGGATTGTACGGTCTTTACTTCACACGCATAGTTGACATGACGTTATGCAGTAATGGCGGCGCGGCGGGCACAACCGGAAACAACGATCGAGTCCATGTCAAATGTTGCCAGATGTGGGCACTATTTTCCCTATTTTAAAGCTTGCCGAGCAATGTATATAAAGATATACATATTTTTCTATTAATGATTTGAGTCGATGATGCAATAATTGATTACTGACTTAATTTACCCACTGACTGAGATTAGGATATTATGGGCGATGTGGTAACGGTAACTACTAACTAGAGCAAAGGAATGCTATAAATCAGTTCGCCTACATTAAACTTTTGTGGCTATTTCTACTTTTGTGGCGATGGCTTTTTCTGATACACTATCTCTGTCATTCGAGCTCATAATATCATAGACTAATAAGAGATACGCAATAGTTCATAATTTGGTTCATAACAAACGCAACATTTTGACATCAAAATCTCATTTTCAAAAAAAATTGTGACTGGACATGTTCTTTCCGTGGACCCTTCATGTTATTTGTTATTCGTCAATAAAAGATGGTTGTGTATTTTTTTATAGTTACCTATCTATATAATTTTCACTTCTCATGCTCGCAAAGTTCACCTTTGTGCTGGATGTATGCTGCACAAAATGCCACTTTTATGCTCTAGTGCACAAAGTAAAATTGTTTTAAAGACTAAGATAATCGGGCCTAACAGCCACACACACACAATAAAACTTCGTAGAATAAACTTGTCATTTGATTTGATTTGCTTTAATAAATTTCACATAAAACCAGATAAAATAGGGAGTTAATTATTATTTTAAAACGTATTGAACCATTAAATTACTTGGCAGTATGAAGTAGGTACCTAAGTCTAATATCACGTGTGAGCTATTATTTTAGTTAATTTTGCAATTATTTGTTATTTTCTCGCAATTGAAGTGAAAAGCAGTGTGTATAACTCGGGCATAAATTAGTCGAGAGGCGAGGCGTGGGTAGGCCCCCCACAAGGTGGACTGTGGACCTGGTAAGGGTCGCGGGAGTCCGCTGGATGCGGGTGGCGCAGGACCGGTCATTTTGGCTCTCTTTGGGGGAGGCCCGTGTCCAGCAGTGCACGTCTTTCGGCTGATATGACGATGATGATGATGAATCCACCTGTATAATTTGCTGAACAAACATCTCAATATTTACCCACTGACATATTTTAAATGCAAAAAGGAGGTAAAAGATTGGCTACTCCTCAATTATAATGAAACTGAAAAATTACTCACTGGCTTTAATCCGTAGACCCATACATACTTGCCTACACAAACTACAATTACACATACACTTATACGTGGGGCATACTGAAAGTTTCTGGAACTGGCCAATTACAAGAAGAAAGAAATAAAAAGCATATAAGATTTTAAAAATAGAACTCTATGCGAACATTTTACTTTTTTTTTGCGAGAGTGTCATTTGTTTTTTCAATGTAGCGTCCTTGAGAAAATTGCATGTAGGTGTAGCAATGAATTTAAGTATGTCGTGAAAATGTTCGCTCAATGATTTTTAACGACTTTCGCTGTGGCCTTAGTCAACAATAGAGTTGCCAGTGACTTAAGTTGGCATTTGGTGATGAAGCCCTATCTTGCAGCTCTGTGTATGCATGGTTTGGAGAATTTAAACGTGGCCGGGACCACCTCCATGACGATGTGCGTGAAGGTCGGCCGGAGACTGCGGTTACGGAATCTAATATTGATACTGTACGACAACTAATTGAAAGTGACAAAAACATTACTTGCCAGCAAATTCGTGAGTTATTGGGCATTGGAATGATCCAAGTACAAACAATGTTACATGTGCATCTGATGGTCTGGAAGCTTTGTACTCGATGGATACCGCATGATTTAACAGAAGACCAGAAATGACTGCGTGTAGAGGGGTGCCGTAAAATTATGAAAAAATTTGATGGAGGACACTCATTAGCTGTCTATAATATCGTGACAGGTGACGAAACCTGAGTGTACTGCTTTGAACCGGAAAGAAAAAGCCAGTCGGCAGTATGGGTCTTTCCTTTTGAATATTTACCTACGAAAGTTAAGAAAAGTCGGAGCACCGGCAAGTTAATGGTGTCTTAATTTTTCGGCAAATCAGGACATTACACTCCGGTGTCACTTGAAAATCAAAGAACAGAAACTGCAAATTGGTACGCAAATACTTGCTTACTCAAAGTGTTGGAAAAGGTTCGCGAAAACGTCCTCGCAGTAAAGTTGTCTTGCACCATGATAACGTGTCCGCCCATTCCGCTAGGATAATGAATGCGTATTTGAAGGCATCAAATATGGAACTGATAACACATCTGCCATACAGCCCCAACCTCACTCCTTGTGACTTCTTTTATTTCCAAAAATTAAAGATACACTTAGAGGTTTACGATTTTCAAGCCCGGAAGCGACGGTGGACGTGTTCCAAGAAGCCATTGAAGAGGTGTCTTCACACAATGGTTCGAACGAATGCAAAAATGTGTAAATAGTGAGGTTATATACTCTGAAAAACAATAAATGTATTAATAATATAATAACTGGTCTCATTTACGAAAATCCAGAAATTTTCATCATGACCTAAGTACTAATCATATATATATATATACCTACTAATACCTACTAATATACCTACGAATATCTACTCTTATCAACTGAAGGTAAGAGCATTAGTTAAGGTTTAGGCTTAGTTATCCCGGCCCGTAAAATACAGCTTGCTCTAGTTTACGGGCTGGAAGGGTAATTTAAGTTAATATTTAGCCTTAGCAGCCACTTGTTTAAATACAACAACATGTCCATATTGTCCGGTTGCAGAGAGGAAAGGACCCTGAGATACAGGTGACCTAGTTCGGTGTTCTAACACTTCTAACCTCAACGCAACCGAGCATACATAAAAGCTCACATATTATAGTATGGAGTATGGACTTTCATGCAAATAATAGCTGTAAGTGTAATAAGCTACAGTAGCCTAGTGTTTCGGGCATGCAACTGTCAAACGGCGGTGGTGGATTCGAATCCTGTCTCGTATCAATGAGTTTTTCGGAACCTATGTACGGAATATTTACCATTAGCTTTTCGGCGAATCCACGGACCGAAATCATGTGGAGGGCCGCCACGCTCACTTGTCTGGACGCACCAATAAAATAATGAATGTTTTCTACGTATTTCAGTGTTTTTTTTTTCAAGGGGGAGGAGGGTGCTAGAGGTTGCACCCGGGCGCTCTATCAGGCTAGTTAGTACATTATTGCTTAACAATCTCAAACTCAATTTTATTTAATATATAGGAAACCATAGACAACAAATCATAGAGAAACCTCAAGCAAATTACCCAAATTATGGGGATACTTTCTTTCTATTGGCAACACTCACATCTTTAAAAAAGTTTCTTCGTAGTGTGGACTCTGTATATTTTTTGCTCTGAATATCCGTCTCTCTCTTATTAGATAACTTAGAAAGGGAGGTATAGTGCGACAAAAATCGGGCCGACTTGTGATAGCCGTGCTGGTTACTGTTACAACAAATTACCTGAATAAAAGAGAGGGTAGTTCGCTATCATTGCGCATCACGCATTTCTGTCTCTATTATAATACTCTTTGTCATTGCGGACACAAGTACAAAATAGTGCTCTGCGAATAAGTAAGTGTTGTTAAGGTTTTAAGACTATTGAATTAGGTGTACTAGTGTATTTAGGTGTTGTGACTAGTGTGCCAAATCATTTCCTAATAAAAATAATCACATCGGATATTTAAAAGTGACCAGCAGATACCAGCTGATTGTATGTGAAGGTCGTTGAAGGACAGTTTCAAGAAAAGTTTTTCAATTTCGTATGATGTTATATCTGGATAAAAATCGTTTTATTCTACTCAGAATTTGAAGCCCTTTCGATTTTAGTAGCAGAAAAAAGTGTCCTAAGTTTTTCGTTCCGTTACGTTACCGTCTTCATAGAAGTTTGTAGGACGCGCGGTAGCGTAAGTAATGGAAACAAAAAATTGTATGAATAACGCGGGACACATTTTTTCCTCGTATTAAAATCGAAAGGGCTTCAAATTCCGGGTAGAATAAAACGATTTTTATCCACATATAAAATCATACAAAATTGAACAACTTTTCTTGAAAACGCCCTGAATTCAGAATTTTGGAATTGCCTGATAATGTCACATATAATTAAGAAGTATTCAAGTGTAAAGGTCGATTTAGTTAGACGAAGCCTATTTACAGCAGCCTAAATTACGGAGCCTTAAAAAAGGCACTGTACTAATAAACACTTTCGGCGCCATTTTGTCGCGGCATGCCAGCGCTGGCACGGAATAGAACACGAGACTCTATTTTCCGGTGCCAGTGACACAGAATAAGTAATAGTACAAGCCAGTTACCTTCGCCCGCGTCTCTGGCTGCCCCCGCGCCTTATTTGTACTGAAAAGGCACCGTGTAAAGTGTAAACGACTAAAGTGTCGGTTTGCTGGTCACTGGCGATGGCGCCGAGATTTAAGGATCACTCACGCTAGGGCCATTTTTTCAGATAAACGCCGAGCCACGGGCGGGCCGTGCCGACACCGAGCCGCTTTCGAGTTTCGGCTGTGGCTCGGCCGGGCTTGGGTATGGCTCGGCCGCGCAAACACGCCGTCGTTAGGCGGCTGAAAATCTAAATCAACCTTAACTCCGTTCGAATCTTGGTAAATACTTTTTTGTTTTTAGCAAGTTTCTCATTTTTAGGGCTCCTTACCAAAAAGGTAAAAATTAAACCCCTACAGTGCGACTTTGTCCGTATGTCCGTCTGTCTGTCACAACGTTAAATATCTCAGGAACTACTTGTCCTATCAATTTGAAATTTGGAATAGTTGTAATTGACCCCAAAGCACTATGGAGAATGAAAAATTTAAACATATACCTATATTTATATTTTCTATGAAAAATCGAGGATATGAGGGGGCAACATTTTAAAGTCTAGTAATTAGGTCAAGTGGGGTATCAAATGAAAGAGCTTTAGATAGATGCACATTCTAAAACGGTTTTTACAGTGAATAAATTTCGATTTATCCATATACAATTATAAGCCTTTATATTATACGAAATTCAGACCCATTAATTATACCAGAAACATTTGCATATCAGTAACATTATTGCTATTATGCCACGTTAATAGTTAGAACTGACTTGCAGGTCCAGAAGAGACTACAAACAAATATCAAGAATGGAAAAGCACTGTTATCTGTGTTTGACAGTCTTCGAGATATCGCAAAATGTGACAGTTTAAAGGCCCCATCCCAATACCCATCAGAAAGCCTTACACAGTAATCAGCAGTTAGACAAATGGAAGGAAGAGAAAAATACAAGAAGAAAAAGGAGGCTGCAGCTCAGAAGAAGAAGCCATTTGTAGCTGGAATGTCTCAGCAGCATACATGTGGGCCTGCACCACCCTATCTAAGCCCATACCGACGAATTTTTCCCGGGCAGGGCAAAAAGTTCAATCAAATCCTACTATGCTAGTAGGCTTTGGTTCAACTTTTTGCCTAGTTTTAGAACTCGTCAATCGTTTCTGCGTGTTGCAGACGATCATTTGCACCAAGTAAGTACCTAATGCTACTTTCAAACCTTCATTTGTATCATTTTTAAGGACCCGCCCGGGAAAAAGGAAGCACCTAGGAGATCCAGGTCAGTTCACAAAAGTCTCAACCCCTTTTCAACCTAGCCCCAGAGAAGCATGCTCTGACTATCGAGGTTAGTCAAACAAAAACAACTAACAACAAAGCAAGTTGAAATTCAAAGAAAGGTACTCTAAGCAAATACAGGCTTTTTTTATGAGGCAAAGGTTCTCCCCGTCATTAGTCCAGGCAATGAACTGACAGCTTGTATGGAAAATATGTCAAATTTGGAAATAATTTATAATAGCAGATTTTTTCTTTGTAATGGATACATTATCAATTAAATAGTTCCCTAGCGACAAAATCCAACAAAATTTCAGACATCTAAAAAAATATAACTAAACTAGCTTCTGAAAAGTCAGAAAAAACATTAATAGATGGTTTTATCTACATTTTGGTTCATTTACATGTGCTCTACAATATTCAAATTAATAATTAAAAAAAACACAATTCATACTTTATTTAAATCTATATAAATACTTCCGGATGGAAAGTTTGTTTGATTCTTGAATAAAGCATCTTAGAATAATGTTTTAAAATGATATAAAGAAAAAAAATGCTATTATAAATTAATGTTTTTTAAAACCGTATTTTGCCTGGAGTACATCTCCATGCGTCCCTACTAGATGCCTCTTCCGCCCAATTTTTGGGAATGGATGAAAATTTCATAAGTGCCTGATTTTTTTTTGGTGATAGGAATAACCTTCCTTAGCACCTGAAAAAAGTTGCATATTTTTCAGCTGTTTCAATTATTTTTGAAATAAAATATAAACATTTTCCTCACTTACGTTTTGGGTTTAGGACAGTGTTCCAGACAGTGTTTTAGACAGAGTTCCGTAGTCGACTAGGAACCCTTATAGTTTCGCTTTGTCTGTCCGTCCGTCCGCGGATAATCTCAGTAACCGTTAGCATTAGAAAGCTGAAATTTGGTAGGTACTAATATGTATATCAATCACGCCGACAAAGTGAAGAAATAAAGTGGGGAGTGTTTTGTTTTTCATTTCAACCCTAACGTGTGACATATTGTTGGGTAGGTATTTAAAAATTAATAGGGGTTTGCCAAAATAATTTTTTGATAATGTTAATATTTTCGGAGATAATCGCTCCAGAAGTAAAAAAAAATGTGTCCCCCCCTCTAACTTTTGAACCATAAGTTTTAAAAATATGAAAAAAATCTCAAAAGTAGAACTTTATAAAAACTTTCTAGGAAAATTATTTTGAACTTGATAGGTTGAATAGTTTTTGAAAAAAAATACAAAATAATTTCACACACTTACTGTGACGGACGAAAAACTACGGAATCCTACACTAAGCGTGGCCCGACACGCTCTTGGCCGGTTTTTTTTTACCAAAACTCGTGCCCAAAACCCGGTATGCGCATAATCAACTGCGGATCCAATCACAGCTAAGTACCCAAAATGTCAGCCTATTTTCAATTACCCAACACAAATGGATGCGATTAGTCAATTTAGGAATACATTGCAGTGATTAGCCATCGTGCGTCACATCGGACGACAGCCATGTGACAGTGACAACAAAAACGGATAATTGTTGAATGGTTACATGCAACAAGAAGCAACTTAGTTACGATAACGTTCGCATGATATTTTTTGTTTAAGAAGTAGCGCTGAGTCGCCAGCGAAAATACCAAATTATTAATTATAATTTACAATATAATACAAGTAGGCCACACGGTGGGTGAGCAGAGATACGCAAACCTTGCTATCTATATTTTTTACATAAGGATATATTTCCAATTATAACATATGTCTTCGTTTTTTTACGAAAAAAATCGGTACCGTGATTAGTAATGAAACCTAAATAGTACATTACTTACCTAGGGCGGTAAAACAAAGAATGTCTCAGATCGCAGGTATTTGACGCCCTAGCCGAAGGCAAGGGCGATAAATATGCGATCTGAGGCTTTCTTTATTACCGCCCGTGGTGAGTACAAAATTTTACGTCTCTCCCTGGCCAGGAAGTGGGATTTTCCGCACGCGTAGTGTGCGGTAATTGCTACTTTATGGCCAGGTGTGACGTAAAGTTACTTTTCAACACACCTGCTCGTAAAGTAGGTCTTATTACAGCGTATTTACACTGATAATGCAGAATATTACCCATGCCGTGCCTTTTACATTACATTATCGCACTAGTGCCTTTTCATTACATATCTTTTTAAATATTAGCAAAATAATGCAGAATATTACCCATGCCGTGACTTTTACATTACATTATCGCACTAGTGCCTTTTCATTACATATCTTTTAACATTTTCATTTTTTTTTTTCCTCGCAAATGTGTTGAAAAACGTCGTATGAAACACGTGAGCATTGGTCATTACACTTCTCGTCTCCATTAAGCCTTCGCCTTCGGCTCAGGCTTAAAAACCGACTCGAGTGTAATGAGGTAATGACCAACGTAGCACACTTGTATCATAATGTACTATTATTTAACTTTTGTCTTGATGAACAAGCATCGGAGTTTTTATCGCACGGTAAGACGTTAGCGAGCTATGGAGTCAACATTAGCAATCAAATTTACGAGTACGACTGCGACTTTTTCCATATTTTCTGATGATCAGATATCCACTTGTGAATAATTGACACGTCTGGAATCGTCAGTGCGTACATACTATTCAATTTAATAATCGGTCAGTACATGACATTAGGTCTATCGCAGCTACCTATGTAGTTTGTGTATCAGAGTCTGTATAGCTGTGGGGCATTTCACGCCAAGCGGGCAGGAAAAATGATGCCAGGTTATAGAACTTGCTGATATTTGGAATAGTTATACTGCTTGATGTCATGAATTTTACATAAATTTCTATATTTTTTTTCCACACCGTTTCCGGTTTTATTTTGCATTTAAAAATATGACGAATTTGGAGGACTGCATTTTTCAAAAGCTGTTGCTGCTATCATTTTACTAAGTAAAAAATAAAATAATTAATGTTTCTTTGAGAATATTAATTAGTCTTTTTGCAGTTATTATAATTTTCAAATTTCACATATTTTTTTTTTCATACAAAAAACCGGAAGTAAAAATTTCAAATCCAATTTGGATTAAGTTCAGTATTAAAAAAATGTTTTTCTTTCAATATGTAACTCGTAGTTCACAAAAAATACATGAAAAGTTTGAGAATGGGATATGCATTCGTTTCGGAGATACATGAACTAAAGTGCAAAGGTGCCGCTCTGAGCGCCGTGTTGGTGATTTCTTAGGCTCATTAGCGTAAAGGCCAACAGTTTATAAAACCGCTACCATGTTTATAGTAATGCAATATGCATACAGCAATAGTTTTAATTGGAGTTATAATTTAAACGATAATACCTACCAGAAGTTAGTTGTTTTAACTTTTAATAGTAAATAAAACATGTTCACAAACATTTATGTAGATTGCGAAGCATTTTTTTTTTAAATATTGTACTTGTAAATATACGTATATAATATTTATTGGTATGTATTATCCTCGTGGCGCCTAATATACAGCACATTGTACAAAGTGACTCTTAACGTTTCTGTCCAGATTTCAGCAATAAAATTTTGAGCTAAACGCCCAGTGTACAATACCCTGTACATAAACGTTAATCATATGTCACTTTATATGTTTGTTCATGTTTTACATGTTTGTTTATGAGATCCTCCAATTCTCGTCATAAAAAACATGATATATATTTCGTCGCCCAAGAAAAGAAACGCAAATTCAGTTAAACACCCAATGTGCAATGTATTGGCCAATATATTTTATGTCGAAACTGCCCGCAAAGTCCTATTATTATTCTTTTATTAGATCCCTTGACAAGGGTTTTTTTATGTTTTTTTCTGGGTACTTTTAAGTAAAAATAATCAGATTAAACCAAATTCCAACTGCATATCTTTAGTTCATTTGGATGTACATTGGGTTTCTGGGTCTTTTTCTGAATTAGGTATATAAACATAAAACTCATTTTTATATAAAAATAAGATACAATAGGCATATCATATTGTTTACGTTCCGTTTTTTTTTATTATAGGTGCCTACATTATTGCCACTTTTGAACTTAATAAAAAAAAACAAATAAATAATTGTATTGGAGCAGTAACGTCTGCTAACGAACTTATACATAAAATATGCAATAAAATTCGTAAAGAATGTCAGTCTCTAAACAAAGTAAGTAGAAAATAAAATTCGTAACAAATATCAGTATCTTCTTCATAAATTTATTCAGTCTAGAAACAAGAAATGGTGCGTTGCGCGTTGGTGTGTTTTAGTGTACGAGCGTCCCATGCAGATTTTCTTGGATCGGAGTCTTTAGCTCGGATTTCCTGAGAAAATTCTCTATTTCTTTATCATGCAAGATAAAAAAATAACAAAAACACAATTAATTTATAGGTGAATTACGTTGTGGGCAACGTAATTCACCTACAAATAATAAAATAAAAAATAGTAAATTATAAGCCCAATTTGCATTTAACCGCACATAGTTTTTCGATCCAAAAATAAGAAAACGTAAGTACTAATGCGGTTATAACTAGTTTTATATAATTTTCATATAAAAATAGTCAAGATAAATAAATGAAATGATAAATTAATAAATTCAGATTTATATTCGCGTGTCGTGCAAGATGGCGGCACGGTTGCAAAAATGGCGGAGGTTGAACACTTGTCTGTCAATATATTTGAAGAGTCAATACATTCTTGAGAATATTATGTATGTGCGGAAAAACCTTCAGGACTTCAAACTCAACAGTGATATCCACGACTACAACACCAGAAGTAAACACAAGATCGCAGTGCAGTACAGTCGTCTTCGCAAGGTTAGCACGTCGTTCGTGGGGAACTGTATACGTTTTTACAATAAAATACCTACCGAAATTACTAATTTGCCGTTAAGTAAATTTAAGTCTCAAATAAAAAAATATTTGCTAAGCAAGGCGTATTATAATGTCAACGATTTCATAAACGACAAAAATGCCTTTAAGCCAGTAGCAGTCAAATTCTATTAGAATTAATATACCTTCGAGTATGATTGTCTTGGCGTATTACCTTTGTAATTATTATAAGTACCGGAAATAGCTGTTCCGTTTTATGTAACATGAGAGCACGTAATGCTTTTTCTCGCCGAACAAGTCGCTTTAAACTTTGCTATTATCAATGTCCAGTGTGGCTTGAATATGTCATGCTCGCTTAAAGGGCTTTGCTTACGGTGGCGCCGTTGATCGGGTCGCCACCTTCCCTAACATATGGTTGAGGGAGGCGATGGCTGAGATATGCGTCATACTCGTGATCGGGTGCTGTTTGTGGAGTCCGGTCTGTTCATGCTTGCAAGGGCATAGTAACTACCTAAATACTAGTGTTATTATCATTATTTTGATGAGAGACATCATTCTGTTCTTGACACGTTTTATTGTTATTGACCCTGTACATCTCTGACAATATTACATTAATGATCCTTTTTTTCTGTTTTAACGCTTAGAGACAGTATACATCTCTATAAGAACATTAGAATAATTATTAATTGTATTTGGATGCTCAGAGACATTATACATCTCTGGGGTACTATATTAATATCATAAACTTATTGTTAATTCTGATACAGACCTTATATCGAATGTATTTGATAATATTTACAATTTTGGATTTTTTTAGTTTTCATTTAGTGACATTTAGTTTGTTAACCATTTAGGTACTAATTGGTTAAAATCTGCAATTTTAAAATGATTATTGTGTAAGATTATTAATATTATAGTGTAGAATACCATTTGAAATGTAAAAGTGCCCTTGTGGCCTATTTGCAGAATAAATAATTGATTTTGATTTTTTGATTTATGAGACAGGTGTCAAAATGGCCGGCAATGAACCGCGATTCACGCGAATTTCAATTAAGAGTGAAAATTTTAAAACGAGATCTGAATTACGTTTATGTACAGAGTATTGTACACTGGGCGTTAAGCTTAAAATTTTACTGCTGAAGTCTGGGCAGAAACGTTAAGTGTCACTTTGTACAATGTGCTGTACATTGGGCAGCACGAGGATAATACATACCAATAAATATTATATACAAAGGTATATTTATAAGTACAATATTTAAAAAAGTTGCCTACGCAATCTACATAAATTTTTGTGACCATGTTTTATTAACTATTAAAAGTTAAAACAAATAATTTCGATAGGGGGTTTATAGTTAGACTGGGTTTATTGTTGAATATATTAATCGTGGCTGCATCTAGATTACTGCAGAGAATCTAAAAAAAACTGATTGTTCATTAAGGATCCGATAGCCCTTTTGGTGGAAATAAAAGAGAGATTTATTAATTACTAGCTGTTGCCCGCGACTTCGTCCGCGTAGAACTTATACTTAGAAAATATAATGCAAACAAACTTCTACTTACCATCTTAAGGGATGATTTCCGAGGCAAAAACTATTCTATATCCTTCGAAGGGTCTCAAATTATCTCTATACCAAATTTCATCTAGGTACATGGATTTCATCCAAACTTTCACCCCCTATTTCATACCCTTAGGGAATGATTTTGGGGATAAAAACTATCTAATATCATTCTTCGGGACTTAAACGACCTTTATACCAAATTTCATCTAAACGAGATTCATCCAAATTTTCACCCCCATTTCACCCCCTTAGGGAGTGATTTCCGGAATTAAAACTATCCTATGTCCTTTCTTAGGACTCAAGCTATCTCTATACCAAATTGTATTAAAATGGGTTCCATCCGAATTTTCACCCCTAATTTCACCCCCTTAGGGGATGATTTCTGGGGTAAAAACTATCTCATGTCCTTTCCCAGGACTAAAGCTATATCTACACCAAATTTCATCAAAATAGATTACATCCAAATTTTCACCCCCCCTCCCCCTTTTCACCCCCTTAGGGGATGATTTCCGGGATAAAACCTATTATATGTCCTTTCCCGGGACTCAAACTATTTATGTACCAAATTTCATCTAAATCGGTGCAGCGGTTTAAGTAGCTCCATACAAATTTCCACCCCCAATTTCAGCCCCTCAGATATAAAAACTACCCTTTGTCCTTCCCCGGAGCTCAAACTATCTGTATACCAAATTTCATCTAAATCGGTTCAGCGGTTTAGGCGTGAAGAGGTAACAGACAGACACACACTTTCGCATTTATAATATTAATATGGAAGTATGGATTATTGCTATGGATAGTATGGGTTCTTTCCGCTTGTCTTCCAAATAGAGGTGTAGCTGTAGACTCACTTCAAAAGAAAGAAGAAACGAAAAACTCATTCAAATATCTCAAAAAATTACGAAGCTACAACCGTTTTAATGTCGCTTGTTAGAGTGAGAAAACGATCAGGGACCGTGACGTCACGATCCTCGAGCGTCATAGTAAAAAACAATCGTTTCATTATAAAGGTGCGTTTTGCGGAAAAGAGACGCAACAAACCCCCTCTTCAAACTTTATACACTTGTAACTTAGTGATTACCTATACGAGTATAGCCTCTTGCGTTGTTTTTTTTCGAGATAATACAACATTATGATTATTTTGTTTAGTGTCTACATCCCTATTTTCGATAAGATAAGATAAAATAATATTTCTTTATTGTCAGAACTGTGTACATTTAGTTGTTTTGGGTAAAATAAAGTCCAACAGCTTGCCCATTTCGGACGTACAATATTAAACTTAAAGCTAGTCAAATATACTAAAACAATAACAACAATAGTATTTCCAAATAATTTTACCCATATTCACACATAAAATATTAATTTAGATCTATCCGACATCCGTATTTTCTTTTAAACCACGAACTTCGGAATTCGAAAATATTCGGGTATCTCTATCTCTATCGCACTAACAAATGACAGGAATGCAGATATACGAACTTCGAGTTTCAGTTTTCGTGGTTTGGCTGAATACGCAAAGAGCGCGCGCGCGTGCCATTAAAAAAAAACAAGTTTATATTGTTCGAATTTGTTGTTACATTTGTACAAATTACGCCTTAATTCGACATTTGCGCATATAAGTTCGCATATCAAAATCGATTAATTTTATATTTGCTTTTGGTACCTATGTGTCTCGTCAATGTATATCGTAGACGGGATTAAAATTATTAATAGGCGAATGAAAGGCAAAGCAATTCCGCCATTTTGTCCGTAGTATTTCTTATTACTGTGATTTTGACGTTTCTTTTAGCTGACAGATGTGGCGGCGATATACTTTAAGAATAATAAATGAAAAATTAAATGAAGTCGTATATTACGGAAAATAAATTAACTGTCGCAGTCGGATAAAAACTATCCTAAGTTGCAGCTGGAATAATAATGTACCTATATAAAATGTTTCATATTTTTCCGTCCATGGGATGCTGAGAACATTCGTACCACAGAAAGCTTAGTTTCAAACTGGCTGATTCTTTTTTTTAATTTAGAGATTTATTATAAGTGGAGAATAAAAAAAATATTAATTTATGAATGGTTCGTACTATGAAAATAACGATAATTTGTTAGTAATGATGAAATATTGAAGATTTTTATTTATCAAAATGAAAAAAAAAAAAATGAAAATTTTGTTATTATAAAGCCCTATTATATAAAAAAAACACGTTTAATTAAAGTCTTAGACTCTCATTATGGTAATTATCGACATATAGCTAGTATTTCAAAATACTATACAAAACACTGTATAATTTATTATCATAATATTCAATGTTGCCATTTACAAAAATTTATCGCCCACCCTATAGTTTGACTGGTGAAGGTAAATCCAAGACTTCGAAATAAATGTTTACAAATCTCTAATAAATCCACTTTGGTCCTTTCTGGAACGTTCTACAGATTGCTCATATTATTGTAATTTTTCTTTCAGTTGGTATGACGGGTTCTCTACATTCTACGTCGGTGGCGACGGGCTGATACAGAAACATGTCGCTGACAAAGTAAGCATTCGTGACAATTTGATGTGCTATTTTTAACCGACTTCAAAAGAGGTTATATGTTCCACTGTTTGTATATATTTTTTTTATTGTATGTTCGCCGATTTTTCCGTCAATTGTGGACCGATTTCCAAAATTCTTTTTTTATTCGAAAGAGCATACTTCCGAGTTGGTCCCACTGTCACCAAATCAGAATCTGATGATGGGATCCCAGGGAAATTGAGGGCAACCCTCAAATTTTATAGGCACGCGTGTAGTGATTTCGGTATTTTCTATTATAACCAGTGTATTTACCCTCGGAAATCGTAATTTTGGTGAAGTGGAACTAATGATGAAGACCACAGATGACTTATGGAACTCCTCAAAGATGTAAAGTACGTCAATGATTCTGACATGATTCCGTTGAAGTAGCAACTAATGAATCGTTAATTCTGAGATCCTTGAGGAATCAACGGAACTCCTCAAATATTATCAGCCCACATATAGCGACTTGGGTTTTTTCTGTAATAATCAACGCATTTGCTCTCGGAAAGCAGTTCATGTAGTAAATTGGAAAGGAAATGTGGAAATTTTCATGTAAGTAGGTACCATGTGGCTTGGCGAAGTACTGAATTGAAGTCGGTTTAAACTTTGTTTTTAAAGTAATTATGACACCTAGAATACTGCGCTCCATAGCGCGTTGGCAAACCTTCAATTGGGTCTTCTAGCTGGCTCTCAGTGAGTGACCATGTTTGCGCACCGTAGGTTAAGACAGGCAAAATACACGTGTCGACGAGTTTTCGCTTTAGTGTCAGAGGAAGGTAGCCCTTCATTAGCTCCTTCATGGACCTGTAGCTCCTCCAGGCGTTTTCGACCCGGCGTTCGACTTCCTTGTCTTGCCTGTTGCTGTAGTAAGTGTAATATAGTATAAGATGATATTACTTGCCAAAATTCATAGTTCTAGGTCAACGGAAAGTACCCTATACATTTTGATTCCCTTGAGAGTAGACGTTACATATACGAGACATATACGTTTATTTCGGCATAAACGGCCGTATCTTTTTTTTACGTTAACTTAGAATTTTGATTTTTTTACAGCTTCGAGGGACTGTAGACTTCAGTATATGGTTCTAATTTCAACTCGATATCTCAACGCATTTCTGAGATAAAGGGTCTTGACAGACAGACGGGCAACAAAGTGATCCTAAGGGTTCCGTTTTTTCCTTTTGAGGTATGGAATCGTAAAATATCAATACTAAACATACACACAATTTCAGACTAACCCGACAAAACGCAGAAGAACCCAGCCCCGTGTAGACCCGCTGCCGAAATCCAAGAAGAAAAAAGAAAAAAGGAAGGAAGAAAAACAGTGAAAAGTGTGAAGGGTTGCCAGTTACTGGTGATTTACCCTATCTACTGTTACGCTATATTTGCATCATAGGCAAGTCATAGGGTTATTATAGTAGTTTATGTGACTGTACATAATGCCTAATTATGAACAGTCACATAAACTACTATAACAACCCTTTGACTTACAACACTTTATCTATTCACATATCATAAGCCTCCGTGATGCATTCAGAAGCCGTATATTATGACGCCGCGTTGTTGTTTTCTGGCAGCTGTCATAGTTTTTTCTTAATTCAGAGACAAACTAGAGTCGGATCCAACTAGGATCGTTCGATATCTTACTTACGTGCGACATTTGTCAAATTTGTATGCAAATTGACAATTCATTTCGAACTAAACGACATCTCGACTGATATTAGAGGTCAAATCAAATTTCTTTGATTTCAGAGATGTTCGAAATTTGAATGAAATAACATTATCGAAATCGATGTTATTATTTAGCAATAATAACATTTTCACAGATAAGAAATTTGTTCTAACAAAACAGTCTATTTTTATGGTGGCCATAATGTGCGGTTCTTGAACGCATCATGGAGGGTTTGTGATATTTGGATAGATAAAATTATTATACATTTTTAAGGACCCGCCCGGGAAAAAATCGACGGTATGGGCCTAGGTAGTGGTGGTGGAGGCCCACATGTTTGCTGCTGAGGCATTCAAGCTAAAAATGGTCTCTTCTTGTAAGCTGCAGTCTCCTTTATTTTCTTGTCCTTCTCTCCCTTCCAATATTTGTCCAACTGCTGCTTCTTGTGTAAGTAAGGCTTTCTGTTGGGTATGGGAAGGGGCCTTTGGACTCTCTCATTCATTTTGTAATATCTCGCAGTCTGTCAAACACAGACAATCTAGTGCTTTTTTTACAAGATTTATATTAACTTGCACTGTTCGTATGTATGTAAATATGTAAGTAGGTATGTAAATATGTAAGTATGTAAGTTGTCCGTCAAAGTTTGCAATCCATTTTTCAGTCACTTCCCGTTATCCAATTGAGCTGAAATTTTGCAAACTTATGTAGGTATTTCGCATGACAATGCAATATTATGATGACTTGGAGCTGATCTGATGCTGGAGCTGGAAGGTGGCCATAGGAACCCCGCAATAAAACGACACAACCCCATCGAGTTTGGGCTCGTTAGAATCGTCTCAATGTGTAGTAAAACTTTACAACTATAATTAAGTACATTTCATTTTAGAATTAACAAGTAAGTAATGTGAACATCAATAATTATCTAAATATTTTCAGCATGCAGTGTAGATTTGGACACATTAATATAACTTTAACTATCTAATAAATAAAAAACTGAATACACCGTGCATTTCATCTTAAAAATATGTATATTCTACTTAAAATCATTTGATTACTTAATTAACAATATTTTTAGGTTTATTTAATTCAGATTATATTCAATGTTGGTATTTACAATATAATAATTAGTAGTAAATTAAATAGGTTAGAATATGAATTCAGAACTGTATCAATTTAAAACCCCTACTTTACCTATGTCTATGTCAAAGTCAATGTCATGTGTGTATGTTTTATTTTACCTATGTCACACAGATAGTTTAGAATTAGTCCAGGCAATGAACTGACAACTTGTATGGAAAAAAAATTTCAAATTTGGAAATAATTTATAATAGCAGATTTTTTCTATGTAATGGATATATTGTAAATTCAATAGTTACCTATAATATTCAAGATAAATAATAATAAAAAAACAATTCATGCTTTATTTAAATCTAAATAATTAATTCCGGATGGAAAGTTTGTTGGATTCTTGCATAAAGCATCTTAGAATAACATTTTAAAATGAAATAAACAAAAAAAACGCTATTATAAACCTGTTTTTCAAAACCCTATTTGTCTAGAGTAACATTTAAAGTGATTAATTATTTCATTTTTAAATTAAAAATTCATATTCATCAGTGACTGCCGGTCACCAATTAAAATAAAATTATAGACTTGGTGGGTATAGATTTAAAATAAAATAAATAAAAAAAAATGGATGATGAATAACTTACTCCATAGTAAACGCGCCGAGAATATAAGTTGTGACGTCATAGCATAAGCCCGTTTAATATAGAGCGTTTTTGGGGGTGTGCCGACGCGTGCAGATTTTAAATGTACATACAGGCTATAACTCATCCTCATAAATTTAATTCATAAAATAAATAAGAACTATAAAAAAATACACCACCATCTTCATAGACGAATAACAAATAATATGAAGGGTCCATGTAAAGACAATGTCCAGTCACTTTTTTTTTCAAAATGAGGTTTTGGTGTCAAAATCTGAATCTGATTGCAGGTTTATATAATTTCTATTTATTGTCGTGTTTAAAATATAATTCTCTTGACATTGTGAACTGTAATTTTATTATATATTTTATTTTCTAAATTTTTAATTGTGACATTCCTTATTTTTGTTCTTAATTCTGTATGACATCTACTTACTATTGATTTTGTATAAAACAGTTACGCTGCTAAATGAAATTATATGTTTAAATCTGTTTGACATATATAGGTATTTAATATAAGAACACATGTGCCATTTATTATTGTAATTGTTTTCCTATTTTATATTTTTGTACGCCGCAAGGTAGAACATAGAGGACTCTCAACCTAATTTAAGATCTAACATGTATACATACCTGTTTCACAATAGTACATTACTTACCTAGGGCGGTTAAACAAAGAATGTCTCAGATCGCAGGTATTTGATCGCATAAATATGCGCTCTGAGGCTTTCTTTATTACCGCCCGCGGTAAGTACAAAATTTTACGTCTCTATCTGGCCAGGAAGTGGGGTTTTCCGCACGCATAGCGTGCGGTAATTCCTACTTTATGGCCAGGTATGACGTAAAATAAATTACTTACTTACTTAAAAATGTTGCGCTCGTTATGAACTATTGCGTGACATTAAAATCTCATTTTGAAAAAAAAGTGACACATGTTCTTTCCGAGGACCCTCATATTATGTTTTATTCGTCAATAGTGGTGTATTTTTTATAGTTATTATTTATTTAATGAATTACATTCATGAGTATAAATTTTAATTTTAATGCTAGCAACGACTCCATAGCTCACTATAGTCTTACCGTGCTAAAAATACTCCGATGCCTGTATATAACATCAGAAAAATAAATCATAAGAAAGTTTTAATGCTACAGTTGTTTTAATGCTGGATTATACTTTTGATTTACGTAATCATATAAAAAGGTACAAGTTCCCTATTAACGTGGATAGCAGCAATCATCATCATATCAGCCGAAAGACGGCCACTGCTGGACATATGCCTCCCCCAAAGAGTTCCAAAGTGACCGGTCCTGCGCCACCCGCATCCAGCGGACTCCCGCGACCTTTACCAGGTCATCAGTCCACCTTGTGGGAGGCCTACCAACGCCGCGCCTTCCGGTACGTGGTCGCCACTCGAGAACCTTTCCGCCCCAACGGCCATCAGTTCTACGTGCAATGTGCCACTTAAGTTTAGCGATTCGGAGGGCAATACTGTTACTGATATGCAAATGTATCTGGTATAATGTATGGGTCAATTTCGTGTAGTAAAAAGGCTTATAATTATAATTGTTAATTGTATGATAACTCCAATGTGGTTTGAGTAAGAATGTATGTCGCCGAGTTTAAATGTTTAAATGGGGAACCAGGGCACACACAACTTAAGATCGCCCAGGCTCTAATAATTAAACGTAAAATTATGAAAGCAACTCTGGCTTTTATTTATCTGCTTCGCAATATTCCATTTCCAGGTAAAAGGTCTGTAACATCTATGTGTCTGGTAGATATGGTACAATGAGAAGAACATGGTTATATCCTTGAAGAGAAGTTAGGAATCCAGACTTGATGTAGTGCCGGCCATCCTTCCTTAAATTAGCACGTGGTTCGCTAGTACCACCGTGCACCAACATACACATGATACTAATATCGACAGGGTACAGTATCTTAGGAGTAATAATCGCTTGATGAAACGAATCTTAGGACAGGTGCGATACTTTTGACGCCGAGTGTATGTAGGTATGTATGTATGTATGTAAGTAACTATGCAGTTCAGATACTGGCAGAATCTCGGGAAAAACTTTTGAAACATTTTAATTGAAATACGATAACAATTTAAATAGGGAACATTACTGCAATGTTCTGCCGCCAGAGGCAGCACTACCACTAATAGTAAACCAGTATAGGAATATAGGGATTCACACACACATGCACAATTGATTGTCAAACGAGTGACAAGGATGCTTGCAAAGACAATACCGCAAGTGGGAACGAGATACAATGTCAACGCTGCTAGTGTCGCCACCTACGAAGAGTTTTGCGTAATGTTCCCTATTAAATAGTGAAGTGCATGGAATGTGTGGGTGTTTTTATTTCACTCAACTATTAATAATAAAATCATTTCTAAGTGGTGCCAACCCTAGAGTCTATTGGCTGGCAAGTGCGGGCAATACCTACCTATAATAAATTCAATCTTGTATGCTGATCAAATAATTTGACGAAAAGCTTATTTTTGTTGCGAGCCAATTATAATAACAGCGAACCATCCTTAACAAACCGCTTCAACAGAGTTAAAAGTTTAAGCCCCCATTTTAAGCTCTCTAACCTTCAGTTAGTAATTCGCCAGGCCACATAGATGCACCTCTCCACGTCACCACATGAACTACAGGTCCACGTACTTGACTTGTTTTCCATACACACATTTACACCTTTTTTAAAGATACAAATCGTAGAGTATAGTGGATAGATTCTCCATACAAACTTACAAAGCTACAATCTCACAGACACTTCCTGTTTATAACATTAAATTTATAGCGACATGCCTGCTCGGCTCATATCGCGAGGCTTAAGTGCCGCATATGGACCGACACGGTAACGCGCGGACCCCGCCGTAGCCAGTCGCTGCTCGAGTGTTACAGAGTACGCACATGACCTGTTAACCTGTTTTCATAATATATTGTATAACTAAACCGTAAAGAACAACCTTTTACTTACACCCCAGTAGCGAACTCTAAAGTGGTGACCCCGATATAAATTGAATATACATACTCATATTACGGTTTAGTTCCGGACAGTTAAATACTTAGTGAAATTTAGTGCGTTCAAATATTACCGGAGAAACGGAAACGGCGCCGGGCGGAGGCAACAAGACAACATTAAATTACAAACACAAAGTGCAAATACCGGAGGCGCCCGAGATCATGGCGTATACAGCAGTTATCCTGGCTGAGATTGCCAAGTTGAGCGACCGGATGAGGGACTTGGAGCGGTCGGAACAAAACTACGGCAGAAATTATCGAGGAGGCCGGTCAGCATCCAGAAGTAGGAGTGCTTCACCATCACGCCGCAGTGGCTCCAACCAAGGAAAGAAGGACTGGTTGTGTTATGACCATTATAGGTTCGGTCCGAAAGCGAATAAGTGCGTGCAACCGTGTGCTTGGGACAATAAGTCGGAAAACTAAAGGAGGTGGCACAGGACTCGGCGGAAATCTGTGCCATCACTTCTGGCCGTCGGTTACGGGTGACAGACTTAAATAGTGGACTACGTTTCTTGGTGGACACAGGTGCAAATATTTCAGTGATACCAGCAACCAGGAAGCAGTGTACGGGTGAGTGCTCAGAACTTAAACTTTTCGCGGCAAACGGCACGGAAATTAAAACTTTTGGTGTGAAATCGATGCTCTTAGATTTAAAGTTACGTAGGCCATTTCGATGGGAATTTGTCATTGCGAATGTTAAGCAGCCAATACTGGGAGCAGATTTTTTAATTTTTCATAAGTTATTGGTTGATTTAAGTGCCCAGAAATTAATCGATCAGGTGACAGAGCTCAAGCTGAAAGCGCAAATCGTGAGTAGTGATCAGCCTACCATTAGCACTATCGATGATAACCATCCGTACCATCAATTGTTATCCCAATTTCCGAGCATTACGAAGCCCGCAACGTTCAGGGAGGCTCAAGTACATAATATCGTGCATCATATTGAGACGACAGGGCCACCTGTTTACGCTAAGGCAAGGCCATTGCCACCCGATAGATATAAAAAAGTCAGGGAGGAATTTCGCCTTATGCAAGAGCTTGGCATATGCCGGCCGTCTAAAAGTGCATGGGCCAGTCCGTTACACGTTGTAAAAAAGAAAGATGGCGAAATTCGTCCTTGCGGGGATTATCGGACATTGAATGCAATTACTAAGCCGGATAGGTACCCAATACCGCGATTGCATGACTTCACATATTTATTGGCAGGAAAAAAGTTTTTTTCGAAATTGGATATTAATAGAGCATATCACTGCATTCCTGTGGCCAAAGAGGATATTGAAAAAACAGCTATTATAACACCGATAGGTCTATTTGAGTTCCCCAGAATGAGTTTTGGACTCCGTAATGCTGCCCAGACCTTCCAGCGTTTCATGAATAATTCAGTTCTGGAAGGCCTGGATTTTTTGTTCAATTACCTTGATGATGTACTTATTGCGAGCGACGATGAGGCGCAGCATAAGGAGCATCTAAGGCAAGTTTTCGAGCGTTTTGACAAATTTGGCATAACAATTAATTGGGCAAAATGTAGTTTGGGACAACCGAGGTTAGAATTTCTAGGTCACGAAGTTAGTACCACAGGCATTCGGCCTTTGGATGAAAAAGTAAAGGCTATTGTTGACTACCCTAAACCCGAAACAGTGGAGAAATTGCGTAGGTTTCTGGGCATGTTGAATTTCTATCGTTCACACATACCGGGAGCGGCAGAGATTCAAGCGGAATTAGATAAATATTTAGTTAACGCAAAGAAAAAGGACAAAACACCGATTTTATGGACAAGTGAGGCCGATGTAGCCTTTGAGCAGTGTAAAGCGGGCCTAAAAAAAGCCGTTACACTGGCTCATCCTCGTCTAGACGTGCAGGTAGCCCTCATGACGGACGCTTCGAGTAGTTCGGTAGGAGGAGTTTTGCAACAGTTAGTTAATGGTGTTTGGGAACCTTTAGGTTTTTATTCGAAAAAATTAAATAATGCACAAAAAAGTTATTCCGCTTATGATAGGGAACTTCTAGCCGTGTATATGGCTACAAAGTTTTTCCGTAAGTCGTTCGAAGGACGACCTTTGATAGTGTATACTGACCATAAGCCCTTATGTCATGCATTCCATAAAATAAATAGTAACAATAATGAAACGCCACGGCGTACGAGACAACTGTTATTCATCAGCGAGTTTACTACGGACATAAGGCACATAAGTGGAAAAGAAAATATTGTAGCCGATACCTTATCCCGCATAGAGACAATTTTTTGTCCCACGGTACTTGACTACTCGGAACTTGCCGCTGCGCAAGCGAAAGACGAGTACCTGGGACGGATGACGCAGTCGGGTCAAGTCAAAAGTAATAATAACATCGTGTTAAAAGAAATTGCAATACCAACGTGTAGTAGTTCCGTGTATTGCGAAATTTCATCAAATGAGGCAAGACCGTACATACCCGAGAAGCTTAGACGTTTAGTATTTGATAGCGTGCATAATTTGAGTCATCCCGGTATACGTACTTCACGCAAAATGATTTGTAAAAAAATCTTTTGGCCTAGCATGAACAAAGATGTAGGACATTGGGCAAAGTCATGTATACAATGTCAGAGGTCAAAGGTGAACCGACATACAATTTCGAAGCTACAGGCTTTCGAGGACGCTGGTCGGATGGAGCACATACACGTAGATTTAGTCGGACCACTTCCGACATCTCCACGTGGAAATCGCTACCTACTCACTATTATAGATAGGTTTACTAGCTGGCCTGAGGCTTTTCCAATAGAAGAAATGACAGCCGAGGTTGTTGCCAAGACTATATACGACGGATGGATCACGCGTTATGGTTGCCCGATCAGACTCACGAGCGATCAGGGTCGTCAATTTGAAAGTAGCCTTTTTAGGGAATTAATGGTATTACTAGGCATTAATAAATTCAGGACTACAGCGTACCATCCTCAGAGCAATGCTAAAGTTGAGCGTTTTCATCGCTCGTTAAAGGCAGCCCTTATGGCTAGAATCTGTGACAGCTCATGGGAAGACGAACTATCGACCGTTATGCTAGGATTGCGCGCCGCTAGTCGAAATGACAACGGTGTAAGCGCCGCTGAGATGACGTTCGGTCGCACATTACGATTACCTGCTGATTTTTTCACTACTTCTCAAAATGTAGAGTCAGGTGACCCCCTTAGCTTAGTAAATAGTATTCGTAATAAGATAAATAAGCTTAAACCGGTAGCAAAAAGTGCTCTTGACTCGCGTACGATATTTGTACACAAGGATCTGCGTACGTGTGAGTTTGTTTTCATTAGAGATGATTCTGTACGCAAGTCATTACAGCCACCGTATAATGGACCTTTTAAAGTAATAGAAAGAGGAGAGAAAGTATTTCTTATTCAATTCCCGAACAAACAAGCTCGCATTTCAATTGATAGGTTGAAGCCAGCTTATGTGTGGAACAACGTGAGTGATACAAGTTCAAGTCCTATAGTACGAGACTCCACTATTAGCGCGCCAAGCGCAAGCGAAACTACCACTAGGAGTGGCAGAGTAGTTAAGAAACCAGTCAGGTTCGCGGACGGTTTTTAATAAGGCAAATATTTACAGCTCGTATTAGGTATATATTTTTTTTTACATGGCACTATAAGTCTAAACTTTATTTTCCCTTCCACTACGGTTGGGCAATGATGTTTATGTTATAGCGTAGCATGACGATAGCGGATCTTAGTACTAGCTGGTTAGCATTTACCTACTCATTTGTGTTTATTATAAGACTAGATTATACAACAATGTTTTTATGTTGACGTCTATTGTGTTTTAATGTGAATGACTTTTGTAAGTACGAAACCATTTACATGGAATTAGTTTGTTTTACTTGTTTAAGTTACTTAGTTGAGTTACATTGATTACAAGAGTATTATTATTGTACTTTTAAGTCATTTTATAAGAATTTAAATATAATACATTGTGTAATGTTTTCATTTAGCGGTGTTAAACGTTGGTACATATTGATTATTGCATATTACATTAAAAGAAACCGACATTTGTTATTATTTCACCGAAGTTATAACAGCAACAAAATCAGAGAACTTTAAGAACGGTTAGTAACGGGGCACATGCACATCTGGCGTCTACTCATTTTTTGTCATTAGAATTCCAAGGCGCCAGACTGCAACTTGACGATTGTAATTTTATGACCGTGCCAAAAAAAAATCTAAAGTGTTTTGACAGCATTAACAATGTCAGGGTTTATTGCCCACTCGAAACGCTGTTATCCAAGCTAGTTTACGGGAACTGTGAAACTATTTATGCGTGTTTCTCACAAGCACTTGAAATAATATGGAGTTCTAACCATTAGAAAAAGACCTTTGTTTGTATTGAACTTTGTGGATACTGTGGGTCATTAATTATCATGAGCCAATGCTCTTGAGTTAATGTTGAACTGTAGCTTTAGCTAATATTATTTTGTCAAGTGTTTCCTATCAGTGAGGACTGAGAACATTGAGATAAAATTAAGTTACAGAAATATTTGTTTAAGTTAAGCGTTTGACAAATCGTTATTTAAGATATCCGAGATAAGTTTATGAGCACTCGGACTGCTGATTTCATGTATGTATTTTTAGAACTATTTACAAATGTGGTTAGCGATCCCGCAAGAGAGATCATTGTAATAGTTTTATGATTTTATTTTTGTTTTAAAGGGGGAAATTGTATAGCGACATGCCTGCTCGGCTCATATCGCGAGGCTTAAGTGCCGCATATGGACCGACACGGTAACGCGCGGACCCCGCCGTAGCCAGTCGCTGCTCGAGTGTTACAGAGTACGCACATGACCTGTTAACCTGTTTTCATAATATATTGTATAACTAAACCGTAAAGAACAACCTTTTACTTACACCCCAGTAGCGAACTCTAAAAATTCATTACACAAAGAGGTCGCATATTGAGTGGAAACATTTTGTCTGAGGAGAATGTGAAGCAAAAATATCTGACCATGACTCGGGGTTTGTAACTTTGTATATGGTGAAAAAATTATACATCATTTTATAGTCGACTGTGCAAATAAAACTTAACGACTTTGAATCTGCTTAAGTACCTACTTTAAACGTTTTTCACTGTACAGTCACCGGCATCAATATATTATAATGGAACAAAGGCCGCAAAAATATCTGATGACAACTCTATTACTAGAGCCGTTAGAGCGTGTCAGATATTTTTGCGGTCATTGATCCATCATGTACAGTGAAAAACGTTTAAAGTAAGTAAGTATTAGACGAATATTGTAGTCAACATAGTGCTGTTGACTACAATATTCGTCTTAATTTCAGACACAAATGATAGATAAGGACTAGAATCATACTAAAACCGCAATAATTTGTAGGTTTCACTTCAACCAGTATTACATTATAACCTATTTGGCATCCGTCAAATTTCCCCAAATTATTGTCCCCTACAACATTAAACAGGGGATTTGCTTGCCTACCTTGAATAAGTAACCTATCTTACACATTTCAAGACTCCAAGTTCAGTAGTTTCAGCTTAGTGTTGATAAGCAAACTCGAAATGATTTCGTAGTAGGTTTTATCCTCTGATTTTATCCTGCTAATTGTTGATTTACCCAAGATGCTTGATTAATGAAAATTACTTAGATGTCATTATAACTTCGTAATCAAAATCGTGTACAGCTTCCAAGTCCAAAAATAACTAAACTTTCATATAAACTTTCAACCCCTATTTCACCCCTTTAAAGTACTAATATCTAAAAATGCTTCAAGGTAACCTTTTTTTATTTGTGACCAAAAAGCCAAATCTCATATTTCATAGATCTACCTTCAAAAATAACGAAACTTTCATATAAACTTTCACCCTTCGTTTCACCCCTTTAAAGTACGAATACCCGATAATGCTCCAAGAAAACCTATTTTAATTTCTGACCGATAAGCAAAATCTCGAATTTCATAGATCTACCTTCAAAAATAACGGATTAACATACAACGTTTTATCCCCAATTTCACCCCCTTAGGGGTTGAATTTAAAAAAAATCCTTTCTTAGTGCGCCTATACGTCACTTGAAGAATATATGTTCCAAATTTCATGCTTGTATCTTTTGCTGTTTAGGCTGTGCGTTGTTTGTCACTATAAGTAACGCTCCAATTTTATACAGGGTGTGGCCTGTAATAGGAGCAAATATTCAAAGGGACGCTTCCTTAGAGCATTTGTAGTAACCCCTTGTGTCCCACTCATTATATATTTTTTTGGATTCGGAGATATTTTGATCTAAAGTTATGACCTCCAAGTAATGTATCTTGGCACCACGACATCATACCACAGCAGTCAATGCGGATTTTGAGGTAACATCATGTAACGAGTCATAATAGTTTTTGCATTTTTGTTTTCAAAAGATGTTTTTGTGATTTTTTGATTTTTATTAAAAAAAATTTAGTGTCTTTAAAATAAAAAGTTACTGATAGCACTCGAGAAGTGTAAAAAAAAAACAAGTAAACTTATTTTGAAGAAAAAAAAAACATTTTTTTTTTCAATTTTAACCATGTGGAAATAATTTTTCACAAGCTTAATAATCTACCGTTTAATTTTTTGCTCCTATTACAGGCCACACCCTGTATATGTAATAGATGTATCGTGTAAGTGTTTTGGTGTTACTGTATACTGTAAACTTACATTGTATTTTAATGAATAAATGAAAATAACCTGGTCCAGTCCAGACCTGTAGGACCAGTAGGAGTTGTGGCTATTAGATGACCTGTTTGTGCCGATGGCAAAATCATCGGCGGCGGCGGCGTGATCGGCGTGCAATCGGCGTGGAACTTTTTTTCCCGGTGTAGGTTCGGAAAAATAACTATAGCAAGCGTAAATTCTCATTCATTTCATATTTCATGAAATGTAATTGCACCAAAAAAAACTAAAAATAAATTCAAACAAGAATCTTGATTATCTTCTTCTTCTTCGTTAGTTTACCAAAGCTGAGGGTCGTAAGTGTCGTGACCACCAAGAGCGCAGTTCTTCACAATCATTCTCCAAACCCTTCTAATTCGGGCTAATTGTTTTGCGCCTTGTTGCATCAATTGCATCAATCCATCGTCTGGGTGCTCTCCTTTTTCTTTTAATCATCTTCTCAAGCTGGACTGGTCTCGTTGGGCCACGTGGTTGAAAGCAGGGTGTTGATACGGAGCTCCTTAAGTATCGATACATTATTGCGGCGTTGTATCCATGAGATGCTCGACATTCTACGCCAACACCACATTTCAAATGCATCTATTTTTCCATGTCCCAAGATAAGTGCGCTTAAGTCTGACTATGCTGATGCGGTAGATGTTCCTGTTCATCCATATCTTTTTCAAGTGCTTTACTGCTGTTTTAGCAATTTGCGATCTTCTGATGACCTCGTTCACACAGTCTCAGTAAGACAAAGTCTTCTACCAAGTTCAACTGGTCGATTACGTAACGCACGCGCGTCAGGTAGATCTAAATGTCAATTGCATGGGAATTATACCTACAGTTAAATTGTCCTAACGCTCGTTCGTAACGTATTTACCCCTCAGATCACGCAGTTCCCCTATCCTCTGCATTAACCCATCTATCAACACCAGCTACGTTTTGTCCTGTTGATGTGGAAGGCGTATTGTGCACTGTCAATTCGAATTTCTTTAGAAGTGTAGGTAGCTCAGCCTCATTGACGCGTGTCATCAGTGAATCGCAAATTGCTAATCAAGCGACCACCAACTCGGATGCCGCCCTGCCAGTTCTCAAAAACTCTGCGCATTATGTGTTCGCCGACCAAGTTGAATAGTCAGCGAGAAAATCATTAATTCTGACCAATTTTTTTAATGCTATTCGATCCCATTCCTATTAAGGGTCAAAATACTCTTTGGGACCGACTAAATAATGGCAACACGCACTGGTCAAAGTCTCGTCTTCTGAGGGCCTACCGCGAAAGGCATTCGAAGTTTCCCCTCTCTGTCATACTTACAAGTTCGTACATAAGTGCGACAGAGAGGGAAAACTTCGAATGCCGTTCGCGGTAGGCCCTCAGACACTGCGAAATATAATATTGGACGAAAAGATGTGCCATAGCGTAGCTTCCCGAACGCTGCCCAGCCAAGTCGGAATCGACGATTGACCTCTTTCTCAAAGTTGGACCTACCTGACTGCCCTTATAGCACTACAAATTGTTACTCTTCTAAATCTACTTTACATTGCTTGTCAATGAATAATATAATCGAAAACGGCACGCCATCTCGCTCACACCATAGTGCTATTATATGCTACTAGTATTACAGTCACACATGTCATTCATAGTAGGTATCTAAATGCCACCATTTTATAAGCTTTTATTTAACTTTTACGACCGCTTTAGCCTAGTTGGTAGTGACCCTGCCTACGAAGCAAGAGGTCCTGGGTTCGAATCCCGGTAAGGGCATTTATTTGTGTGATGAGCTCGAATATTTGTTCCTGAGTCATGGATGTTTTCTATGTATTTAAGTATTTATTTCTCTATATAAGTATCCATATCGTCGTCTAGTACCCATAGTACAAGTTTTGCTTAGTTTGGGACTAGGTTGATTTGTGTAAGATTGTCCGCAAAAAAAAAAAAAAAAAAATTTTGATAAAATTCTACTTACCTACACTAGCTTCTGCCCACGACTCCGTCCGTGTGTCTCGTTTATATCGTAGCTCCATACAAAATTTCAACCCCTAGTTCAGCCTGACACTCTACGGAATAAGCAATGTGTGAATTGAGGTTTATTTTTTCTTGCTTTGGATTAAGCTTTCGGTTTTAAATTGTTTATATTCTTATTCTGATACTATTCAAGAATAGTTAGGTACTAACTTATTATTTTTCTGTTGGGTTTGTAGAAATGTTAATATCTTTAATAGGGAACATTACGCAAAACTCTTCGTAGGTGGCGACACTAGCAGCGTTGACATTGTATCTCGTTCCCACTTGCGGTATTGTTTATGCAAGCATCCTTGTCACTCATTTGACAATCAATTGTGCATGTGTGTGTGAATCCCTATATTCCTATACTGGTTTACTGTTAGTGGTAGTGCTGCCTCTGGCGGCAGAAAATTGCAGTAATGTTCCCTATTGCCCGACCATCCCGGAGACAGACAATAAAGGGTTGTATGGGTAATACCTGTAGGATTTGCGGTACAACCAACGGGCGAATTTACGCTGTACTCTTTCCGCCAACAGAGAGTATTTATGCTCGTAGGGATCCCAAATAATAGCCCCATACTCCAACCTACTTTGGACATAGATACTGTACAAAACCATGGCGATTCCGACATGGAATTGTTTCGACGCCCTCATGACGAAACCTAGGGTTCTGCTAGCCCGTTTGCAAATATTACACAAAGGGGCTTCGGTCAAGCGCACACACAGCTCGAGCAGCACAAAAGGGCTTCGGTTAAGCACGCACGCACAGCTCGAGCAGCACAAAGGGGCCTTGGTTAAGCACGCACACACAGCTCTAGCAGCACAACGGGGCCTCGGTTAAGCACGCACACACGGCTCGAGCAGCACAAAGGGGTCTTGGTTAAGCTCGCACACGCGCCCACAGCTCGGGCTACACGAAGAATTTTGAAAAATTCAAACATTATCTAGAATATTCCAGAAACGAAGGCTACCTACAAGCTTGTTCTACGTGACAAACAATAATAATTAATCGATTTGAAAATGACACTCCTCTTCTGTCATACGCCACACGTTAAAAACATTGATGACACGCCAGTCGTGCCATCCAAAGACTACAATATACATACTAGTGCCATCCGCACCGAATCAGAGGGCCTACCGCGAAAGGGATTCGAAGTTTCCCCTCTCTGTCATAAAAATAAGGTCGTAAAAATAATGCAACTTGAAAAGGTTGTCAACAACTGATTTTGAAAAATTCAAACGATGTCCAGAAACGAAGGCTACAAAGCTTGTTTAACGTGACAAACAATAATTTTCAAACGCGTTCTTCCTCCATAGAAGTGCGACTCCCCCATAGGGTCTCGATAATGATTTTGTTCGGGGTGAACCCTTCTGAAACTTAATTTGAAGAAGTTTTAATCGATTTTAAAATGACACTCCTCTCGTGTCATACGCCACACGTTAAAAACTTTGATGACACGCCTGTCGTGCCATCCGCACTGAATCGGTTAAGGGCTCTTAAATGGCTGACGGCTCAACATAAATACCCTTAAGTAGGGCGGGTAATAGTTGTCTCAACCTCATGCTATGATCTCAGTTGCGGTAAAACAATAAAAGTTGTACTACGACAAGGACAACGAATGATATATCTCTTTCTGTCACACTTATTGAGATTAATTTGTATATTACCATCTCGCTCGGTCGTGGTATTGTTATTACCATTACCATATAGCTTGTCTGGAGTAATATAGGTCCATGTTGTGGGTAAAATAAAAGTTAACTGTGTTAGAAAATGTATATTCATGCAGTATGCTACAGGTAAAAAGAAAAATTTATTATAGATACATGTTTATTAACTTAACTTATAAGGTAAAGTTGGAAAGGTAACTTATTGATAATACAGCTCCAGGTTCATCCCGTCGTGAATTTCATCTGTTTGCAGTGTTAAGGAAACATTCAAATAAGGTGAAAAATATAAAATAATTAGCTTCTGCCCGCAACTCCGTCCAAGTGGAACTCCTTTATATCGTAGCTCCATACAAACTTTCACCCCCTTAGGGTATGATTTTCGGGATGAAATCTATCCTATGTCCGGGAAAGGACATAGGATAGATTTCTTATATAGATAGACTCAAACTATCTCTATATCAAATGTCGTCTAATAATTTCCCCTATACAAACTTTGCACCCCTATTTAGCCCGCATAAGGGTGGGGTAACTTTCAACCCCCTTTTTACCCCCTTGAGGGCGGAATTTAAAAAAAAAACTTTCTTAATGGGATAGTTGCAGAGAACATTTTAAAAATCTCGGTATAGTAACATCAGTGTCGACATAGATTCTAGAAATCGTAATGTCTATAAGAAAACATCCTGGTGATTTTGCCCGTGTGGGAGACGTCAGTAAACGTCCAACAAGATATCCGGATGATATACAGCAAAATCAGTGTAGACTAAACATGGAAAGAAAATATCCCAAGATAATGGCTCAAAAATTATATAATAAGCTGCCTAAAGCTATTAAAACACAGGCTAACACCAACACCTTCCGTCACAAAGTCAAAATGCTGCTCCTTAGTAAAACGGTATACAATATTAGGGAATACTTAAGTAACGAATACACCGAAAATATATTTATTAAATTTTACTGACTGATGATGATGAATGTTCTTAGACCTAAATACTTTTTGGAATTGTATTATACTTACCCATGTAAACATATGACAACACTTCATTAACCTCCTAATTATTGATTGTATATTTGTGAACCTGGATTATAACTGACGATCTCAATATTGTGTGCATGTTTTTATTCTAATGTATGAGACGGCCTCCGTAGCCCAGTGGGTAGTGACTCTGCCTACGAAGCTGGAGGTCCCGGGTTCGAATCCCGGTCAGGGCATGTATTTGTGTATTATCATTATCACGAATATTTGTTCCTGGGTTATGGATGTTATATATGTATATTATAAGTACCTATCTATATGTATATATCTATTATATATATCATCGCCTAGTACCCACAACACAAGCCTTACTGAGCTTACCGTGGGCCTAGGTTGATTTGTGTAAGATTGTCCCGTAATATTTATTTATTATTATTTATTATGAGAATTATGTATTACTAATTGAGAAATAAACTATCTGAATCTGTACTTACGTTATATGTATGAACTAAGTACCTATTGTGAAATAAGTTTCTGTCAAAAATTTCATTTTTGGTACAAGCTTTTACTGCCAACTGTACTTTTCTGCATACCATCATCAAATACTCATTGAGACGATTCTAACGAGCCTAAACTCGATGGAGTTGTGTCGTTTTATTGCGGAGTTCATATGGCCACCTTCCAGCTTTAGCATCAGATCAGCTCCAAGTCATCATAATATTGCATTGTCATGCGATATACATATGCTTGCAAAATTTCAGCTCAATTGGATAACGGGAAGTGACTGAAAAATGGATTGCAAATTTTGACGGACAACTTACATATGCTTTCTAGGTTCAACTGTTTGGGCTGGGCGTTGATTTAAGTGAGTGAGTGAGTCAGTCAGGACTTTTACTTTTATATATATACATATAGACTAGCTTCTGCCCGCGACTCCGTCCGCGTGAAACTCGTTTATATACAAACTTTCACCCCCGTCAAAAAAACTATATTCTGATAAGGAATCTTTACATATTTTTTAAATTTTGTAGCTCAATATAAAGAGTTTCCCCCATACAAACTTTGCACCCCTATTTAAACCACTTAGGGGTGGGTTTTTCCAAAACCCTAAAATGACTTTTTTTGTAATGTAATGTGGAGTCCACACCTACACAAAGTTTCAAGGCTCTTGCTTAAAATTTTACTCCATCCCCATACAAACTTTTTGCAAGACGGCATAGAATAAAACCCGTTATAAATATAAAATTGTCAGTCGTGACCTAACTTGTAACCTAGCTTATAACCTTCCTATAACATAGGCATTGCGTTACTATCGCCTTATATAATTTGTACCTGAAATAAAGAATAATAGGTCTCACATTTCATTCCTACATAGTAAAAAAAGGTAATATACCGTTGGTTTCCTAAATAAAGAGTGGACAAACACTAAGTTTCCACTAGAAATGTAGATAGACTAAAGGAAACCTATAGATCCTACTCGCGTGCCAGTCAGGCAACGACTGATGGGCGAGCGACACACCGGAGTCTTCACACACACTTTTAATGAGAAGCGTGGTGGGGGGCATATCAGTGCAAAATAGCACTCTGTGCCTGCATGGGGGCGCGGTTTATAACTATAAACCGGTCATTCTAGCCTTCTTCGGCATTTTCAATTTTCATCTTACTGGACATCGCCTTCTTGGCTTACACCAGGTTGGCCTGTCTGCGGCATTTGGAGTGACAGCAGTCTGTCTGCGGCTTGATGCGGTCCTGGGGGCAGGACTGGACTCGTGGGAGGCGGCTGGACGAGCTCGCGTGGTTGGGCTCGTCGCCGTCTTGTGTCGGGGGGGCGTGCGTGAAGCGGCGCTATCCCCTGCAGTTGTTCGTGTCGGGAATTGTCGGCGCGGTCGAACATTCGACGCGCCAGCTGGACGATAAACTCGTCCAGGCCCTGATGCTTAAGGTCCCTTGCTATGTGTCTGTTCCGCACATAGCGGGGAGCTCTGACGAGGGTCCTCAGGCTCTGCGACTCCTGTGCCCTGAGTCTCTTCCGGCTGGATTCTAACGTCAGGGCGTACCACGCGGGAGCCGCGTAGGTCAGGTGGGACCTGATGTATGTCTTGTAAATCCCCACCTTTGTGCGGAGCGGTAGGTTGCTTACGAGCACTGGACGGAGTTTAGCGCGGGCGCACTTTGCCCGCTTCACCACTTCGCCTGTGTGTTGCGACATGGAGAGTCCCCTATCAATGGTGACCCCCAGGTACTTGGCCGTGTGCTGCCACTCAATCTCCTGGCCGAGAAGTTTTAGTGGCTGCGGTACATGTTTGGAGCCCGTCAGGAGGGCCTGTGTCTTGCCCACATTCACAGTGAGCCTCCATCTGGCCAGCCAGTCCGGTAGGGCGTCAAGCTGGCGCTGGATCTTCTTAGCGGCGTGTGCTGGTGAGACTGACGACGCGTAGTATGCCGCGTCGTCCGCAAATAATAATAAATAATAAATAAATAATAAAATTTATTTATTTAACAAAAACACACTTAAATTATAAACGTTATATCCGTCAGAAGCCAAACTAGGCTGAGCCTGTATCTTGGCCGCCTGCGAGTGCGATTAACACGAACTAAATTACTATTTGTGCATGTGTGTGTGTGTGTGTGTGTGTGTGTGTGTGTGTGTGTGTGTGTGTGTGTGTGTGTGTGTGTGTGTGTGTGTGTGTGTGTGTGTGTGTGTGTGTGTGTGTGTGTGTGTGGATGTGTGCGTGTGAGAGTTCCACTAGGCTACAACAGTATCGGTTTGGTTACCCTTGTTATAATAGGTTTTCAGTCAGAGAGTATGAAAGCGTCAGTAACCAGTTCTTCACTACACATTTCGCTTTAATCACGGGTGTCGTTTTAATGTTAAGATGATTGAATGATGAATAGTCCCAGCTTGACGTCTCCGACCACCGGGATGTCATCTGTAAAGTAGGCGTAGCAGGCTGGAGACAAGCAACTCCCTTGGGGGACGCCCGCGTGGATCGGGCGCTCTGTTGATGTGGCGTCGTCCACAGCCACTTGGAAACGCCGCTCCAACAGAAAGGAGCGCAGGACTCTGATGAGTCGTCGCGGTGCGGAGGAGGTCGACATCTTGTCCAGCAGGCCCTCGTGCCAGACCTTGTCGAAGGCCTTCTCCATGTCTAGGAAAACCGCGACGACGTGCTCCCTCTTGTTCATCTTCTCGGCCATGAAGGATAACACTCGAGTGAGCTGTAGCGTGGTGGAATGCTCTGGGCGGAAGCCAAACTGCTCGGGGCGCGGCTCGGTGTGGGGGAGGAGCCTTCCCAGCAGCAGCTTTTCAAATATCTTGGAGAGAGTACTGAGCAGCGTTATCGACCTGTAGCTGCCCGGGTTTCTCCTGTCCTTTCCCGGCTTCGGAAGCATGATGACCCGGCCAAGCTTCCAGGCTGTGGGAAAGTGTCCCGAGCGCATGATTCCGTTGAACAGGCGTGTCACCGCCGCTATGGTCTGCTGCGGCAGGTGACGAAGCGCCATGTTCGTGATCGAATCTGCGCCCGGGGCCTTCTTCGGATTTGCTCTTCTTGTGGCTCTCTTGACCTGGCATGGGCGAAAAGAAGACCGGGTTCTCCTCAGCTACAGGTATGTGCTCGAAGTATCTCTCCAGACGCTCCTCCACCTCCCTCGTGTGGTTGTCCTGAGGGGTTTGGCTTGAACTGCTCTTCCAGGGCTCCGGCGAACAGTTCGGCCCGCTCTCTTGCTGTGTAGCAGAATGCTCCATTTTCGTCCTTGAGGGGACGGATGGCTGTGGGAGTCTGTCCCAATTTCCTGCACAGACTGTGGATAGACGGCACTTCCTCGCTTATGCTGGCAATGTGAGCCTCCCAGGAGTTTGCTATATGCTTGACGAGCTCCGCCTTTACTTCCTCGACAAGGCGGTTCAGCTCCGTTTTCTGTGTGGGACATCTAGTGTGTTCCCATGTTCGTCTCAGCTGGCGCTTTCGCAGGAGCAGAGACTGTAGGGCGGCGGGTAGGGGTGTGCACCTTTCTCCCGCTGCGATGGTGCGAGTTGATGTTTCCAGCGCCAGCTGGATGTCCTTCCTCAAGGCTGGGCAAGCGAGGGGGGAACCCCGGTATTTATACCTCAGGTGGGGGCCGAGGTACATTTATACGGAGCGACACGGAATTTCCACGCTTCAGATGCATTTTGACGCCGAACGAGCGGGATCTCGTGTAAAAATGTATTATGAATAGCATAGAAATAGGTATAAGCACTGTAAATAATGTATTAGAGTAAGATTCAAGTGAAATAAATAAACATGTCATTTCGCGCCAAAATTTCCCGCGCAAATCGCTTTCCCGCCAAAAATACGGGGCGAAGGGGTGTCCGGCCGAGGTAAATTGATAGTATAAATTGAGCGGCCCGGCCCTATGAAATTCAGTACCTACAGCTAATAGCTGCGAAGTGACATTACCTGAAAATGTAAACAAGTCTTTCAATTCAGAACCCCGACCCGACCAAGTTCCTGCTAAGCCGTAACGACCAACGCCTAAGGTGCAGGATTTCCCTGCGATTCTACCCAGCCCAGAGCCAGTCATAGGTGTGTCTCGCACAAACTTTCAACCTCCTTTTTACCCCCTTGGGGTGGAATTTTCAAAAATCCCGTCTAATTATTATTATTATTCTGGTAGTGGCTTTCGGGCTGTCAAAGCCCCTATATCACTGCGACCATCACTGGTCTATTGTGATCGCCACTTACTACAATTCTTGGTCAGGTCCTGCAAACTCGAAGAATAGCAGGATTTTGTTGAACTCAAGAAATTTGATCTCCTCCGGGCACATGATATATTTGCCCAAGAAGGAGTTACGACTGCGCATGAGGCAAGGGCAATCGGTTAGGATGTGTGTAGGCGTCTCCTCTGCTTCAAAGCAGAATGCCTTGTGACACACAGTCCTATCGTTTGCATGTGCTTATTTAGGCGGCAGTGCCCAGTAAGCACCCTGACCAGCATGCGTAGGCGGTTCCTACTTAGCGCCAAGGCGTCAGAAGACGCCTTTTTGCTAAAGGCTCTAATAAGTGCCTTGGAATGTTTCAGTCCTAGGTTAGTTCTCCAGGCTTGAACGGTCTTGTAGAAACAATAGGCTTTTAGAGTGAGCTTGGTTAGACTTTTAGGGATACCACAGAACGGCTATGGTCCGCAGTGTGTTCCCTTCGCCCCCGCTCGTGCAAGCTCATCAGCCTTTTCATTTCCCTCGATACCTGCATGCCCTGGGACCCAACGTAAAATTACCTTGTTTTTGGCACCCAGGTCATTCAATAGTTCCCGGCAGTTCTCGACCAGCCTCGACGTTGTGACGTTAGAGGTAAGAGCCAAGAGAGCCGCCTGGCTATCCGAGTGGATATAAATAGTATGATTGAGGAAGGCGCTTTGCAGATTCGTTGTCGCACATTCTAGAATGGCGTATACCTCTGCCTGGAATATAGAAGTGTGCTTACCCAGGTTCAGACTGATCGCTGCCCTGGATGCCTCTCCATATATTCCGCATCCTACCTCCGATCCGGATTTGGAGCCATCAGTGTACCACTTCAGGCTACCTGGTTTCCAATCTATGAGGCTGTTCAACCAGTCCTCTCTCCTTAGGAGTTCCACAGAGTAGTTTATCTGCGTAAAGTTTTGGGGGCATTGTGTCAAGTGGCATCCCTAAAACAGGAATATCGTATATTGAGTCCTTGAGTGTTCTCAAGGCTGTGGATAGCCAGTCGCCTTTCCTTACGGAGGCTACTCAGAGCATGCTGGACTTCGCCTCCTTTTCTAAGTGGAGGTCCAGGGGCGGCAGGTTCAGCACAGCTTCTAGAGCAGCTGTTGGAGAGGTTGACATGGCTCCAGTAACGATAATGCAAGCAGTCCGTTGCAGACTGTTAGTTATTGTTGTTTTCTGTGTCGTTTTCCTATACCAGACCACAGAGGCGTATGACACCATCGGCCTCACAATGGATGTGTATAGCCACAGGGCAATTTTGGGTTTTAGACCCCATCTATTCCCCGCTAAACGACAGCAGATTGAGAGGGCTACTTTAGCCTTCTGCAAAATTCCGTTAACGTGCGGATTCCACGTCAGTTTCTGGTCAATTGTAACGCCCAGATACTTGACCTCGGAGGAGAACGGAATTGTTCTGCCGTTCATAGACAGAGGTCTCAGACCATCGAGCTATCTTTTGTTTGTGAACGGCACAACAACCATCTTGTCCGCGTTAATGGATAATTCATTTTCCCTGCACCACGTGTTAATAGTGTCTAGGGCTCTCTGCATTTGGTATGATAGTGTACTTTGGCAGTTACCCCGCACCGTCACCACAAGGTCGTCTGCGTACCCCTGGGTGTCGATGCGTAGTTCCGCCATTTTATGCAGTTATTCATCCACTGCGAGAGTCCATAACAGAGGGGAGAGTACCCCCCTCCCCCCTGAGGGCAGCCTCTGGCAGTGGTAACGTCACGAGTGGTATTGAGCAATTCCAGCTTAGCCCACTCTATTTGAGAGCATGCTTTGCACCCGTCGCAAAATCCCGTCTTAGTTGGGTTCTTACGTTATATAAACTACCTATTGTGAAAAAAAACAGCTTTATAGGTTCAATGGTTTGGACTGGGCATTGATTTAAGTGAGTCAGTCAGGACTTTTACTTTTATATATATAGAATAGCTGGCCCAGCCTGCATATTACAAAGAACACAAGCATATCAGCAGGATGAAATATAAGGAGATGCTACACGGGCCAATATCGGCAGGACTGCATGCATTTTTTTTTCTTCAGTTGGACGGATGCGTTCGGATACTTGCTGCAAGTAAGTAAGTTGAATGACAGTGCCGCCACCTACTGGAAATTATTACAAGCCCTAAAGATATCAAGTAACTCCGCTATTAGACCTTAAAGTAACTATCTATAAATATTACAAAAAAAACTCATTCGAATTCTAGCTAATATTAAACAGACTGACAGTTGTAAACCTCATTTTAAACAATACAACATACTTACACTCCCATGTATCTACATTCTTGAAATTTGTAAGTTTGTCCGTAAATACCCGGAATTTTATACGAAACTGGAAGATGTAATCAAAAACCGTACGATGCGATATAAAGGCAAATTATTGCTACCACCATCACGACTAAACCTACATTCGTCAGGACCCTTTGTAATGTCGATAAAAATATATAATAAATTGCCGAAAGAATTGAAAGATGAAAATAAAGAGACAGTTTTCATACGCAAATTAAAACAAATGTTACTTTCGAAAACCTACTACTCTTTAAAGGAATATTTAGATGATAAGTTTGTTAATAGAATTAAGTAAAACTAAGATATATAATTAATTAATAGTATTTTTTGTATGCTGAATTATATGTACCTAAGTGTCCACCTTCTTATTTGCTGCGCCCAACAGGGTACATGATGTGATACCATACTTTATTTTAAGACCACCTGTATAACCATTATGTGCAATAAATGATTGAGTATTGAGTATCACCAAATAACTTCATATCACAGATTAGCCAAGGTTTGCCCTACCATGATGACTATGATATATGCACCTTTAAGTTTGATTTAGAAGTTAAGACACCCACTGCAATACTGCACAAATTTGTACGCCCAGCAGTGGTAGGTTGTACGCGGGCTGGGTTTCCGTAACTCTATGTCATAAATGCGCCTATTTAGCTGCCTAGCAGTGATAATTTTGATTTAACTTCCATTGTCACATTTTGTGTGTTAATTCATGCAATCATAGGTCAAAGAGTATGAATGTATGCCAATCTGGACTGGCTTGACTGGAGAACTGTCTGTACACATCCACAAGGCGCCTTGACCCAATTGTTAATGCCTATTAGGAAAGAAAGACGTAAAGAAATACGTGAAGTACCATTAAAAAGGATACAATCCGATAGTTTGATGTGGTCTTTGAATACGGTGTACCATTTCTTCAGCACGATCTTGTCGTACCGAGTGCCAGTTTGTGCCGCAATCAGTTTTTTGAGGTCCCCCACAGTGTCGTCAGGATTACATTTCACCCTCACCTTCTTCCCCAGACGATCGTTGCAGGTAACTTCTAGCATTTTCTAGAACAACACGAAAGTTAGTTTCATAGGTTGGTTTCTGTCAGAAAGTTGGTACATATAATATTTTACTTACAAGTTAGATTAGTGGTGAAAGTATTTCTTTGTTCTAAGTAAAAAATTAGACGTAGTATTGAGAAAGTTCTTTAAAACAACAATAATAAAACATGCACCTATGCCCGCTGACAACACAACACAAGCTGACCACACCACAGATTACTAATATGAAGCTGACAGTATAGGCGTTTAGTTATACCTTCATGTCGTCCTTCAAAAATTACATGTCGTTTTAAAGTATTTTAATTGAAAAAGTAAAAAAAATATTCCCCGATAATAATAAAATATTCCCGCGTGTTACATGTATATCCATAATTAGGCACTAACGAGAGGGACGTCGCAATACGTTGGAATGAGATGAAGATATCTTCATACGTATCTAACGTCTTGCGGCGTCCCTCTCGTTAGTGCCTAATTTAGGATAATGTAATAAGCGCTTATAATAAGCTGTACATAAGGTTAAAGGTGTTCTGTTATCATGAGTATTAAATAATTAGTGTACACATTTAATCACAAACAATCGGATTAAGGTTAGTTGATTGTTTTTTCTTCAGATATGAAAATAAATACGTGTTTTACAACAATGCATTTTTACTTTCATTCATCACCTAATTTGTAAAATCAAAACGCTCGTATCATTTTAAAAGTTTTATTGCTTATTGACGTCATATCCTGGTTGTGAAATTTGAAATATCATTGAAATGATTGAATTAATAACAAATTTCACACAAAGGTTGCATCATATTGATTAAAACAAAATATTAATATCTACTTATATCCAAAAAAAATATGATGTCTTAAATCATATTATAAAGTCCGTTGCTTGAACAGGAAGTGTCTTCCAACTATCCACACGTCACTCGAAGCGACAGACACCGACAGTGAGTGAAGTGAAATTTCATTTTAGTGATTGTGGTTGTGAATACGCCAAGGAAAATGCAAATTCCAGATGAATACATCTCTACTGCGGAAGATGTTGCAGATCAGGTTAGAATCAGCTAATTTATTTTTTAACCGCCGTTTCTATACTTCTAAGGCAACAATTACTCAGAAGTCGGTTCGCACTTTGGATCGGTTCTGTCACGTCACCGAACTTTTTCTTGTTGGATCGCACCCTGTTGCACGGATTTATGAATGTAAATAATAAAAATAGTTCCGGCACGTTTTGCTGTGTGTGCCAAAAAATATCTGTCGATGCACATTGTGTGCTGTGTCGACGTTAGATTCGAGCTTACAGATGTTGCCCCTTTTAACCTACTTATCTTATTACTGGATTCACGTTTAACTGATAAATCCCAATGTTCCATGCAGTCCGTGTCTCCTTGCAGAATATCCCAAGTCTGTTAACTTAGTTTTAAAAGTTGCAGGCGAAAACATGTTTAGTTTTATTTTGAAATAAGTATTTCGGAAATTTTGTGTTGTAAACTTGTTCAGTATGCAACAATTATAACTTTCACCATTACGTAAATGTAAAATGTAGGTACCTAGTTTGATATTCAGATTTCGTCACAATGTCCTTTCCAAGCTGTGCCAACATTGCCTCTTGACCATGATTGTTATTTCACATAATTACTGCTCGCATAATGAAGTTAAGGCACAATCTAGTAATCAGACCCAAAGTTTAATTTAATCAGCCCACAGGCCAACAAAATATTTACAATATTTAGCTACACATTAGTTCCCATCAAATATCTTCTACTATATTCTACTTATGAAATAAAATGAGAGTGAGACAGGTAGAAAATATTCTCAACAATATATTATTTGCCATAATGTTCCAAATGTAGTGAAAATTAGGCCTAAATTGAGTAAAATTACCTTCTAGCCGGGTGACTTTCTCTTTATGTAAATTATGTTGGCAAATACACATACACCTAATTTGTAACAGTGAATCTACCTGCTACCAGTCAAGGCATAGCAACATATCCTATGTTTATAGTAACAAACCATAACATACCTGGATTACTACAACAATGTGTATAATTTTCATTATGGCTTGAAACATAGGCAGACTTTTGTTTATTTAACACAGTGGTACTTATTAGTTATTGCAGATAATTACTAACATATGTTTTGGTAGTACAGGGAAAATTACATTTAAAAATGAGAATAAATATCAGCACACAAATAAAAAAACATAATAAGCACTTGTATGCTGTCACAGTTTTTTTTGGGTTCCATACTCAAAGAGTAAAACGGGACCCTATTACTAAGACCCCGCTGTCCGTCCGTCCGTCCGTCTGTCTGTCACCAGGCTGTATCTAACTGATACCTTGATAGTTCCAGTTAGTTGAAATTTTCACAGATGATGTATTTCTGTTGCCGCTATAACAACAAATACTAAAAACAAAATAAAATAAATATTTTTATTGATAATGGTACGGAACCCTTCGTGCGCGAGTCCGACTCGCACTTGGCCGGTTTTTTATAATAAAATAAAATAAAATAAAAAATAAAAAAGCCTTTATTCCTTTCTGGTAGTACAGTCGCCATCACATACATCGGAGCAAACAAGCACGTCACAAACATCGGAACACACCTCTATTTTCAAGGCCTTAAGGTGCATGTGCCGATATTTTTGAACACCTAAAGTGTACCTATGTATGTGATGGCGACTGTACATAACAATTTAGATATAAAAATTAAAATGTCAACTTAAAAAAACTACTCTTAATTAACATGATTACAATTATTACATTAACACACCAGAACCCCTTTATGAGGTAAAGGCCTCTTCCAGAGACTGCCAATTTTTTCTATCCTGGGCCCTCCAGGTCCGGTCAGGCCCTGCTACCGCCACAATAAAATCAATCATTGTGGCGGTTTTTTATAATAGTTTCCTCTTATTGTGCTTCCACATTCCAGTATCCGAAAGGTTAAGGGGCAATCTTACACAAACCTAACTAGCCCCCACAGTAAGATCAATAAAGGCCGAAACGCATTGACAGCGGCGGCGGAGCGGCGCGGAGGCGGTACCGGTTGTAATGTTCGAACTGATACGAAAGGGTCCGCACAGAATACCGCGCTCGAACATTACAACCGGTACCGCCTCCGCGCCGCTCCGCCATTACTCTCAGTGCGTTACGACCTTAAAGCTTGAAACATGCGGTGATAAAACCCATTCACAAAAAGAATAAAAAAAACCGACCCAAATAACTACCGCCCGATTGCGTTGTTACCCGTGATATCCAAATTGTTTGAGAAAGCAATGTGCAGACGACTGTACTCCTTTTGTGAAAAGTTTAGCATATTTGACGAGTCACAAAACGGTTTTCGGAAAAAACGGTCAACAACGTTAGCAGTCTACAAATACGTCAATAATATTTTAAATATACTAAATACAAAAGAGTACGCGGTCGGAATTTTGCTCGATATGACTAAGGCTTATGAAAAAGTAAAATATGATATATTACTTAATAAATTATATGGTATCGGAGTGAGGAATAACACATAAATGGTTCCAGTCCTATTTAAGTAACCGAAAGCAACATGTTGAAATTGAATATGTAAATGAACAGTCAAGAGAAATCGGTACAGTCAGGTCAGATATCCAACCTGTGTCCGACTCCATCCCACAGGGGAGCGTGATCGGATGCTTGCTGTTTATTATATATATAAACGACCTACCAAAATCAATAAATCAAAATCAATAAACGAATCGTGCGTAATGTTTGCAGATGATTTCTCAGTGTTACTTTCGTGTAAAAATAATAAAAATCTTAATAAAACATTATATCAAACGATAACAAGTATACTCAATTGGATGAAAGACCACAATTTAGATATAAATTTTACCAAGACAAAAATCATGCAGTTCAGGCCTTTTCAAAAAACGGAATTAGACATAAATTTTACGTTTGACAGATATAAATTAGAATGCGTACCCTCGTTTCCGCTTCTTGGTATCACAATCGACTCCCATATAAATTGGAAAGATCACATCAGCAAAATAAAACCTAAACTTAGCCAATTTATTTATGCATTAAGGCAGCTGAAAAAGACCACTAATTTACAAACCGCTTTAACGGCGTATTATGCCTTTGCACACTCGTGGCTTAGTTATGGCGTAATATTATGGGGAAATAGTACTTCGGTGCAAGACCTACTCATCCTACAGAAAAAATGTATCCGCATAATAACAAACATAAAACAGACCGATAGCTGCAAGCCGTATTTTAGAGACCTTAAAATATTAACCTTACCTGGCATATATATCCTAGAATCGTGTAAATTTGTTAAAGCACACCCAGATTTCCTAAAATTGGAGACGTACCCTGCCGTTATGAATCCCGTTCAAAAAATAACTTATTATTACAAACAACATCAAAGCTAGCGTTACACCAAAAAGGACCTTACCCCATGTTAATAAAGATCTATAATAAGCTACCTGATCATATGAAGAATGAGCCTAATAACAATAAATTTATTAATACTTTAAAAAAATATTTAGTGGCAAATGCTTATTACACAGTAAATTAATATTTAAATCGCAATAATAATGACTAGTATTAAGAAATCGCAACTGAAATAATTGTCTAAGTATAGTTTAAATTTTGAACTACTTACTGTATTGCAGTGCCCTTACAGGGTTGTGTTGAGACATACCAATATGTAGCTATAAGATCTTTTGTACACACAAGGCAATGATTAAATGAATATGAATATGAATATAGCTTGTAGTTTAGTTGGCCATGTTCTGTATGCATCAGTCAGTGACAATCTGTGGCAGCCCAAGCTCTACAGACATCTATATCGGACTGACAATACACTCTGTTATACTATGTAAAGACCTTACTTACTTCAACTGCTCACCGACCCAAAGTGGGTTATGGCCTCCAATACAAGTTGTCACCACTTGTCCTGATAACACTACTAGTATAGTAATAGTAGAGAGCAAGACTGCTGTAGCTAGAATGAGATGTATATATTAATCTGTCTCTCATTATGAAGCAATGGGGAAGCCCGGTGAAAGCTAATTGTAGATGGCGCTCTTCTAGATTCCATACGATGAGAGAGAGAGACAGAAAATCGATGGTACCTAACTATGTACGGAAACCATACACAATTTTTGGGAAAATTTCCCCATAGCTTTAATCCACAACTTTTTATTTTTAGTCTTTTTCGAAAAACGGTGTAATCCCAGTTCGGAGCAATTAGGGACGAAACATAGTAATTTTCGGAAAAATAATTAAAAACTACTTCCCGCCATACAAATTTGCCTTTTTTAAGGACCATTATTGGTGCTGTCAGTTTGACTTGTTGTGACAAATTAATAACCTTAAACCCACATCCTAGCTGAAGATCAGGGATAATCAGAATGCATCCATGAATTTACAAGCTTTGATTTAACTTGCACTGTGTAAGTATGTAATTAAATATAAAGTATGTAAGGTGTCCTTAGAAATTCGCGAACCATTTTTCAGCTACTTAGTGACGATGCAATATTAACCACTATCAAGCTGATCTGACGATGGAGACTGATGGTGGCCATATCACTTCCTAAATTTATTTGGCGAACTTATATGGACGTAACTAACTCTGACTGACCATACAGGCACCCTCTGAGCACTAAACCCAGCTTCAACTAAATATACGGTATTCAGGGGTACAACATGTTGCCAAGACGCGTCGCGCGCGACTCAGCGACACTGTCACTAGCACAGCAAATTAGAAAGAAAAGGGTAGAGCTTGTTGTCTCGCGTCTCTTGCCCCACACCCTTGACCCTTATCCTGGTCATTTTATGATGGGTACAGTCGCCATCACATACATCGGAGCAAACAAGCACGTCACAAACATCGGAACACACCTCTATTTTCAAGGCATTAGGGTGCATGTGCCGATATTTTTGAACACCTATAGTGCACCTATGTATGTGATGGCGACTGTACAGCGAGATTCAGCAGTGTAAGTGACCTTGTCATGACGGCTGATAGAGTGTCCATACATTAACTAGTTAATTAACCGTCGATGTGACTGCCACGTCATGACAAGGTTATCATTGTTGAATTTCTGAAAGTGCCCTTGACCTAGTACTGCCCGTGTAAAAGCGTAGTGTAGTTAGAGAAAGGTGCCCTAATTATCTGCGAGATACACTTTTTTTGTGGAGAGAACCATTGATCCACGTACCCAGTCCTTCTATCCACTAAAAACTCCAGTGTGCCACCATCTGCGCTCTCATGCAGAGGACTCCAGGATCTCATAATGAACGCACTGGAGCCCTCGCGCCTCGTTACATCTGCTTCGTCATAAGTCATAAGTCATTTATTCATGAAACAATATAAATTTTGTTTGAATTTTTGAGGCTAAATACATTTTATACTTGATTAAAGATTTAAAAATTATATAAAAATGTCAACTATGATCTTATTACCAAAATGTTCAAGTATATTTTCGTTTCGCTTTCATTAAGTACTGTATGTATACTTTTAGAAAACCGAAACAAATTGTAAGATACTACATGTGGTAGAGCGGTGTACTCTTAACACAAGTATCTAGTATACTTAAAAAGAGGCACCAGCACTGTTTTAATGTAACTAAACTGATACTGAATAAATAATTTTTAATATAATTTTAATAATATTAATTAGATAATAATTATAAAAGTATGTAGAAATTCTAAGAAAGTAACATAATTCAATTCAAAACATAATAAAATATTAAATAATTATAACTATTATAAGTCACAAATGAGATGTCCTTAAGGTGGTTCGATTGCCATACAAAGCGTTATTTGACATTCGCAGGCTAACGGCGTGATATTTTAAGAAACTTATGTAACAAACTTTCATCAATTGGCTTCCCATTTGCGCCAAATTCCCCATTTCCTAGAATAAACTTGTATAAACTAGATTAATTTGAGAAAAATAGTTTTCTCAAAATATCACGTGACAAACCAATTTCTCAAATTAATCTAGTTTATACAAGTTTATTCTAGGAAAGGGGGAATTTGGCGCAAATGGGAAGCCAATTTATGAAAGTTTGTTACATAAGTTTCTTAAAATATCACGCCGTTAGCCTGCGAATGTCAAATAACGTTTTGTATGGCAATCGAACCACCTTAAAGTTAAAACATTACGCCAACCGTTTTGTGTTGACGAAACTCATGTACAGAATAAAAACGCTTCTTCAACAAAAAGGCCTTTAACTTATTTTAAAATATAATTTAAACTTGTAATTGCCTTCAACTCAGGGGGTAGCTTATTAAAAAGACCAATTGCCTGGCAACTCGAAGAGTGCTTGACAACTTCGAGTTTTGCATCTAGTGTCTGCGGCAAGTCCATCTTTCTTGTTGCCAAGCGTATTTGTCTTTATTAGATCACTAAGTCCTAGGGCGAAAACGATCTTCTTCGCCTTCCCTGGAGTTTGTATGCCACGGCCCGCGCCACTCGCGACGCCGATGTCCCCCTTTAATCTCCTTTTACGACAGGTGGAGCCCATAATCGCCCACTGCTGAGCATAGGCCTCTCTTCGAGTACGCCACCCGTCCCTATCCTGAGCCAATCTTATCCAGAAGTGACCCGCGATCTTCCTAATATCGTCCAACCATCGAGCTGGTAGACGACCGACTCTCCTTTTACCTAGAAGTGGCCACCAATCTGACACCTTTTTGGTCCACCTACCATCATTCTGCCTGCACCTAATGTACCTGGCCCTAAATTTGTTGTATACTTATCGCGGCGAATCGTGATACCTAATGCCAGCTGTCATAACCGTACAATTTATAACCCTTTTTTTAATATTACTTTTACTCCTTGCTGTTTTAGCAAGGCAGATTTCCCAATAACAGTTTAAAAGGTGTTGACATATTTACACACAAGGAGAATATTCGGTAAAATTTTGACGGTTTTTGGGGGAAGGATCAGTCCGGAAACCTAAAACAAATAAAAATTATGGACATCACAGACAATCACATCACATTTACAACAGGTACTGATTTCAGTTACGATTATACCGGTATGAAACCGGTATTCCATTACGGTACCGTTATGTCGTAAAGGTTATGCGCGCCGCGCGAATATAACGGCATAACCGTTTTGAAATAACGGTTAGCGGTCTCAGTTTTAAATGATACCGAAACCTTTATAATACCGGTATTATAAAGGTTATCGAGAAAAGTAAGCGAGCTGGCACTCTACAGAGGAAGCATTGGCTACTAAACATTTAAAGACAAAACGGCAGTGCCTTTGCCGGCGGTTTGGCAACAACGCCAGGCCAAAGTCGATATATCGGTACCTTGAAAAAGCGGTTACGGTACCGGAAAAAATAAAGGTACCTTTATATTTCGATAGCGAAATATAAAGGTTACGCTACCGAAACCGCTATTTGACAACCGATATGACGTCATACCGTTAAAATAGAATACCGGCATTTTTCGGTTATGCAGTCCCTGAGTCTCACTCAAGTTAACTCCTGCGGGATATACGATCGTATGCGCTTAAGAACGGAACTTGGTTATAAACTTATTATGATGTAATGGAGTCACATATATGAATATCTAAGTAATTGACTTGGTCAAAGGTCAAGGATACAGCATTTTAAACCAATTGGTAGTTTTCTGTCTGTTATGTCAACGAGGGCGTGGGAAAAGCAACTCTGTTTTCATGGAGATTAGGATCATATTCCAAAAAAAATGGATTCTTCTTTTTCTTAAATCGTATCCATAGCTAAAGGTAACTTCTGCACCCTGAGATAGAGTAGACTAAGCAAACACTCAAGACAGCCATTTGTCTAATATTCAAATAAAATCTGAATAGAATTTAGTGTGCATCGTGGCACTCTTTGGGGGAGCCCTATGTTCAGTAGTGCCTGACTATCGGCTGATATGATGATAATGAGAATTTAGTAAAAATAAAGGTGTAATTCCCATGAAAAGGCCCTGGTTTGGCGGTTTAAATCCAATTAGTAATCGTCCGTAAGGCTCCGCACGTTAATGATCTTCTCTTCCTCTCACTGAGCATACGCGTGAGCGAGATGGAAGTGCGTGTTCGAAAGCGCGGATATCATGTTTTTTCGGAATATTTAAGAAAACGAGATGAAATTTAAGTAAGTAAGAAATTAAAGTTATGGTTCATTACTTTATGAAGAAGATTATAAAATGTCATCTTTTTCTGATAAAAAATGGAGCAGTAAAATGGCTACAAGTGAAATAATAGGGTTCACTTCAGTGAACGATAATATCTAGAAGTCTAACTAGCGCCGAAAAGTGGCCCCACAAAAAGGATGCACTTATGGTGGTTCGATTGCCATACAAAACGTTATTTGACATTCGCAGGCCAACGGCGTGATATTTTAAGAAACTTATGTAACAAACTTTCATAAATTGGCTTCCCATATGCGCCAAATTCCCCCTTTCCTAGAATAAACTTGTATAAACTAGATTAATTTGAGAAATTGGTTTGGGACGTGATATTTTGGGAAAACTATTTGTCTCAAATTAATCTAGTTTATACAAGTTTATTCTAGGAAAAGGGGAATTTGGCGCAAATCAAATGGGAAGCCAATTGATGAAAGTTTGTTACATAAGTTTCTTAAAATATCACGCCGTTAGCCTGCGAATGTCAAATAACGCTTTGTATGGCAATCGAACCACCTTATAGGCGGGGATTAAAAAGGATGCCTGGCATGGCAGCCCGTTCAGTTCGAACATGGCCACCGTGTCAAACTGTTAAATAAACCAAACGTTCGATTTCAATAAATATGCCTTGTTGTGCCGTAAAATGGTGTGTGTGCCGTTCGGACAAGCACAACAAAAAAGATGGAATCACTTTTCACAAGTTAATACAGCGATAAACATATTATTTTGATTTTATTGTTATGATCACATTTTGTATAGGGATGGTATTATGCCAACAGACATCATTACTTTTTTTAATACGTTGGTTTCTATTTTAACCATTGAATATCTTATCAATATTTTGTAGTTTTTATTGATGCCTTTCTAACTATAAAATTAAAAAAAATGTTTTTAGATTTCCAACACATCCAAATAGAAACGAAATATGGAATGAAGCAGTGCGTTTGAAGCGAAACGATTCGAAATGGCATGCCAAAAAAAGGGATGTTCTTTGTTCTTTACATTTCATCTTGCATTTATTGCAAATAAATGTTTTGTTTATATTTCCTCTTTCAAAGATGTAGCTGATGCATTTAAATACGATTCTTGCAGCCATCAAATTCTAATAATTAAAAGCGCAATAGACCAGTTTTTAGTGATTCAGCTGCACTACATTGCTAAAAAAGATTCCTTGATTTAGTCATCAACAGGCATCGGAGTTTATATCGCACGATAAGATGTTAGCGAGCAATGGAGTCGACATTAGCAATAAAATTCAACTCAAATTCATACTCATACTCATTTATTTAATTCATAATGCCTTTATAGCGATCGTGATTAAAAATCGGATTTAAATTAACAATAAAATTATTTTTCTGTTAGTTTACAAACCGATAGACAGCTTTAACTATTTTAATATACAACTATACATACTCTGATACACAAACTACATCGCTGCGATAGACCTAATGTCATGTAATGACCGATTATTACATTGAATAGTATGTACCATGTGTCATTCACTGACGATTTCAGACGTGTCAACAATTATTCACAAGTGGATATTTGATCATCAGAAAATATGGAAAAAGTCGCAGTCGCAGAACTCGTAAATTTTATTGCTAATGTTGACTCCATAGCTTGCTAACGTCTTACCTTGCGATAAAAAGTCCGATGCTTGGTCATCAAGACAAAAGTTAAATAAAGTAACTTTATTTAGAGGAACTTGAGATTTAGGTCTCATTACTAATCACGGTACCGAATTTTTTTTCGTAAACAAACGAAGACTTATGTTGTAATTGGAAATATATCCATATGTAAAAATATAGATAGCAATGTTTGCGTATTATTATTATTATTATCTTGTGGGCCTTAATATGCCGCTTCGACCAGCAAGTGATCTATTGTGGCAGCCCTTGTTTTAGAGTTCACCGTTAAGTCCCGTTGCCTCCAGGAAATTCCAGATTCTTTGGGCGGTGATATGTTGTACTTCTTGTGGGTTTTTTTATTATGTGTATATTCTTATGTTTGCGTATCTCTGCTCAACCACCGTGTGGCCTACTTGTATTATATTGTAAATAAAAATAAATAATAAATAATTTGGTATTTTCCCTCGCGACCCTTTACTTCTGAAACAAAAAATATCTCGCGAACGTTATAATAACTAACTTGCTTCTTGTTGCATGTAACCATTCAACAATTATCCGTTTTCGATGTCACTGTCACATGGCTGTCGTCCGACGTGACGCACGACGGCTAATCACAGCAATGTATTCCTAAATTGACCAATCGCATCCATTTGTGTTTGGTAATTGAAAATAGGCTGACATTTTGGGTAGCTGTGATTGGATAGTTGACTATGCGCATACCGGGTTTTGGGCACGAGTTTGGGTAGAAAGTTGTATGGAGCTCGTGTTCTATATATTTTAACATTCACTGGTTCACTTTAGATTTTTTTTTCTCTACTTTCTTTTGTTAAAAAGGATTTCTACGAAAACTATGTTACTTCTCATATCTTGCAGATTATGATATATTATTTCCGGCACTAAATTGTTACGTTATAATGTATAAAATGGTTACTAAACAACTAATTCGTCGACGAAAGGCAGCAAAAGCTTATAAGCGACATAATCTTAAAAAGAAGTCCTTAACTCGAATTCGCCACCGCGCTACGCTCGTAGCGCATCGCTGTAGTGCGTACCAGCTTAAACTCCACAATCCAGCGAAAACCGCCTGTCGTCGTTGGGGCCGAATATAGGTCTGATAATTATCAAATTGATTTATTTGCTTGACCATGTTAGCAATTTTACAATCTAGGGTCCCTGTGTCGGACCATAAGGCCGGAAGACCGAGACTATCTGTCTCCTTCTAATTAGAACACTGAGAAAGAGAAGGTCAGTTCATCTCGCGCGCGGTTTTGTACTAGCCCTGCAGCACGGCTTGTACTGGAGCTGTATCGCGGCGACATAGACTATCTGTCTCTTTCTAAGCGTTCTATTTAGAAAAAGACGGATAGTCTATGTCGCCGCGACGCAGTTCGCGGACCGTCCCGTGATAGCCGTGCACAGTGGTATCGTTAGTAGGTCATAGGGCTCGGATGGCAATGATTGAGCTAAGCCATGATATTTTTCTCAATTACCCACTATTTGTCAGACTACCTGAGGGTATAAAAGGTTTTGTAATTTATTGTTTGCAACATTCCTTTTTCGGCATCGGAAGTGAAAACAACTAATGAGTCATAAACCGTGATAATTAAGTGTTAATTAGTCCAAGACGCAACGCTGCTGTTTCCTGTTATTTGTTTTGTTTGTGACCTGTTATTTTGCAATGGACATTCAAGTAAAGGTATGTATTATTAATTTACTTTACTATTTTGCATTTTCAATCTACAATTTTTTTTTAAACAGAGTGCTACGCGCCAGCAATTTTTACGTATATATTTCTGTTTTGTTTTTTATGTTGAAGCTGTAACTTATGTTTCTATCTACTTCCACCATTAAGTTTGGTATAAAATGTAGCTTAAAATGTCTACTGCTAGGTTTTAAATTTTTTTTTGCGTCTAGCTGCATTTGTAAGTTGCAGCCAGGGTCTACGCCCGCGTGCCTGGGCGCGTAGCACTTGGTACGAAATATGTATTGTATTTTGATCCGTATTTAACTGTTTTTTGTTTTGTTTTAGGTACTAGTATTGAGTGTTCTTTTAAAAGAGTGCTTGTACTAGATACTTGGCTGTCTATTAAAGACAGCAAACCTGAAGTGGAGCGGTGGCGTCGAGTTTTTGAAGCCCTGATACAGTTGTTGCCTGATGCAGAAAATGTAATTTTGGATGACTTGGAAAAAAGAGTTATTAAACTTTGTAAAAGATACGTAGCCATTTCGAAGCAAGTATCTCGCAGTCATTCTCGCTTGATATCTAAGTACGGAGACTGGCTGAACGTAATTGAGGTTTGCGTTCTGGCAACTTGTGCAGCAGCAGGGAGCCACGACAATCAACAGCCAGCAGCAGAGGCTTCGACGAGCACTCAAAAGCACCAGCACAGGAAGGACTTCGAGGAGTGTAGCAAGAGAACAAAACGGCGCAGGGTTGCAGAGTTAAGTAAAGTAGACAGTTCCGCGATAAATTCTTTGTTGGATGATTCAAGACTATCTGACGCCGCCGCCGCCGCTTCTTTAACTTTCAGCACTGACGAAGTCTTGTCTCTCATAAATGAGACTAAACTGACTAAACATCAGTATCTTATGGTAAAAGGCTTCATTAATGCAAAGTCACCGAATGCATTACCGTCTTATCCAAAAGTGTTGGAAGCTAAGAAGCGGTGTTATCCATCGCAAGAGTTTATCACGGAATCATCTGCTGAAGTAGAATTGCAATCATTGTTAGATCATACTGCATGCCGGATACTAGAATCCCAAAAAAACGTTTTGGATAATATTGACCTTAATAAAGAATTTTTTTTGATTGGAAAATGGGGTTTCGATGGGAGTACGGGGCACAGCGAATATAAACAGTGTTTTGGAGATTCTAGTATCGACAATGACAGCAGTACTTTTGTCACTTCATATTGTCCTCTCCAATTAGTTTGTAAGTCAAATAATTCCGACCCAGACCAGATAGTTTGGAAAAACCCGCGTCCTTCCTCCACCAGGTACTGTAGGCCTATTCGATTCCAATTTGCCAAAGAATCGAAAGACCTTTCTGTGCAAGAAGAAGCTTATATCAAGACTAAAATTGACAATTTACAGCCATCTTCTTTCACTCACAACGGATGTGAAATAAAGGTGCAGCATTCTTTACAATTAACCATGGTTGATGGTAAAGTGTGCAGTGCTCTGAGTGATACATCTTGTAGTAGATGTTATATTTGTGGTTCAACTCCAAAAGAGATGAATGATATTGATAAATCACTTAAAAAAACTGTAGACAGTAGTAAATATGAATTTGGGCTATCTCCTCTTCACTCATATATCCGATTCTTTGAATATTTTATTCACCTTTCCTATAGATTAGATTTCAAAAAATGGCAGGTGCGTTCATCAGACGATAAGATTCTTCTTGCACAGAAAAAACAACATGTCCAGCAACAGTTTAGGCAGCGACTTGGTCTAATAGTCGACAAACCGCGAAGTGGAGGAAGTGGCACATCCAACGACGGAAACACTGCCAGAAGGTTTTTTTCTTATTCAGCAATTTCAGCGGAAATTACTGGATTAGACAAAGACCTTATTGACAGATGTCATAATCTGCTACTGCAGCAGGATCTTTCGTCGGGATACAAAATTAATATCGCGGCTTTCAAAGAGTATTCTCTGGACACAGCACGTCAGCTTGTTGCTACCTATAACTGGTACAACTTGCCCCCGTCTGTACATAAGGTCCTCATTAATGGCTCGGAAGTAATTGACCACTCATTATTGTCAATAGGTGAGCTTTCGGAAGAGGCCGCCGAATCTTGTAATAAGTTAATTAAACAGTTTAGGCGTGACAACACGAGGAAAATGTCCCGGGTTCTCACAAACACTGACTTGATACATAGACTTCTTCTTCATATTCATATTCATTCTTAATTCGGATCTTTATATTTCTAGTTTAAGAAAGTTACCGCAGCGGAAGAAGTCTATTCTTTTAAAAGAGGTATTGAATTTGTGGTCGTTTTAAAATAAAATGTATATAGTTATGTAATAAAAACAAAATTTACATTATTTTAGATATAGATCCTAATATGTAAATATTATATTTTTTGTCCATTTTCTGTGTTTGTAGTTAAGTATAATAATATAAAAAAGTAAATATTTAAGTTTAGTAGTTATTAAGTTACAATTCTTTTCTTGTATTTTAGTATTGTATTTTATCAAGTACAATAAATGCATTATTTTACCGAATAAAATATTTTTTTACATTAATTTGCTTTTTTTCATTTTATTATAACGTAAAGTGTTACAAAAAAGCATAATATTAATAATTAGAATTAATAACGACAGTCATTACCTTCGCGATACCCTATGGCCGCCGCTCTTAGAGCGCGGGACCACTGTGCCGTGCTGGGAAGTTGTCCTGACAGATATATGATATGTAAATTTATACTAAGCAGAAACGTCCGCTAACGAAATTCTTAGTTACGAGCCTCCCTAAGGTTAGAAGAGTGAAGGGATTGAACGATTCGTTGGCACTAGCGGAACCCACGGTAGCTCAGTTGGATAAGAGCAATGGACGGATTCCAGAGCTCGCGGGTTCAAATCCCGCTCGTGGCGAAGAATTTTTCAATCTTCCACATCGAAACTATGATATACACCGTGGGCCTGAGGAACCCGACCAACTTTAACTATCGATTCTAGAGCATATTTGGAGTATATAATGTGGTATAACTTATAGTCCAATTACGCATAATCGTCGAGATAAAAATTATTTAAACCAAAATTTAAATTTAAAAATCTCAAGTCTAACACACCCTAAGAACGTGACGTTAGGTACATGGACGCGTTTAAACTATTTTAATGAATATGCAGAATATTCGCAGTATTTCGCCGTACATCGTATTACGTCGGGAGTGATTCGTAAAGTGTCGTTTGATTACTTACTTTCTCGCCTAGGGATAGGATTGTCTTTCTCTCACTCAACTAAAGATTTGTTCACAGGGAAGTGCTTAACTTTATTTATTAATTTGGTTCTAAAAAAATATTTTGTTAAAATGCTTAATTGGGCCTATGTTTATATAACATTAATTAATCGTAATATCTTTAGGAGTACGCTGCTAAAATCTGTCGGGTTCGTCAGGCCCACGGTGTATATATGTATGTCAAATGAGACCAAAACAGGGCAAAATATGAAATCTAGGCCAAACAAATAGGTACCTAAACATACAAATATCCAAACATACAAACTATCACACATTCATACATTTCTATATTTGTAGGATTTCTTAACTATAGCCGAGATAATTTCGACCATGTTAAAATGTATTACTTAAGAAATTTCATACATATTTGTTTAATCAGCATTACAATGATATTACGTTAAACACGATGTTATTATTGTAAGATAACATATCATGCTTACTATGTGACAATTTTTTTTATCAATATTACTTAGTAATGCAATATTTTATTGGTTGCTGAATTGTGTTTCTAAATATTCTTATCGTTTGTGTAATTTTTATTGCATGCCTTCGTATATTCTACTATTTCCTAATAGTACAGTCGCCATCACATACATCGGTACACTATAGGTGTTCAAAAATATCGGCACATGCACCCTAATGCCCTGAAAATAGTGGTGTGTTCCGATGTTTGTGACATGCTTGTTTGCTCCGATGTATGTGATGGCGACTGTACAAGGTCATTATTAAGAATACAACGGGGATGTAGAAATGTTTGATGTGTTATCTCATCTTATCTTATCTAGATGAGGGCCCGTTAGGATACATTTGTCCCCTCCATCATTTCCACAAACCGGATGATGCAGTTCAGCGGCATCACCTAAAATTCCTTTGGTTGCGGATAGCCGTTCCCAAAGTAATTCATTCTTTGTCTGGCAAGGGCATGTCATTCACACAGTAAGTGTTCCATAGTCTCACCCTCCTCGCCACACATTCTACTGTATAAACTCGACGACCGCTTTAGCCTAGTTGGTAGTGACCTAGTGACCCTGCCTACAAAGCTGGAGGTCCTGGGTTCGAATCCCGGTAAGGGCATACAGTACCGGTCAAAAGTTTCAGTTCACTCTTTGTTTTAGGTACAAATGAGTACTTTTGGACAATAATTTTTTGCAGTTCGGAAGCCAAAAATTGTTTCCAACTGTTTCGTTATTGTTTACCTCTAGATGTGTTTGATTAGTCAGACACAATTTACGTAGATTTCTAAACAACTGATTCCCTAAAAACCAACATTGTATCTGATCATTGTCCGTGGCAAGGCCATATGGCCCAGCCTTTGCCGTCATTCCTATAAGATTTTAGGGAATGCGTTGTTTAGAAATCTACGTAAATTGTGTCTGACTAATCAAACACATCTCTGTAAACAATAACGAAACAGTTGGAAACAATTTTTGGCTTCCGAACTGCAAAAAATTATTGTCCAAAAGTACTCATTTGTACCTAAAACAAAGAGTGAACTTAAACTTTTGACCGGTACTGTATGTTTGTGTGATGAGCACGAATATTTGTTCCTGAGTCATGTATGTTTCCTTTGTACATAAGTATTTATTTATATATATAAGTATGTATATCGTCGCCTAGTACCCATAGTACGCCTAGTACAGTCGACGCCAAAAATATGTTTACAGTTTTCGCCTTATTACAGTGGAATAAGATGCAAAAGTGTAAAGATATTTTTGGCGTCGACTGTACAAGCTTTGCTTAGTTTGGGACTAGATCGATTTGTGTAAGTTTGTCCCCACATACAAAAAAAAACTGTCCGATAGTCCCGTCCCATTTTGGCCAAGAGATCCTTGACCCTGAAGTGACCTGTGAACACCTCGATATAATTCACAGTTCCCTCCTGCTGGATTTCCAGAGTTTTTTGGTCTAGCCCGAGTCCACTTATATGATGAGCTTAGAGTGCCTTAAGCCAGCCTCATTCCTCCACTCGTGTTGGTGTTTGGTTTTGGCGTAGGCTTTTAAGGCCGATGTTATGGTACCCTGCGAGAGTCCCACAAATAGTTCTGGACCCACAAAGTAATTTGTAGATCCCCTTCTTGCAAGCTCATCTGCTCATGCCCTGGTATCCGAACTAGTTGCACCTTATTGTGATTTCCAAACTTGTTCAGAGCTTGCACGTCATTATAAACTAAAACTTAGTCTAGAGTCCACTTTCGGCGCCGTAAGCGCTATAAGGACCTCTTGACTGTCACTGAGTATATAGATAGTGTGTCCTCTGGTTTGTCTGTCTATATTCATATTCATTTATTGCGATCATGTTAATTGTCTATATTCTCCCGTACACAGGCAATTATGGCGTATGGCTCCGCCTGGAACCTCCGCCGTTGTGACACATTTATTTACACACATTCTAAAGTACGCAAATGATGAAATTTGACACAAAAACAGACAGAGACTTAGCTATAGTTGGAATGAGACCGCAATACAAACAATGTTGTGACAAATTGCGTAGTATGTATGAAGAAGTGTGCTCTGGAATGCGTCCCGATCCCGATACTAAGTTTGGTCACGTGTCACAATCACAACGGACAATGTCGCGCGAATAAATACTTGGCAAGTAGCATTTATTCAGGTAGGAGTTAGCATAACTAAATAAATGTTACTTTATAGTCTCATCTAAAGGTGCTGATAGACTTGCTTGAGCATTCAGTTGTGACTAGCATCTCGAATGTTAGGTTCATTACAGTAAAATGATGGAGCGAGATTTAAGAGAGGAAGGGCACAGCGGAATGTCATCTCGCTCGTATGTGGAACAGCCCAACTGGGGAAGTACATCCACCTTACAGAAGACTGCAGTCATAATAGCACCACTGTTTTGTAGTGTTGCTATAATTGTATGCTATTAAGCATTCGGTGTTATGTTCCTGGTGGTGAGTAAGGTCGCCAGAGCTCCCTAGGGTGCGCTGTGTTGGGAGTGAGGGACTTGCATATGTCTTTATCTGCCAACACAGCGAATCCTCAAGTGAATAAAGGGTCGGCAACGCGCTTGTGATTCTTCTGGAGTCACAAGTGTCCATATGCTACGGTACCTGCTTACCATCAGGCAGGCCGTAAGATTGTTTGCCACAGTCGTTGTATAAAAAAAAACTCACAAAATCAACAGGAGCACACTCTTGTTAACAGCATTTTAGTGAGCATTCTAGTGGAACGACAATAAATTGCATTTTGCCAAGCCGAGCTATTTTGTTATTGTTCCGTCGTCGTCCAGAGGGAGCGGAGAGCCGCTCCGCCCACACCTCCCGCAGAGCATTGACTAGAGCGTTCACTACAATTATCGTGAAATTTGCATGGTAATGTACAACATACATATTTTTTTAGTTTTATCATTCTCTTATTTTAGAAGTTACAGGGGCGGGGTGCTCATATGCGGGGTGCAATGTCATTTTTTTCTAAACTATTCAGTTTAGAAAAAAATGATATTAGAAATCTATCCATATACAGGGCGTCCCACGCCTATGCCACATGGAGGGAAAGTACCTTGAATATTGTAGATGGAACATTTTACTGAAAGAAGACATTATTTTGATTTATTAAACAATTTAAACTGCATTCATAGATTGTTAAATAATTACATGGTTGAACAGGGATTCGAACCCACTACACGAGAAAAAAAAATACCATGTAGCTTTATCATACCGATCGAAAGACTTCATCATAAGGATTATTTTTTGCTAAATAACATAGTGCCAGAAATAAAAGGAAAACCATGCATTTTAACATTTGATGTGAAATTTTGTTCAGAAAAATTAAAACCTGACATTGCCGTAAGGACATACAATGGACATTTTCATTTTAAAGTACCTATTACTAATGAATGAATCAGTACCCGCTTGAAAAGTAGGTACGCATCATTTCCCTATTATAATTTAAGTGCATGATCAAATTATAAAGAGATACGTAATTAGTAGGTACTATCGGCCAAAGCCAGAGTCGACCACCTTAAAGGCGCATTTTGGTTCCAGCCGTATAGCATTGCAAGCGATTCTATTTGAATCTGGTCGACTCTGGCTTTGGCCGATGGTACCTGGCTGTATGCAACAAATCGAGTTTTTGTCCAATCAAGTTTCTGCTATACTTTCTGTTACTGCCGAAAAACGCGTAAATGATTTTGTCAATGGGACTCATTTTGAGCATTTGATAAATTAAATTGATTAATTTTGAATTAAAATGTTAAAATTCATGGTCTTCCTTTTATTTCTGACACTATGTTATGTAGCAAAAAATAATCCTTATGATGTAGCCTTTCGATCGGTATGATAAAGCAACAGAGAATTTTTTTCCCGTATAGCGCGTTCGATTCCCGGTTCGACCATGTAATTATTTAAAAATCTATGAATGCAGTTTAAATTTTTATTTAAATTAAGATATTGTCTTCTTTTAGTGAAATCTTCTATCTACAATATTCAAGGTACTTTCCCTCCATGTGGCATAGGCGTGGGACGCCATGTTATACTACCCCACACGTATGAGTTTGATAAAAAATTTTTTTTTGAGTTTCAATTCTGTGTATGGGGAACCCCTAAAACTAAATGTTTTTTTTCGATTTATTTGTGAAAATCTTAATGCTGTTCACAGAATACATCTACTTACCAAGTTTCAACAGTAAGCTCTTATAGTTTCGGAAAAAAGTGGCTGTGACATACGGACGGACAGACAGACAGACAGACAGACAGACATGACGAATCTATAAGGGTTCCGTTTTTTGCCATTTGGCTACGGAACCCTAAAAACGGCGAATGCTCGATGTTCTGTTACACGTGAATGCTCAGGTCTATCACTTTAAGCCTCGCCACTGGCATTTTCGACATGTTTAAACATTGTACAGTCAACGTCATAAATATGTACACACTTTTGGCCTTATTACAAAGGAAAAGGTGCAAAATTGTGGACTTATTTATGACGTCGGCCGTACAGTATGTCGAAAATTACCTAACTCTCTGTAATTATTTTTCATCTTAGGTTACAGGTTTTTTATAATATGTATGGGTATAAAAGTAAAACGAGCATACAAATAATTACAACTTAGAAAAGTTGAAAAACCCCCGACATTTGCATTTCAAAGTTCAATATCTCAAAACTGGCTGAAACTATTTTGATGAAATAGCTACGTTTCATCAAAATAGAGAAGCATTTCCCGTCAGCTTAAGCTACCGGTGGTTAAAACGACAGAGAGAGGAACCTCCTGACTATCCGCGCAGTGTCTAGGAGTACCGCCTTCTGTATCTGACCCTTGGCCCAGCCAGAAGAGTCTCTTGAGATGTTGGTCTTGACTCTTCGCTATTAGACCGTCGTCGGATCAACATCCCACATGGCGGTTACATCGAGAGCCAGGTCAAGGTTCTTGCTGGTTTTGTCCTCGTCGCAAACCAAATGTTAATAGACTGTAAATTACACGAAAATAGCTAAACAATGTACGTGTGGAATGGGGTCTCAAGTCAATCAAATTGAGTACTTACCAGGCTTTTCTGCGATTGTATTATGCAGAACTCGGTATCAGCATCAGGGCAGATACTCCACGAACCTTCGGACCGTCGACTTACCTCGAGTTCGCGAAATACCTTTCCTTTAGCTTTCACCGATAAGTGTCTCGCCAGCCCTCAACTTCACTGACCCAAGTAATTGGGTCCTATACCTTCCACACACGATTTAAATATTAAAACTATATTATCCACAACTGTGACACGACAAATAGTTGCTTTACGGGAAATTCAGAGCAAGCTGATCAAAAACGGGAAAAGGTCGCGGGAGTCCGCTGGATGCGGGTGGCGCAGGACCGGTCACTTTGGAACTCTTTGGGGGAGGCCTATTTCCAGCAGTGGACGTCTTTCGGCTGATATGATGATGATGATCAAAAACGACACGATAACTTTGGCTGCTCTGAAACGACTCTCGACAGTCTCGAGGTTCTCGTCATGGGGTGATGTCGACGAGCACTGCCTGGCGTTTCAATCGATCTATCAGCACGATATCAGCCTTATTGGCCACAATAGTCCTGTCCGTGGCACGACCGTTTTCAATAACTGCCGCAGGTGTGTACTTATAGTATGGCTCTTCATGGTCCACTAGACTGTGCAGCAGAGCAAATTGCTGGTGAATGATCCTTATTACCAATCTTTGCTGCCAGGAGATACGTCTGAACTCCATACGTGGCGTCTGTCAGCTGAGTCTCAATAGGTATCGCCGCAAAAAAGCGTGTGCGTGTGTAGGTGAACGAAACCCCGCGGCCGAGTTCCTTTTTATACAAGTTTCTGTCGAAAATTTAATTTTGATACAAGTTTTTATTGCCGACTGTACTTTTCTGCATACCATCATTAACTACTTAATTGAGACGATTCTAACGAGCCCAAACTCAATGGGGTTGTGTCACTTTATTGCGGAGTTCCTATGGCCACCTTCCAGCTCCAGCATCAGATCAGCTCCATGTCATCATAATATTGCATTGGCATGCGATATACATATGCATGCAAAATTTCAGCTCAATCGGAAACAGGGAAGTGGGTCAAATTTCAATTACTAAATTTGACCCAAGAAAGAATAAAGAATAAAACAAACGGGGCCGCGGGGTGAGCTAAATAAAAGCTTGTAAAAATACTTTCTCTCAAACATGCAATGAAATATTCTCTTTACGTTCCTTATAATAGACTCGGAAGTATCCTTTTTCGGGCGCAGCATCTCGAGGCGGCCTGAAATGGGATTTCATACAACTTTTCAGGCCTAGGCCTGCAAAGTAACTTTTAAATTTTCATTTAACTATTTACGTCATACCTGGCCATAAAGTAGGAATTACCGCACGCTATGCGTGCGGAAAACCCCACTTCCTGGCCAGATAGAGACGTAAAATGTTGTACTTACCACGGGCGGTATTAAAGAAAGCCTCCGAGCGCATATTTATCGCCCTTGCCTGCGGCTCGGGCGTCAAATACCTGCGATCTGAGACATTTTTTGTTTAACCGCCCTAGGTAAGTAATGTACTATTGTGGCACAGCATCACGGCATTCAGCCATGAAATTAGTTTGATTTGAGGATTTTGATTTATTTATTTCATTGCATGTTTGAGAAAAGCACTATACATGCCTCGGCGTGAAAATGGATTCCCGGGCTCGTATCTCTGTCTTATGTCTATACCTACTTGGCCGGAAATCCGTGTTTTCCCGGTCTCTGATGTAATGTACTATTTAAATGCGGTCAGCTAATCAAATGGTTTTTTCCTCAGGTGATACGCAAAGGCAAAAATGTCCTGCCCACAGTGGCCAGGTTGTGCCTTATCAGCACATTCCTCGAGGACGGTCTACGGATGTGGTTCCAGTGGTCGGAGCAACGGGACTACATGGACATGTCCTGGGGCTGCGGCAAGTTCCTTGCCACCATGTTTGTCGTAAGTGTTCTCAAGATCTTACATGTCCTGCCGACTGTAGTCGTCTCTGGATGAGGTCGTGGTCGAAACAGAACAACACTGAGACAGCTGGTGTTGTATTTGATGTAGGTTAGCAATGGTTACCCATAAGGGTGATTATCCACCAGGGCTCTATTTCACTATCTTGACAATTGTCACCTGGCAATGACAATTCCACGTACATTGCTGGGTCAACATGCTGTCCAGCAACCACCTTCACCTGTCGACGCAACCATTAAGTCGAATTGGGAACATTACTGCAATGTTCTGCCGCCACAGCAACAGCTGTGCGAGGAAGCATTGCTAGCCTGGCTCACGGATCTCTAAACATTGTTGGGCTTCTTTCACGATAAAATATATGGTTGTTATTGGAAATGCGGGGGCTCTATAGTATCCCTCACTCGATCACGTTTCTATAATTTTTATTTATTCATTCAAATGATTGATATTAGTAGAATTGGGTACTTTTTTGGTGTACATGCATACTGAACCACACAAACTATCATAATAAATTATAAATTACAATTAATTATCAAGATCCTAATAAGATATGAATATGAGATATGAATCGTGTAAACTAAATAAAGGTACCAACAGGATTCTAATGTTTTGATACAAAATAAGTTGTATGACAACAATTTACCTAATACCAGTATTTCACGACCTAAACGGCAATTTAATTATTTTTTCATACAACAGTTAATGGGAATAAAAATTTGTGACGTCATAATGATGTGTCAATTATAATAAGCGCTAGTGATGAACAGTCACGGGTAATAATATACGTACATAAATAAGGTCATAAATATCTGTACAGGACTCTATTGTCAATGTCATAAAGGCGTGAACAGATATTTATGTCTTAACTTATGTACGTATATTACCCGTGACTGTATGATTTTGCTTATTTTTGCCAAACTCAGCCTGCTTTAATGTAAGGACCTAAAGCTTACATTTGGATGTCGGCGACGCGCCCCGCTCCCGCCCGACCTCTTGTCTGACGAGGATTTTACTTACCAGCACGAACACAACACATACTCAAACCTACAGAGTTAGTAGTGTCACAGAATAAATAATAGTTCTCTGGTAAGCCTCTGCTAGACGGTCGCCGTAGCTGTAGTATGAGATTTTACTGCAAACAACTGTCTACACGGTCGGTGCGGACCAAGGTCGCTTGGTCGGAGGGGCGTGTTGGCGACCGTCTAGCAGAGGCTTTAACAAGTCCCTTGTTTAGGTATTCCGAACGAGTCCACACGTGGCCATCTCTTTCTATCTGGGATAGAACGCGTGCGTGCCGTAGCAGCGCTAAAGCACCACCTTAATTGAGATGGCTGCAAAAAAAGGCGCAGTATTCAAATACAACAACAAGTATCCAAAAAATCAAAACACAGCGGCGTAGATTATTTCTTCCTCTTGCAGTTTCCAAAATTTTATGATGATTGGTTGCGTTTTGGAGGAGGAAATAGTCGAAACCGAAAACCCCATTTGTTAGTTAGTTTTTTGCGTGGGAATTTTAGTTCGAGCTGCAGTTGTCCTTATCGCATAGACACCTCCCGCCGCCCACAACAGCGCGACAGAAGCATTGCGTCAAAAATGTGAGATTTCAAAAGTTCCTCAGCTAGGCATTGCTCTTAAGCCGACATGTACTTGTATTGGCGCGAACAAATCACGGACTGAGTCGCCCCTGGTAGTGGTGTTGTTATGCAATGAGTGTGTCTACTAGTAAAGGTGTGTGTAACCCCTCTAAGATAATGTATCTCTCCACAGATTATAAATCTGCTAGGTCAGATCGGTGGCTGTGTGATGGTGCTGTTGAGGCTGAAGGTGGACATCGCCTGCGGGATGCTATTCTTCATCGTCGTTCTTCAGGTATGACCTTGAAATGGCTTTGAAATATTAACATTGAGACATGAATACCTTCGTAACGTGTCGCATTAAACGTCATGTTAAACTGCCATTATGAAATTGACAAACGAGTGAAAACGACAAGGTACAGTCACGAGCTTTAATTTAGGACCCATTTCCTTCAAATGTTGTTAGAACATACCCAATGCAATAAGGTGAAAATTTCAGTTCAATAATAGCGGTGAAGTGTCAAGATAAGACAATTACCCTGAGAACTTTACGGTTTCGCTCTATGAAAACACAACAATATATCGATATCAGCATTATTTTTACACCAAAAAATAGGTTGGGTAATTCAACTAAATATTCATTAATAATCCACCTAAATTTAATACCGCAACGGTAAAAAATAATGAAAAGTAATCTTTATAAATTCCGTAAAAATCAGGCGAAAATAATATAAACTTTCTTTACTTATTTGGGATACGCGCATAATCCACTTATTTTTGTTAATGTTAATAAATAAATTAATGTTCTAATACACGAATATCCAAATTAGATGTTAATTATCTACCTAATCTAAGTAGCCATTCATTTATAACTTGCGAGCTAAATATTAAAAAACACAAGCAAAAACCGAAATGTCAGACAAGAAAATTGAGAAAACTGATATTTTCACGAAATATAATTTGCAAATAATAAATATGGCCGGAGAGGACAGGGCCAAAAAGACGAGTGACAATTAGTCGGAAAAAATCTGAAACGATGGTTTGACTCGCTGCGCCCGGTTGACGTCATTGAGCGGTTGCCCCTAGACACGTGTAAACGTAAGTTGTCTATGGCAAACTTTATGACACTACATTTCAAATATTAGCTCTAAATGTCTTTAGTTTGCTATACGATATCCCATAGATAGAGGACTGTCAACTTCCCATGCCATCGGCTTTTAACGAACGTGACTTACGATTACCGACGGTTTATAACTACCTACGGAGCCTAAATGGGTTTTTGCTAAATACCCCGAGTTAGGTTATTAATGGGCACTTAATTGCTAGTTAAATTGTGATTATCGCACAAACATTCTAATTACAGTATCATAATTACCACATTAAAACTAAAGTTCTAATAAGTGAGAGGTACTAAATAGTAAATTAGTTTTAGACCGGTAAAACTAAGAATGTCTCAGAACGTAGGTATTTGACTATAGGTATAAGAGTCAGTATCCACCAATGCTGTGCGAGGTAGCGAGGCGGTAAGAGAGGAAAAAAAATCAGCAATAGGAAGCGATGCGCGAGCGCGCCCAGAAATGCTATTAGTGTTGTTACCTTCGCTCACCGTCTCTTTGCGATGTTACTCTTCCGAGTGGATTTTTTTATCAGATAACTCGAGTTGATTCGGTCACTAACTCAAATCGAAACTCGAGTTGACTCGACTCGCATCAACCGGATGGGATCCGCTTCGCGGCAGCAGCCGAATCTGCGAGTCGAGTCGAGTTCAGCTTGATTCGACGAGTTGGCGACTAGCATGCACTCGCATTCGTTATCCTCTTTTCCGATCCGTATCAATCCGATAATATGTCCTATGACGATACTGAGAAGTTATTTATCGTTTTAAAATAATTTTGTTCTATCTTTTTATACCTTTTTTATATATACCTAGGTTATTAACTTACGAATTATTTTGTACTACCTAGTCAATAAGAATGATGATATTGTATAATATTTTGCATGTGAATAACATATTCAATTGTTAGTTCTTTTTTGCCTGAAACACAGGGTATCCTAGTTCAGGCACGTGTTATTTGCCTCTAATATTAAGCTCCTAGTCTATAGTAAATACTGATGTACATTATGTTTTATCAATAAATTATCTTATCTTTTTCTATAGTTATGGTGGCACTACACTTGGGGTTGCGTGTTCGCGTTGCATCTCGGCCTCTCTTTCATTTGCCGTAGGAAGTAAAAAGATGCAACACGAATAAATAGGTACCACAGGAATAAATACCATTATTAGGTATGTCAGTCAAACCGGCAGTGAGACGGCGAGTTAATTCGAGTTGCGAATGTACTTGATTCGAATCAACTCATTTAGACTCTGATTCGAGTCGTTCGTATCAGACAACTAGACTCGCACATCGCTACCGCCTCTCAACCTCGCAAAGACTTTCTGTGTTCCCATTACAAAATCTTACATCTCTCCTGGCAACGTTGATTTTCCGCACGGTAAGGAGTGGTTCAGTAAAAAAGTAGCAGGGAATTATCTGGTATATTTTATTATCTTTTACTAAGTATGAAGCAGTATTTTTTTTTTGTAATCTGTATATAATATTCTATAGAATAAAAATAAGAGTTTTCTCAATGTTATTGAAATATAGTTTGAAAGTTTTTGGACAACGCAATTTGACAATTTTCACTTGCCGTTTCCCACAATGCCACAATTGAATTTACATTTTCAGAACTTGTCGTATGCTTTTAGGAATATCATCTTACGAATAAGCTATACCAATTAACTGGATTTTATCTTGGGTAGTCAGCAAGTCTCTCCAACCTAACCTCTGACAGAGGTAACTATGGAAGGCAAATTTCTGTAAAAATGGCAATACATAAAAGTGGAAATTCCATGTAACTTCCTCAAACCTAAGTCAAATCAACAAAGTTAAATATTGAACAAAAGACAGATAAGGTATTAATTAAGTAGCTCATCAAACTTAAAGAAAAAAACTATGTTTATGAGAAACACCTCATAAATTCTCACAGAAGACGCTGTTCAAAAAGTATTAGGAGAGATGTAATATAAAAGGTGAAAACTTGAATTCGCCCTTTTATTTTAAATACGATTATATTTAATTTTATAGAATAGTATCTACCGATTACTATAAAAATGCACTGTTTAAAAATTATGACAAAATATAATGAAAAAACCACATAATGTGCTGCCACTTTTTTTCCGAACCACTCCTTAAAGCGTTTTTCTAACCGCCGCCCCCATTTCCAGACGTTCGCCTACAGCATACTATGGGACATGCAGTTCCTCCTCCGCAACCTGGCACTCATCGGGGCCCTGCTGCTGGTGCTGGCCGAGGCCCGCGCCGAGGGCCGCAGCCTGTTCGCGGGCGTGCCCTCGCTGGGAGAGAACAAGCCTAAGACGTATCTGCAGCTAGCGGGACGTGTGCTGCTTGCGTTCATGTTTATAACGCTGTTGCGGTTCGAGATGTCGCTGTTGCAGGTGAGTCTCGCACACCTCCGAGGTGTCACTTCACATGCAGTTCCTGCGCTGCCTGGCACTCATCGGGGCCCTGCTGCTAGTGCTAGCCGAGGCACGCAGCCTGTTTGCGGGCGTGCCCTCGCTAGGTCAAGCCTAAAGACCGAAACGCACTGACAGGCGGTACCGGTTGTATATAATGTTCAAACTAACACGAAAGGGTCCGCACGGAATACCCGCGCCGCGCCGCGTCCCGCCGCGGTATTCTGTGCGGACCCTTTCACATTATTTCGAACATTACAACCGGTACCGCCTCCGCACCGCGCCGCGCCGCACCGCCACCGCTTTCAGTGCGTTTCGGCCTTCAAGGAGCCCAATGTCCGCTTTGAAACCTAATCCCAAGATTTGGCATAGGTACTAGTTTTACGAAAGCGACTGCCATCTGACCTTTCAAGAGAGAAAACTAGACCTTATTGCGATTAGACCGGTTTCCTCACGATGTTTTCGATGTTGTCGACATTTAGGGGCATAACTATAGTTCTCTCATGCAAACTGATTACGATTCAAATTCACACACTCTCCCTCACACACACCCTAGTGCACACACACATACAGATACATGTACATACATACATATATACATATTACATACAAGAATACATACATAGACTTACATACTCTATTCAGATTCATTTTATTCATATTAATTTCATTCATTTATTATGGTGCTCGCTGGCTTATATTTTTAGCATTTGACATATTTTTTTTTCTTGGGTTTCTTTTTCTTATTCTTAAGTACTTAATGGGGAACTTGCATGGGACTTCAATTTCGAATAAATTGCACTCAATCGATTCGGAAATACGTAGAGATATCATACTAATGAAAAAAAAAATTAAAAAAAACGATTTTATTTATTTTTGTTTAACGTTAAAATGACGAAAATTTATTTTTTCGATAAATTAACGTAACAGTTACATTAAATTAGAAATTATATTTTGTATGACAAGTATAGACTTAAACGTAAATTTTGTGGAGATAATCGCAAATTAATGATTAACTCCATAGTAAAGGCTATGCTGTGACGTCATAGCATAAGCCCGTTTAATATAGAGCGTTTTCGGGGGGTGCCGGCGCGCGCAGATTTCAAATGCATATAACATCAGAAAAATAAATCATAACAAAGTTTTAATGCTACAGTTGTTTTAATGCTGGATTATACTTTTGTTTTTCGTAATAAAATATTAAGATGCAAGTTCCCTGCTCCTATTATTGTGTCCATCTTGTGAGCTTAGACACGGAGGAATCACTGGCTCCCGAGTCACAGGCGCAACTATTAGGCAGTTTGGGAGACAGAGGCTCACCCCCTGTTAACTTGTAACAAACCTGAACACATGCTTCCCGCTGTCTGCCTGTCTGTCTGCCTGTCCCTATGTATGCTTAGATCTTTAAAACTACACAACGGATTTTGATGCGGTTTTTTTTAATAGATAGAGTGATTCAAGAGGAAGGTTTATATGTATAATACATGCATATATTAATTGTATTATACATATAAACCCGTGCGAAGCTGGGGCGGAACACTAGTTATTAATAATATTTAAATGTAATGTTAGGTCTGAGGTATCCCCCCATACCAGGAAAATAGGCAATGACATTTGAATCAAATCAAAATACGAACTAGAGTAGACTTTGTTCTTTTTCTAAAATCGAATGATGCAAAACAAATGCAACTCTGTTCTAATTTAAAATGATATAAATTCCATTGACGGGAGAATGCCGTGAATTCGCGGGATCGGGAGACAACGGGACAATAAAGATTATTTACTTATTTATTGATACTTGTCATACAAAATATAATTTCTAATAACCGGTAATAACGCTAGGAGGATGATGATGATGATGGGTATTGTTTCTCCGCAGATCGTGCAGGACATCCTCGGCAGCATCCTGATGGTGCTGGTCACGGTCGGCTACCGCACCAAGCTGTCGGCACTGATGCTGGTGGTGGTGCTGACGGTGCTCAACCTGTACCACAACGCGTGGTGGGCCGTGCCCACGTACAAGCCTCTCCGGGACTTCCTCAAATACGACTTCTTCCAGGTAACGTGTCATCGGTACCCTTTGGGGGTAGGGTTGCCATACGTCAGGATTTGTCCGGACATGTCAGGATTGAGAAGGGTATGTTAAGGTGGTTTGGACATGTAGAGGATGGATGAAAGAAGATTAACGAAGATGAAAGAAGGCGAACTTTCTCCGATCAAATTGGAGAAATCTTACAAAAGTGAGTGAAGCGAAAGTGGTTTGTCAGGATCGTAGCAAATGGAGATCCGTGGTCTCTGCCTACCCCTCTGGGAAAGAGGCGTGATTATATGTATATATGTATGTCAGGATTTTTGACCCTTTGTCCGGATTGCGGCCAGACTTAGCAAGTGCAGTCAGGATTTTTGACCCTTTGTCCGGATTGCGGCCAGACTTAGCAAGTGCAGTCAGGATTTTTGACCCTTTGTCCGGATTGCGGCCAGACTTAGCAAGTGCAGTCAGGATTTTTGACCCTTTGTCCGGATTGCGGCCAGACTTAGCAAGTGCAGTCAGGATTTTTAGGAATGACCTCATAAAAAAAATAGTTTACGGGATATATTTATTACAACATTTACACAGTTTAAATAAATAAAATAAATATAAATATTTGCGGACAATCTTACACAATTCAACCTAGTCCCAAACTAAGCAAAGCTTGTACTATGGGTACTAGACGACGATATATATATACTTGTATAGAGAAATAAATACTTAAATACATAGAAAACATCCATGACTCAGGAACAAATATTCGTGCTCATCACACAAATAAATGGCCTTACCGGGATTCGAACCCAGGACCTCTTGCTTCGTAGGCAGGGTCACTACCAACTAGGCTAAAGCGGTCGTCAAAAAAATGAATGAAAGAATACATAAAAGTAGTAAGTAATCAACAAAAACAATAATATTTCTTTCAAAATTATTTAAAATAGGAAAAATTACAGCTAAAGAGATCTCAATATATTTTTTTGCTTAATACTCTAGTTACAATCTGCCTAGATTTGTTAGGTATTTCAAAATCAATTCAAAATCAAAATCAATTATTTATTCTGCAAATAGGCCACAAGGGCACTTTTACATGTCAAATGGTATTCTACAATATAATATTAATAATCTTACACAATAATCATTTTAAAATTGCAGATTTTAACCAATTAGTACCTAAATGGTTAACAAACTAAATGTCACTAAATGAAAACTAAAAAAATGCAAAATTGTAAAATATTATCAAATACATTCGATATAAGGTCTGTATCAGAATTAACAATAAGTTTATGATATTAATTTAGTACCCCAGAGATGTATAATGTCTCTGAGCATCCAAATACAATTAATAATTATTATTTGGTTTCAATTATTAATCATAATCAGGTATTAATCATAATCAACATAGTTATAGTATAAATTAAGCGCAGCGCGCCGCCGCGCCGCCGGGGTGTCGTTCAAGCTACGCCAAAATATATCTGTTACAAGAAATGTCAGGATTTTTAGGGTGATGTCAGGTTTTTTATCAGGACATTTAATTCTTCCATATGGCAACCCTATTTGGGGGTAGCAAAGTTGATGTTTGAAATTAATGAATGAGCGTTTCTCTAAATTGGGAGTAAAATTAGTTTCCCTTAAAGGTCACACAGGGGTAACGATATTAAAAAGATAAGGAACCGATGTAATATAGTATGCTACGTTTTCAATAGGGGTGTAGAAACCAAATAAAATAACGAATAATTAAAAAAAAAATCGATAAAGTATTAAAAATATTGTCAAATGGAGACAAAAGTAAAGCAGAGGATTAAATAATCGCAAAGTTGTGAGTGTCCAAAGTTTTAAGAAGTTTAATTTTCTGTCCCTTTTCCGCAAAACGCACCTTCATATGAAACTATTGTCATTTACCATGTCGCTCGGGGATCGTGACGTCACGATCCACGAGCGCTGTATCTCTCTAACAAGCAATATTAAAACGGTTGTAGCTTCGTATTTTTTTGTGATATCTGAATGGGGTGTTCGTCAATAGGCATATTTTTTTGCCTTCTTTCTTTGGAGGAATAATAAATTTTGAGTCTACACCCCTATTATGTACTCGGGCGTTTTCACTAAAATGTGCGACTTTAACTTTTTTCTCAGAATTTAGTTTTTTTTGGTTTTCCGGGTCATAATCATGAGCACTCTTTATCCCGATAAAGAAAAAAAAATGTCCCCTTTTTCCATACATTTTTAGGATTCCACTATGTGACGGTCCATTCAGAATGTATGAAAAAAACGTCACTTAGTAGAATAAAATTAGATTATTTGGTTTTTCCGGTTCAGAATGAGAATGAGCACTCTTGACCCCGATAAAGAAAAAAAGTGTCCCAAATTTTTATACATTTTTTAGGATTCCAGTATGATGTCACGTAGTGGTATAAAAAATCATGAACCTGAACAGGAAAAACTACAAAAATCTAATTCTAAGAAAAAACTCACTCCCAAAGTATATTATTATTATGGTCTGAGATGGGCATTAAAAAAAAATCGTGTACCCAATTAGCATGCGTTGTTATGTCAGTTTTGTGACGAAAATTAAGCATTCAAATTATGTGAAAATGCACATGGTTCACATTAAAATAATGTGTAAGTTTATGCATATCATCCAATAAATTGAAAAGAAAAATTAAACTTTTATACAAACTGAATACCTAATTGTCGTCACAAAACGGACACTGAGTAAATTTTTATTTTTATACAAGTTTATTCTAGGAAATGGGGAATTTCGCGCAAATGGAAAGCCAATTTATGAAAGATTGTTACAAAAGTTTCTTAAAATATCATGCCGTTAGCCTGCGAATAATGTCAAAAGACGTTTCGTATGGTCGTCGAACCACCTTAAATCATCTTCTAAAGGCCAATGATGGTTGTGATGGATGACTCCTAAATATATGTTTAAGTTTGACGTGTCTGTGTGTTTGTCTGTGGCATTGTAGCTCCTAAACGCGTGGACCGGTTTTAATGCGGCTTTTTTTGTCTGATAGCTGACGTGACCGAAATGGTTCTTAGTTACGTCTCAACAAAATCGGTTCAGCTGTTTTTGACATATTTGAACTTTGAAATGAAAATGTCGGTGGTTTTTCAACTTTTCTTAGTTTTTAATTATTGAAACAATTTAATTTGCTGGTAAAAACATAGTTAAATGCGTGCAAATACAATTTAGTCAACTAAATAAAATAAAATAAAATAATGAGTTTTTTTGTTTTTTTTTGCTGGTGGCTTGTTTGCCACCGTCGTTGTATAAAAAAACATATTTCCTCCTGGCCAACGTGACAGAATGATAACAAGAACATTTTGCTGGTAAAAACATAGTTAAATGCGTGCAAATACAATTTAGTCAACTAAATAAAATAAAATAAAATAATGAGTTTTTTGTTTTTTTTTGCTGGTGGCTCGTTTGCCACCGTCGTTGTATAAAAAAACATATTTAAAAATAAAAAATAAAAAAAGATTTATTGTCGCAAAAAAACACAAAAAAAAACACAAAATCACAAAATCGAACACTGATGTAGATACTTATATAAAACAACACAATGCAGAAAATAAATGATGCGACAATAGGCTCGGGGCTCAGCGTTTGCTGATAGCCTGTCGGCTATACAGCGCTGTTTTTCAGCCCGCACCTACAACACGGTAATAAAAATAAAATTTCCTCCTGGCCAACTTGACAGAATGATAACAAGAACCAGTTGATTGACAAACAGCCAATGGAGCACCAAGTCCGCGGTCTTAAAAACCGGCGGTTTGGCTCGCTGGCTCTTTGTGCATGCTTGAAATGACTGAGAGCCGACTGTCTTGCTCGCTAATAGACTGAGAGCTGAGGGACCAAAACTGCAACAGTTTTATAAAAGCTGGTATTTTAATATTAGGTCATTAATAGGTCGAACATCAATAGCCTGCCGTCAGTCAGCCAGTTTTTGGGACAACTGGCGTGGGGGTGGTTCCGGACTTGTTAAAAAAACACCAACGTCGCAACTGTTTTATAAAATCTGAAAATTTGTCTGTGGGTAGTAAGATAACTAACAAACTATGCGGACATAGTCAGTCTGCAGAATATTGGGACAACACGCGTCAGCAGCCCGCTAAACCCGTCAAAATAATTGGTTGGAAAAAGTGTTTTATAAAATTAAAAAAAATCGTGCAACTAGTTCATAGTACCCAAAACAAGACTAACATAGTCAGCCCAAAGTTTTTTGGAACATACGCCGTCAGCAGTCAATAAAACGGCGCGCCGAACGCTTAATTTATATAGCGTGCTTTATGGCGCGGACTGAATTGTTTAATATTACAATACAATAATGAAAAGATATTTAATAGGTAATAAAATACGATAAAAATATAATATACAGGGTGTCCGGTAAATAATGGACAACCTTCTAACCACGAATAGGGCACCTTAGACTGGTCCAGAAAATCGACTTTGAGGTTTAATAAACGTCCCCTGGTTTTCGAGATATTCGCACTTTTCGAAGAGCGAATTGTACCAAAACAAGGTGTTTAAAAGTGAACATCTATAACCACATCTTTATTTGTAAAGATGTAAATGGCATGTGTTATACCATTTTAGAATCATTATTAGATAAACTATTTTTCAGGAAGTTGGCCACTCTGGTCCTCATACATTTTATTTCCACCATTAGCGATTCACGATTTTTTTTAATTTTATAAAACACTTTCACCAACCAATTTTTTTTGACGGGTTTAGCGGGCTGCTGACGCGTGTTGTCCCAATATCCTGCAGACTGACTATGTCCGCATAGTTTGTTAGTTGTCTTACTATCCACAGACAAATTTTCAGATTTTATAAAACAGTTGCGACGTTGGTGTTTTTTTAACAAGTTCGGAACCACCCCCACGCCAGTTGTCCCAAAAACTGGCTGACTGACGGCAGGCTATTGATGTTCGACCTATTAATGACCTAATATTAAAATAAGGCCCGATTCGTAACGGATCTGCCAAATTGAAAAAGCTGTAACTGTAAGCCAAGTGGTTTATTTGTCTAAATTGTATGATTTTATTAAAAAAAAACTGTAAAATTATCATTTTACGTCTATAATTAAGATTTCTACTTTTTCTCCCACTCTTGCCGCAATTTTTGTCGAATGCCCTCCATCAGCCCTGCGACAGTGTCATTAGCAACTTTCTTGCAAGCTGAGTTCCACTTTCTCAGGAAGTCTTGCTGGTTGCTGGCAGTCTTACCTGTCTTACGCAAGATTCCTTTGACGAGAGCCCAATATCTTTCTATAGGACGGCACTGTGGAATATTCGGCGGATTCAGTGCTTTATGCACGATCTGGATATCATTTTGTTTGAGGACGTTAAGGGTATCCTTCGCATAGTGGGCTGTAGCCAGATCTGGCCAAAATAAGGCTGAATTATTGTGTTTTTGAATGAACGGTAGTAGCCGTTTTTTCTAGCATTCATTGATGTAAATATTCTTATTAATTGTGCCAGTTGTAACATATGTACGGCTGCGATCACCGCATGGGCAAATTGCCTGCCAAACCTGATACTTGGAGCCGAATTTCTCCATTCCTATGGTGGTTTCCGAATCTGGAAGAGTTTCTCCATCAGCTATCGTATAAAACTGATCACCAGGAAGTGTCGAAAAGTCTGCCTTCACATAGGTATCGTCATCCAGAATCAAATGAAAATTTTCGGTACCCAGTAAGTCATACAGCTTTCGAGCCCTGGTTTTGATAGTGCATCTTTGTTTTTCCGAAGTTTTCGGCACTTTCCGTTTCTTCTTTGTCTTCATACTAGCCCGTTCCTTTGCACGTCTCACCATTGACTGACTTGTAGAAATTTTTTTAGCTATGTCTCGCTCCGACATGCTGCTGTTTTTGCAAATCGTCTTAATGATTTTCCTATATAGCCGAGGATCACGAGCACCACCATGTTCTACGGTTCGAGGCTTCTGAGCGGTAGACAAGGTCTGTAAGTATCGTTTCAGGACCGTATCAACGGTTCTTCTTGGGATTTTTAAATCTCTTGCGATGAAATGGTTAGGACGCTGTGTATTTTCCATCCATTTGGCGACTATCTGCTCACGGCGTTCACGTTCATTCATATTTATTTAGTTTTATCAGCTTTTACACATAAAGAAACGATGCCTACATAATTTGGTGACATTGGCAATGTCAATGCTATAAACAAAAACGAGATAAGTTTCATGACTGCTAGGTGCCAGCATTTTGAATTTGGCAAATCTGTTACGAATCAGGCCTTATCAGCCTTTATAAAACTGTTGCAGTTTTGGTCCCTCAGCTCTCCGTCTATAATGCATCACTACAGCTGGAAACGCACTGACAGCGGTGGCGGAGCGGTGCGGTGCGGCGCGGATGCGGTAACGGTTGTTATATTCGAGCTAATATGAAAGAGTCCGCACAGAATACCGCGCCGCTCCATGCGGATTCCACGAGAGTCGGCGAGCCAACGTACTAACGATATACAACGTGTCCCAAAACTCAACGATAAGCCGGCACCAGAGGATGGAGCTACTTATGATTAGTCGAGAAAAAATAAGGAAAAAAATATATCTCAATTATTTTAGAAATTACAGAAAAAAAATGAAATTCATCGAAAATCGACATCCCTAATGGTATTTTTAACGACCATGTCTACAAATATTCAAATATTACTGTTTTTTTTTTGTTTTTGGAAACTTAAGTAGCCCTGCTATCTAACACAGTTCTTAAAAATACCATAATACATGTAGTTTTTACAGAAAAAATAATCAAAATCGATTTTGTCCCTACAATTTTGAAAGATTTTTTCTTACAGTCCACTTTCAATCATCATGGTGTAAAAAAATTGTATTGACACCACAATGGCAATTATTTTCAAAAGTTGACGCAACTAACCAAGATTCCAAAATGGTATAATACTTTAGGAAACCTAGTCACAAAAAAAAACAACGAATTTTTAAACAAGAATCGACATTATTTAATGTTGGCGGTAATCACTTTTACTGTACCCAAAAAAGGATTTTTGTTGTTGAAAAATGTTGAATAAATGCAAAGAAATGGTAAATTTTTTTTTAATTTTTTTAAATTCATTTACTACATTATTAATACTACAGTAAATGTTCAAATTGCCTGCCACCGGCATTAATACAGACATGACATCGCCTTAGAAATGATCGTTTTATCCGTCGTGCATATCTTCTACCATTGATATGATCCGCAGCTTGTGTGATTTTTTGGCGAAGCTCGTCCAATGTTGCTATGGGTTTTGAGTAGACTTTGTCTTTAAGACAGCCCCAGTAGAAGAAGTCCAGGGGGTTCAGGTCGGGCGAACGGGGTGGCCACAAGATAGGACCAAGTCGCCCGATCCAACGCCCTGGATACTCTTGGTTTAAGTATTCTCGCACTGCACGGGCATAGTGAGCTGGGCAACCATCATTTTGAAACCACATGTTTTGTAAATCACGTAAAGGCACGTCTTCTAATAATTCAGGCAAGTCGTAGTTACAAGGAAACCTTAATGGTGATGGCTATTTGAACTTTTTACAAAACGACTTTTATTGTTCAAGAGTGAATTTAAAGCTACCAATAGATTCCTTACGCTTTTATAGAAACGCATTTTCATTCGCGAGCAAAACAGCAATTTACCTGATTTTCCATACAATGGTTAGTACAAATAACAGGTATGACGTTATACCTGTGTCAATTAAACCTCAAATTTTAGGGTATTTATGTTCTTTAATTGTAGTTGCTCCCATACAAACATTTGTTTCTCTCCAAAAACTGGCAGTCACCGGCATCAATGTATGATGAATCAAAGGCCTCAAAAATATCTGACACGCTCTTACGGCTCTAGGAATAGAGTTGTCATCAGATATTTTTGCGGCCTTTGTTCCATCATATATTTATGCCGGTGACTGTACGAATGGCGTCGTAAAAAAATGTTAGTCATCATCCCCATTAAGCGTTCATAGCCCGGCGGCGCCTGCGTATCGGAAACGATAACGCAGGTCAGGCAAATACGGCAGGGGTCAGTCTTTGGATGGGTGACCGCCTGTTTGAGTGGTTACTATAAATGAGCGCTTCCGTGCTTTGGAAGGCACGCTAAGCAGTTGATCCCGGTCGCTGACTATGACAGTAGTCGTTAAGCCAAGTTAGAGGCCTTCGGGCGGCTTAATAACTTCTAACAGTCGAGTTGCCCACTCACTTGACAAAGGGGGGACAACTGTCACTCGCGTCCGCAGGAGATATACCTACCACAACCCTGCACGTGTCCCCTGGGTGGTACTAAATAGTGACAAACCCAAAAAGACCAAAAATAATATATGCCATACGATTAAATAAATCATCCCCATTGTGTTCCACAGACCCTGTCCGTGATCGGCGGTCTCCTTATGATCGTGTACCTCGGCCCGGGCGGCGTCAGCATGGACGAACACAAGAAAAAGTGGTAAACGGAGCGCTGTGCTCAATGGACGATACATGGTGTGGATGCGGTCGTGTGGCGCCAACAGGAATTGACAAAAATGTAAACATATTTGACAGATAACATCATTTTGTGACGTCACGTTCGTCCGAAAGCATCCTAGCTTAAAAGTACACGACTAAAGTATGGTTGTTTGTTTACATATTTGGCACTATCTGTTGACCAAGAATAATTATATGTATGACATTGAAACATGAGCGGCGCGGCCGGTATGTATATAAATCTGTCTGGAAATAATATGACTGAATATGCACTTTTTCTTATTTATATTAATGTTACTTTAATCGTAAATCTTGATGTTAATAAAAGTTCGTATATGTCAATTGTAGCTGACGCGTAATTTGCATTCTTATAGTGATAAAAGTATACAACTTATCAGTTTATTTTCATTAAATATTAACGCCGTTGGTTTAAGTATCAACGCCGACGCCGTCTAAAAGGCGGCTACGGCGGCCAACTTAGAGAAATCGGAACCAAGTTGTTTACTATATAGAACCACAGACACTGGTTGAAACAGTAGAGGAATGGGGTTAGAACTGGCATTTTCCCACACCAGACATTGCTATGCACGCTGAGAGTAAGTTCCATTTCTTAAGAAGTATTTAGCCTATGTACATCGATGATTTTGTTTCAAAAATAACTAAAAATTTGCCAGTTTTTCTTCTAACACTGGCAGATTTTTTGGGGCGTTTAACAGTTTTAAACCTCGATGTTGCCATGCACCTAGGCTGTAATATGAATTTTAAAAGTAATACTTTATATAATTATTCCGGCCAGTACTAAGCGGCCGCGGCCGGCTCCCAAATGTTTTGTGACTCCGCGCGGGAGGTGCTCCATAATCGACTGTAATATTAAGAGAATAAGATTCTATTTTAAACTGCCTACCCGCGCGGGCAATTTTTATTATTAGTTAGCGAGACGACAATAATATGGGCATAGTTGGCGGAAGCAAGCGGGCAAAGTTAACACCCATTATTACTGAGTCTCAGTCCTATTGTTACACAGCCATGTCAATATTTGTCTTCAAAGTGGAGGCAAAGCCTTTCTGATATTTGTTTTATCAGTATTTCATAGTCTCGTGGTTGTGTGTGCGAATAACCAACCAACCATTTTCATTGCTGAATTTGTGATTTATCATGAGAAAAACGCTTGTCTGCTTTTCTTGATGTAAAATCATCAACGGGCGTGACACGACGGAGAAACTTTAAGCACACAGCTAATTATTACTTTTTGACGTATAGAAAACCCAAAGTAGCGAGTTTATATTTTGTAAATAATATTGTGTGTGTTCCACTAAAATATTGATAGATCTCTGAGTTTTCACATACATTGAAAACCATAACAATAGCTTTGTATAAAATCGAACTCGGGATTTGACAATAAATTAAAACTCGTAACCTGCAGCCATAAGATAACATAGATCGTATTGTGTGAACGAACTCTCTCCAAAACAGACGCAAAATAGTGCATTCATAAATCTTGTTCCCTAACGAACCGCCTGTGGGGAAGCCTCTCATAAACAGACGCAAAATAGTGCATTCATAAGTCTTGTTCCCTAACGGACCGCCTGTGTGGAAGCCTCTCCCAAACAGACTCAAAATAGTGCATTCATAAGTCTTGTTCCCTAACGGACCGCTTATGGGGAAGCCAGTAAGGTCAAGTGCCATACGTAGAAGGTAACTGAAGGTCCTACAGGTAGACAACTCATAGAGCTTCTAATGTGCCTTCTGCCAATCAACTCCAATGTTCCTCACTGTTTTCACGCAGCAAAATATGCTTGTTCGAGCTGCTGAGGTGAAAAAAGTATGTTTAAATATAATCTGGTACTTCGCACACATCACCACACTCCATATTGTTTCACTTGTAAAACTGTTTTTCCAGAAATGAGTGATATTTGAAATCGGATTGTTTATATATAAGCGTATTGACTGAGGGATCCCTTTAAGTAGGTTTGATAGGACTCGCGATTTTTGAATATTTGTATTTGTGGCGCCGTGATTGGTCGCGATTTTGAATACTTACTGTAGTGAACGCGTTTAAGGACCGTATCGGAAAGAAAGTAGACAACTTCAAAATGACATTATTCTTTGTAAAAACTGATAGTAAAACAAAAAGAAACTGAAAAATAAGGTCTTTATAAAAAAACTATTTTGAAGGAATTCGTCGTATTATATCTATTTTTCCTGCAACCTAACTTTCTTTTTAATGTGTCTCATTAAATTCTGGAAGACCACTTTTGATACATTTGATGATGCCCTGTTCCACTTTTTTTAAAGTCAACTGAGGAGGCAGCTTTGACGTTTTTTTGGAGGTGTCGTTTCATGATAGCCCAATATCGCTCAATTGGGCGAACTTCTGGGCAATTGGGAGGATTCATCTCCGTATCCACTATTTCTACCTTATTGGATTTATACCATTCCTTCGTTGTTTTAGAGTAATGACAAGAAGCCAAGTCCGGCCAAAATAGTGCTAGTCCTGTGCTTCTTTATTAGTGGTAGTAATCTTTTCTGTAAGCATTCGTCACAGTATACCGTCCCTGTAGTGAAGAAGGATTGCGATCGCATACCGCATTGACGAATCGCTTGCCACACTAATACTTTTTTGCCGAATTTCTCGATGATGATGGCCTCATCTTTTCGAGTAACCTTCTAATTAGCCGGCACCGTAATACATTGAGGTCCTGGTAGCCTTAGTCCAATTTGAAGCAGGTCTCGTCATCCATTATAATGCACTGATTTTTCTTGGTCGTATAATTTCCTTGACCGTTTTCTGACTGAGTTTTGGCTCTTTTTGCCGCATCTCGTATTGAAAGGGGCGGATTTTGTTTAAACATTCTTACGACTTTCTTTTCTAATGGCAAGTCGGTTGTCCCCGGTTTTCTTCCAGTTTAATGCAAATTTTCGAGAGTACAGAAGTCACCAAATTTCTTTCGTCATACCTTTTATTTTGCACGAATCGTCCAAAATATTTTTACGCACGTGTAAGCTGATTCGCCCCATGTTGACAGTTTGACAAAAATAGCAATTGTTTTTTGTTGCAATTAAAAGAAAAGCATATAGTCCGGTATTTATAAAAAAAGTTTATGCCTATTTGATGTACGTGCCAGTTTTTAGAGATGCCTAAAGTTGTCTACTTTCTTTCCGATACGGTCCTTAATCCGTTGTATCGGCGGCAGGACCGGTGCGCCGTCACAATGCAAAAGTCGGCGCGCGCGACAAAAAGTCGGCGTGCTCGACAAAGTCGGTGTGCCTGTGTAAAAACTGTCCTGCCGGCGTAAGCGTTTTATAAACAAATCGTCGAGCCTTATAAGCAATATGTTTCATTCCGTATACCCTGTTGTGATGTCATTGTAAATATATATTTTGTACTTATCGTGTGAACCCTTAACAATGTATAAATTTAAGGTTTTAAGAGCTAGATATCGACTGTTTATTTTATATAGATTATATTATTATATCACAACAGTTTCAATTAGAAAGCAACCTTCCTAATTCCGTTAAAATTAAAATGAGTTGTATGATCTATATAAAATAAGTAGTTTTAATGTAAATGGGTATAATTCCATTAGCCATAAGTAAACTCGGGCTGGCATCACACGTAACATTTAAATGCAAAAAAAGATAAATTAAACAACAATATATTTTCATTTAAAGACGACAATTATGTTTATTTTTATATTTTTTTTATTATTATGATTTAATTTTCAAGATCCATTTGGACTCCTCGACATGCTCTGAATAAAAATTACATTAATTATAACTTTTTTTATCTTTACCTTTAATTGCTCTTCAAATTACTACTCATGTTTAAAATAATCCTATCTCAAATGAACGTAGTTAAAACGGACGTGATCCAATCAAAGTAATTATTGAAATCTGTAATATCTGGCTACAACAAAGTAGCATTTTTCTACAGTCAATATTGTATTGGGTCAGTATTGTCTAACTACGTCCAAATCTCGTAATAATTAATAATCAGATCGTGTTAAAATTTTTAGACCAAATTTATTAAAATATATGAGTTTATGATTAGTGGGCGGCTGGTTGACAGATGAAAATTACGTGACTGGGTGTCAGCGTAGGATAGGATCATGGGGTATAATTAGCAACTCGTCTATGTCGCATTTGGTCTAAAAACTACTGGTCTACATCTTTTACAAGCTTTTATTTAGCTCACCCCGTTTGTTTTATTATTGGGTCAAAAGTAATTGAAATTTCACCAACTTCCCGGTTTCCGATTGAGCTGAAATTTTGCATGCATATGTATATCGCATGACAATGCAATATTATGATGACATGGAGCTGATCTGATGCTGGAAGGTGTCCATAGGAACTCTGCAATAAAACGACACAACCCCATCGAGTTTGGGCTCGTTAGAATCGTCTCAATGAGTAGTTGATGATGGTATGCAGAAAAGTAAAGTCGGCAAAAAAGCTTGTACCAAAACTGACATTTTTGTCAAACTTATTTTGGAGTAGCAACTGGCCTATGTACAGTCGACTACGAAGAGATGTATCCATACATACACACACAGAAACACTTATACATAGACTTTACTACCATAGTAATAAGGTATACATACATCATTTTGTAACATTAAAAAACACACTTATCTTTGTAGTCGACTGTACCTACCTAGCATCTGGTCTAAGTACCAACTCGTCGAAGTAGCAACTGGTCTATAACAAGTCGTCTATTTAGCGACTAGTCTCCTACCTATTCTACTCTTAAGGCAGGTCGGTGTAGGTACGACGACGAGCGAAGCGAGGAGGAGTGTTAGGAAGAACTGCGACCCTACAGCGCGCGCCAGAACCGACTTTATACTAACAAAATTATCAGTTCTTAGACCAGATGCTACTTAGGCTAGGTCATACTCAAAAAAAAATGTAGACCAGTTGCTTTTTAGACCCCACGATCTAATCCCGTCAGGGTGTTTTTGTTAAGTTTAGGGCTATAAAGCCTAATTTTTGGTTAGACTCTTAACCCTTTAACCGCTTGGAATTTTTCATCGGGCAAGCTCGTGGCGCCGCCGATACCAAAGTAGTACTACACCACCCTGATTAGGGCTTACATATGCGTGTCGCTATTGAAATATATGAACAAAGCTGGATATTTTATGTCTTAAAAATCAGACTATGGCGGTTAAAGGGTTAATCGGCATCAACGGCGTCTCTTAAGCCCTTAACTATTGACCACAGGAAATACGACTTGTTTTACTCAATCTGTATGACCCGGCAAATATATCAATAGCTTTTGATATTAACTGTGCTTGCCGCCCGTCTCACGCACCTCCGAGCTGGCGGTTGGGCCGGAAGTTGTCAACCACACGCCAAGTCAACAAGACATTTAGTGCGGAGTTAAACCTTATGTCAATGCAAGAAGGTTGCTATCGCGCTGGGCTCCTTGACGAATATATCAGTCGTTGGCGTTGAACCTGCGTTGCGGATATATACGTCGTTGGCGTCGCAAAGGTTAAGTCTGACATAAAATATTCGTTCCCTATCGCACTAACATAGCGTGAGAGGGAAGAATGTTTAATGTCCCACATAGCCTCCAAAGGCCCACCATACGACACAAAATGACATTGAAATTTGAATCAACTAAGTAATGTAAGAAAAACTTGAACATCGTGTGTTTCAAAAAAAGACCAAAACAAAACAAATGCAACTCTATTCCAACCCAAAATGGTTAAAATTCCTTTAAGAGAATAAGTCCTACCGGTAGGCCCATGGGCCTAAGAAGGATATAGTAGATAATGTTAGCTAAAGGGCATACATCACTCACGTCTTCCCTCTGGCAAAAGTATAGGTGCGAGAGCTCTATGTCGCACAACTCGGACATAAACTGACAATTGTGCTACCGGAACAGTGCTATAACCACGAACTTCGAATCTCCGTCTCTATCGCACTTATGGTTTATGGTACTCGAGCGACAGAGACGGAGATGTACGAAGTTCGTGGTAGCGCCGCAGATTGTCACACGTAATACCTAATTATAGTTTCAACATTTTTGTGCGATTCTACCGATTTTCAGATTTCAATAGTATGGTGACTGCTGTCATCTCATCCCAGTAAAAGTTATCTACAAATAACTACTAATTAAAAAAATAAATCACAGGCCTCCTCATACTAAAGATGAACTCTATTCACCTATAATAAAATTCATTTTAGTATACGGTTTCAATTACTGGCCACCCTTCAATAACTGGCCACGTCATACTAAATTGAATTTTGTTTGTTGGGGAACAGAGTTAATTTTTAATATGAGGGGGCCAGCTATTGAAGTGTGATTTACCCTACTTTAGCCCTAAATTCTTAATTTGACCCAAAGCATTTTTTTATTAAATCGTAAACTTTATAGGATTATTGCAAAACAAACCTAACCTAATGACTTCTATTTGATGATATTAAAAAAAAACACGTAAAGTTCACTGTTTCGAAGAAAAATGCATTAGGTCTAGTGAAACATTAGGTCTAATGAAACATTAGGGCTAAAGTTAGTAGACCAAGTGCCAGGACCCCTGAACACATATGGGCCATTCCCATCTTCCAACCTATCCAACCTGGGTTATCCACGTCCGAGTGCTCGACGCTGTACATACTAGTATATGGCATGGGCACTATATTTCAACGTGACATGGCTTAAATTCGAATGAAGAAAAATCCTCTTAGTTCGAATTTAACCCATATTGCTTTGCCATATACAGTCGCCATCACATACATAGGTACACTATAGGTGTTCAAAAATATCGGCACATGCACCCTAATGCCTTGAAAATAAAGGTGTGTTCCGATATTTGTGAGCTGCTTGTTTGCTCCGATGTATGTATGTGATGGCGACTGTACTAGTGCAGCGTCAAGCACTCGGACGTTTACCTTGTGGAAGGTCATAGACTATATTTTATACCGCGGCCATAGGGAACATTACGCAAAACTCCGCATAGGGGGCGACACTAGCAGAGTGGGCATTGTATCTCGTTCCCGCTTGCGGCATTGTCTATGCATGCATCCTTGTCACTCATTTGACAATCAATTGTGCATGTGTGTGTGTGTGTGAGTCCCTATCTTCCTCTACTGGTTTACGGTTTGTGCTAGCGCTGCACTCTGGCGGCAGAAAATTGCAGTAATGTTCCCTATTGACATCTATCATGCGAGGTGTCAAATACTATGACACGGATTAGCATACTAACATAGAGTAAATAACACAGTCGTTAAGTAGGCCTTTCAAACACTGGTGTAGATTATGCCAGACATATTGACATGTTACACTTACAGTCAGGGGTATGTATAATATATATACATACCCCTATGTGTAATAAGGACATAAATATCTGTGCACGCCTCTATGACATTGACAATAGAGTCCTGTATATATATTTATGCCCTTATAGTAGTAGTAGGTAGTACGGATATTAATACCCCTGACTGTACATATTACCACTTATCAGTAGGGGAGGCAAAAGTTAGAGAAGATCAAAGCCGTGTTGCATCAACAATATGCATGGAACATAGTTGTTGCATCATGTAAATGGCCCTTTAAATATGGCTCCACCACCTATCTTTACCCGGAGAAAATTACGGTTTTTTTGGAAATAATTCAATGTGTCTGTGAAATGTGTGTGTGAGTCCCTATCTTCCTCTACTGGTTTACGGTTTGTGCTAGTGCTGCACTCTGGCGGCAGAAAATTGCAGTAATGTTCCCTGTAAGTAAAGTAACCAATAGAAGTCATACATTGCACTGGGATGTCAAATGTCAGCATACGAGTACTATACCCTAAGATCCTATTTCATATGAGATTAGACAACATTCAAGGAACACCAATTCACAATGCAAAAAAAATTTGCTATGTTTGAAAAGCACTTAAGGCGAGGCCGGTTCACGATCTGACGAAAAGATTGATTTTTGAGCTTCCAGTGTGAAGAAATAATCTATCTATCTATCTACAGAAAAAATACTGTAGACTGAAAAAGAAAACAAAGACAAATAATAACCGAACATAATATTAAAAAACCGGCCAAGTGCGAGTTGGACTCGCGCACGAAGGGTTCCGTACCATTATCTATAAAAAACGGCTAAAAAATCACGTTTGTTGTGTGGGAGCCCCCCTTAAAAAAATATTTTATTTTGTTTTTAGTATTTGTTGTTATAGCGGCAACAAAAATACATAATCTGTGAAAATTTCAACTCTAGCTATCACGGTTCTTGAGATGCAGCCTGGTGACAGACAGACGGACGGTCGGACGGACGGACGGACAGCGAAGTCTTAGTAATAGGGTCCCGTTTTACTCTTTGAGTACGGAACCCTAAAAAATTACTTGGTAACTCTGTAAAAAAATCTTAAATATCACCATAAAAATAAACTTAAATGGTCGGTCGACATTTCGTAATTTTCAACGAAAATCAATGTTTTTTTTTTATAAAAAGGATAGCATTTTTATTAGGGTTCCGTAGCCAAATGGCAAAAAACGGAACCCTTATAGATTCGTCATGTCCGTCCGTCTGTCTGTCCGTCCGTATGTTACAGCCACTTTTTTCCGAAACTATAAGAGCTATACTATTGAAACCAAACCAAGGTAAGTAGATGTATTCTGTGAACCGCATTAAGATTTTCACACAAAATTCGAAAAAATACATTAAGTTTTAGGGGTCCCCATACTCAGAACTGAAACTCAAATAATTTTTTTTCATCGAACCCATACGTGTGGGGTATCTATGGATAGGTCTTCAAAAATGATATTGAGGTTTCTAACATCATTTTTTTCTAAACTGAATAGTTTGCGCGAGAGACACTTCCAAAGTGGTAAAATGTGTGTCCCCCCCCCTGTAACTTCTAAAATAAGAGAATGATAAAACTAAAAAAATATATATGACGTACATTACCATGCAAACTTCCACCGAAAATTGGTTTGAACGAGATCTAATAAGTAGTTTTTTTTTTAATACGTCATAAATCGTAAACCGCAATTTATTTCACGGAACCCTTCATGTGCGAGTCCGACTCGCACTTGGCCGCTTTTTTGTTCTAAGACAATAACCGGATCAATTTTGAATAAATCATCTAGTATTCCACAAAACAATATGTACTAAAAAGTGACGTTACACACACTTCCGAACACGCACTTCCATCTCGCTCACGCAAATACACTTAAAACATTCGTAACAAATTATGCACAAAAGCTAAACATATGAAGATGAGTTCTATAAATCGGCAAAATCATGTTTGAGGGAACTTAGTGAATACTTTTTTATTTATTTAAACGCACAAAAAAATTAAAATTAAAAAACATGATATCCGCGCTTCCAAACACGCGCTTCCATCCCGCCCACGCTTATGCTCAGTGAGAGGGAGAGAAGACCATGAATCGGCCTCGCCTTAATTATCGAAATAAGTAAAACTTCACCGTTATCCAAGATATACGAAGAAACGTGGACGAATATGTCCGTTATAGTTGTTTATGCAATCGTTATATAATGGATGCTTTTTAAGTCGAGTACCACGTTTAGGCCACGAAGCTTGCTGAGTGGCCTAATTAAGGTACGAGACTTAAAAAGCTAATTATATAACTATTGTATACAATACTTTTTCTACGAGTCAACGGAAATAATAATTTATCAAACAAACTTGGTATCTATTGAAAATCGCCCTGCTGAAATGAAGCGCAGCAGCTTAGTAATTTTGCGCGTTGATGTCTTCACAGTTATCTTATACAGCTCCTGGATTCATAAGATGACTGCTGGCGGTTATCTTATGAAACCATACGAGCTCCGTCACCAGCTGGTAGAGCTCCAGGATTAAAAAGTGTGTGATCTTAGTTTCGTGTACGAAATCTTAATTCAAAGATTAACGTCGACGAGTAGAAAATAGTAGATTGTACAACAAGTGCATAAAACGCACCATTTTACTCGAGACGTTTATCCATCCGAGCGAGCTTGCGAGCGAGGATAGATATAAAGTCGAGTGTAAAATGGGTTTTATGGACGAGTTGTACACTCTACTTTTCACTTCGATTGCGAGGAAATGAAACAGCAACACGTAAAATAATAAATGAGACGAAATACAAATTATAAGTTTATTTCATGAAGTTTTATTGTGTACTTTGGCTGTTGGTATCTTTGCCTTGGTCTTAGAATACGAACGAAACGAAATAAAATAAAGAGGTTGTTGTATGAAGTTAAAGATGTTCGTGTGGCTGTTGCAGCGATTGCCTTGGTCTTCGACGAAGATTTTACTTTATGCTCTAGAGCATAAAAAGCGACTTTATGTCGCCTACGCACGACATAAAGACGAACTTTTAGAGCATGAGAAGTGAAAATAATATAATGGTATCTTGAATAAGGTATACTGTCATCTGAAAAGTGTACTACGTGCTTGTTATACATTTTAATTATTTTCATCGACTAATAAAAACTTAACAACAGGTTAACAGTGTGATACGAAGATTAAAATACCTATCACGAGAGTATGTTCTTCAAATTACAGAAAAATCATGTGATATTTAACCTCGTAAGTCCCCGAGCTTATATATATATATATATATTTTTTTATTAATAATAAATAAATATTTGCGGACAATCTTACACAAATCAACCTAGTCCCAAACTAAGCAAAGCTTGTACTATGGGTACTAGACGACGATATAGATACTTATATAGAGAAATACATACTTAAATACATAGAAAACATCCATGACTCAGGAACAAATATTCGTGCTCATCACACAAATAAATGCCCTTACCGGGATTCGAACCCAGAACCTCTTGCTTCGTAGGCAGGGTCACTACCAACTAGGCTAAAGCGGTCGTCAATTTAATATGAGACAGTTGATAGAAATTAGCTCAAAAGATTTTTCGAAAAACATTACTGCTTTTTGGCCAATATTATAGCTAGAGGGCGGAGTACCGGTAGCAAATTTCGCACAAAAGGTATGGAGTCGTTTTTTTACAATTATTATTTTAGGCTTGAATGATAAAATTATTCATTTACCTAATGTACTTAGTATGGTACCTACTCGTAAATTGGAAGTAAGTACTTAACATTTATTTTCATAAATCGATTTCAGGAATAGTAATGATAATGATAATGTTTTGATTAGAAAACATATTATTAAGTATTATAGATATTAACAACATATTACATTATATATGTATGCTCGTAAGATAATTTCTATAAGTTCCTAAAAATTATTATGCAAAATTAATCATTTATTCGTTATTTATTTAATCATAAGAATACTTAGGCGACTCCATACATTTAGTGTGAAATTTGCCACTGGTACTCCGCCCTCTAATTATAGCATATGTCAGTCCTGATTAAGAGGAATCCAACGACATCCAATAAGACATAACCCTCCTCTCCTTCGGCAGTCGGGTAAAAAGTAAACAACTTTCTTGGCTGAAAATCGCAACACACACAGTTTCAAGTGTGCCTATAACATTTGAAGAGTTCCCTCGATTTCTCCAGGATCCCATCGTCAGATCCTGACCTGATGACCATGGGACCACATGGGATTGAGGTATCTCTATGGAAACAAAGTATTTGAGTGATCGGGGAACATACTTAAATTAATCCCGGTAAGGGCATTTATTTGTGTGATGAGCACGAATATTTGTTCCTGAGTCATGGATGTTTTCTATGTATTTAAGTATGTATTTCTCTATATAAGTATCTATATCGTCGTCTAGTACCCATAGTACAAGCTTTGCTTAGTTTGGGACTAGGTTGATTTGTGTAAGATTGTCCGCAAATATTTATTTTTATTTATTTATTTATTAAAAGTTTCCGTACTTTTTTAAAGTTGGATAACAATTTACTTTGAAAACAAACTTTAACCGACTTCAAACCAGTACCCAAATTGCTTCAAGTTAGCCTATAAAATTTGAAGAGTTCCCTCGATTTCTCCAGGATCCCATCATCAGAACTGGATTTCGGTGACAACGGGACCAATCTGGAAGTATATGCTTTCAAACAAAGAAAAAATACCGGTTCATAAATTACCGAGATATCGCGTAACAAACACACAAAAAAATACAGTCGAATTGAGAACCTCCTCCTTTTTTTGAAGTCGGTTAAAAACCAGGACTTACGAGGCTAAAACACGATGTCTAACAACAATGCAACATTTTATATATCTTTATCACAATTTAAATTATTCCTATTGCTCCGCCTCAGCCTTCTCCTTAATTCCCGCCACATACGCAAACACTTTATTCGCTAGCCGTCTGTACTTCTCCGCATGTGTGCTGTCTGGCAACGCGTATATAGCAGGCTTACCACTATTTATACACTCTGACATACTCTGATCCACCTCAAAGCTCTCTAGAATCTCCAAGCCCATATCGTCCGCTGTCTTTTTCGTTTCGTTCCCGAATATGTAGTTGCGTTCGCCGCACTTGGAGCATATCGCGTGTGACATGTTTTCGACCATGCCGATGACTGGGACCTTTAGTTTCTCGAACATGTTCACGCCCCGTTTGGTTACTTGTAGGGCGGCGGATTGAGGCGTGGTCACTATTAGGGCACCTGAAAATAATGGAAGGAAGATCAGTAGGGTACGCCTCCCTAAAGCGTTGTAAGAAGGAACTGATTGAAAGATTTAGTGGCCGAGACAGATTGTTCCGATAGCTCAGTTGGTTAGTAGCGACGGGCTATGTATGCCTGTGCTCGCCGGTTCGAATCCGGCTCGGAGCCTAAATTTATCAATGTTTCCTTTAATTTGATATTTATGGACTGGGTACGGTTGAAACAACGGAAATACCTCGCAAACCGTTGGCGGGACGGCGAGGGATCCAGTTATTCTGGTTTCTATTTAAGTGAGAGTATTGAGCGTGTGTTCATGTTTGAAGTGAAGCTTGTGGGGATCATGTCAGCGTATCTAGTTTTACTGTATTACTACAACGGTTTTTTTCCGAAAGTGGGAGGTGGGGACGGTTGAAACATGTCTTTTTTTGACACTGACTAATGAAAGTCAATGCAAGTTTTCTTTTTGTTTATTTTCATGTGTTTTTAATTAGTCTTGTTACGTTTAAAATGCAAACAGTTTATTTTTGTTTTGTTTTAGTTAATTTGATGAGATGATGAGATTGGGTATCGCGATTGTTTAAGAAGGACATATGATAGTTTTTATCCCTGAAATGATCCCCTAAGGTTGGAAATATAAACCACTTCCAGACGGACGAAGTCGCGGTCACTAGCTAGTTATAAAATAATGCAATCAACCAGCATGAGACCATGCCACACAACCGCATTCTCGCCGGACACTAGCAGAACCCCCGACCATATCTAGTCACTCCAACACACATCACCATGCGACTCACCGTCAATGGGCAGGTTCTGCGCGAGCGACAGGTGCGTGTCCCCCGTGCCCGGCGGCGTGTCCACCACCAGCACGTCGAGCGGGCCCCATGCCACGTGTCGGGTCAGCCGCTCTAGAGCCTGCATCACCATAAGGCCGCGCCACACCACAGCGTTCTCGCCGGACACTAGCAGGCCCATTGACATACTGAAAGACAACATCGGGTAAGAGCGTGGTGACCTCATTGATAATGTATCGTCGGGTGACAACCAAAAGTCACTACCAAAACTGTCACTGCTCTTCAAAACCTCGTATCTCGGTACGTATTTAGTCTATATCGAGATACGTTTGATTTAAGTAGGTATTTGTTACTCAGTGAGTTTTGGTTGTCACCCGACGGTATATAAATATGATAAATATCAAAGTTATCATGTGTTAAGGTAAAGTTCCAACGCTCGAAACCTTAATGCCTAATAGTTGACACCCATTTGTTCACCTCTATTGTTTTGATATAAGATTGAAAGTATCGTGAAAGGGCCAGTTACAGGCCAGTGTCGGGCATTGGGTTATGTTTGTTATATATCGTCGGTTGACAAGCAAAACTCACTAAGTAACAAATACCTACTTAAATCAAAGGTCGTATCTTGATATCGACTACGTACCGAGATACGAGGTTTTGAAGAGCAGTGACAGTTTTGGTAGTGACTTTTGCTTGTCACCCGACGATATGTTTGTTAATAAATAACGCAATAACGGCGGAACAGATATAGGTGAAATTAACACAGATACAATAACAAGCCTTATATACATTTGCAATGCTCGTATGTTAATTTGCAAACCATATTTCATCCACTTGCTGATGTCCGATTGAGCTGCAATTTGGCATACCTAAGTTATGTATGAAAATAAAATGACAATGCAATATTAATGGTCTGATGATGGATATGTAATATCTTCAAAGTCATGATAAACTCGTCAAAGTCGTTAGAGTCGTCTCAATAATTCGTTGTTGACTGTAATAAAAATACAGTCAACAATAAAGCTTGTCACAAAAATGATTTTTTTACCGAAAATAATTGTAAAAGAAAATCGTGGACGAGGGTTCGGGCGGGCGAAGTTGCTGGCAAAAGCCAGTACTGTCTCTGTACCACTGGAGTAACATAGGACTTCAACAACAACGAACACACACTCACCACTTGACCCCGTAGTTGAGCAGATGTTCATCATGAGGGGCACTGAGGGCCCGAACACGTCCGCGTCGAGGAGCCCTATCTCTGTGCTCTACCACCTTCATACACATGACACTCACCACTTGACGCCGTAGTTGAGCAGCGGCTCTATGAGGTGCCGGTCGTTGAGCATCGGCTCCCCGCTGATGTTCATCATGAGGGGCACCGAGGGCCCGAACACGTCCGCGTCGAGGAGCCCTATCTCCTTGTCCGGCTCTATCACTTTCATCGCGCAGGCGAGATTCACTGGAAAACAAACGAAGACCTCTTTGCTACTTTCCTCTATTAAAATGCGCATGAATTGATCCGCTCATCCTGACCTGAGGCAGCCTCACTACGCGAAGTGACAAGAACAAGATACCCGAAGAGCAGGGCTAACATAAGATCGCGCGTAAGTGAAACCTCTAGTGGGAAACTTTTATTAAACTTACCAGCGGTGGTGGTCTTTCCAACGCCCCCCTTCCCGGACGCCACCAGTACAATGCTCTTGACTCCGGGGAGTGCCTTCTTCTCGGGCAGCCCTCGCGCCTGCACTTTAGCTTTGTGCTGCTCCAGATCATTCTTGCTGTGCTTCAGCCGGATCGGGCTGTAGCTGGATAGAGACTGCAAAGTCAAGGAAAAAGTCTAAATATTAATGAAAGTTCAATCTTGCTGTCAGTATTCAATTATTTAATTGAACATCATTGCAATATCTGAACAAATGAATATACTTAATTCATACACAATAAAACAAATAAATAAACAATTGACTTACAGTTACCCATAATATCAAACAGAGGCACTTAAATTTGTCTCAGTATATATTTATAATTGCATCAACATTCATGAAAATATAAACCTACAATACACATAGTTACATAATATCATGGAGTATACACAAACATATGAAATACTATTACATTTTGGTGTATGGGATCATATAATAATATTATAATATTTTGGGGACAATTTTAAACAAATCAACCCAGTCCCAAACTAAGCAAAGCTTGTACTATGGGTACTACTTAGACGATGATATACATACACACACGATACACATGGATGTTATACCAAGTTTTAAGTAGATTTTTACAAACATTTGCTTGAAGACTGATATGCTCAGGGCTCCTGAGCCCGGCCTTTTTTTTTTTTTTTTTATCCCAGGGAAAATCTTCATAGATTTCATCGCGATTTCGATTCGTACCGGCTAAAAACCCTGGGGAGTTCTTCCCACTGCCTGTGGCGGAGTCACAGGAACGCTCTCGCACACATCCGCGACTCCGCCAGCAGTTGTCCAGCTCACCGGACCCACCTGTGGTTTTGGTTGAGTGTTCCCCCCCACCATCATTAGTGGCATACGTTTTTTTTTTTTTTTTTTTTGGCCCGGGTGCCGTGTCTCACAGTTACGTGGGCTTTCCTAAGACGGACTGTCTGAACACCAAAGAAAAAAATTGGTCTGAAAGCCAGTACGAGATCATGTTGAGGCTTTAAGTAAGCGGGAGGAACACAGTTTCTCATCCAGGGGTAACTTTTGTATACAAATTAAGAGTCCGCAGTAAGCTCGGCCGAATTCCACCTTCACATGCGAATGGAGTTACGTTCTCATTTTGAAACTGCGTGTTGGATTATAACGAAACTTTGCATATACAATAATGACATGAGATATATATGGGTCAATCAACTATTTCTTGTTGCTCGTTGCCATGGTTACGTCTCCTGGGTCACTCTTTAAAACTATTATTTTATGGGGTTTAAATCCACTAAAAACGTGTTTTTGTTATATTGGTAAACCCATTCCATGGTGGCGCATCTCCTTAGCATGATAGGAATCCAGTTTATAGTATTTTTTCTAAGAAAGTCTGTCACTGTTGTCTCTTGGCTTACCGGGACAGAATAACAACAAGAAAAAGTTGATTGACCCATCTAGGCCAGTAATTAGTTTATATGGCTCCAGTTTATCAAACAAACGAAATACAGCAAAAACAAGTTTTGTATGAAAAACTTAAGTTCACTGTATTTTTAGGGTTCCGTAGTCGTCATGTCTGTCTGTCCGTCCGTATGTCACAGCCACTTTTTTCCGTAACTATAAGAACTATACTGTTGAAACTTGGTAAGTAGATGTATTCTGCGGTCAAAAATAGAAAAAAAACAATAATTTTTGGGGGTACTTCGAACTGAAACCCAAAAAAAATTTTTCATCAAACCCATTCGTGTTATATCTATGGATAGGTCTTCAAAAATGATATTGAGGTTTCTAATATCATTTTTTTTCTAAACAGAATAGTTTGCGCGAGAGACACTTCCAAAGTGGTAAAATGTGTCGTCCCCCCCCCCCCCCTCCCCGTAACTTCTAAAATGAGAGAATGATAAAACTAAAAAATATATATGATGTACATTACCATGCAAACCTCCACCGAAAATTAGTTTGAACGAGATCTAGTAAGTAGTTTTTTTTAATACGTCATAAATCGTAAACGGCAATTTATTTTACGGAACCCTTCATGTGCGAGTCCGGCTCGCACTTGGCCGCTTTTTTTACTATGGTATCTGAAGTTACAAAATCAAAAATCAAAATATTTAATTTGTAAATAGGCTTAAGCTAGCTCTTTTACACGTCATGTTTAACTTAACTATTTTACATAAAATGCTTCTTTATCATCTATAAATTCCTTTATAGTATAATAGGATTTCTCTATAAGATGGCGTTTAACGCTCGACTTAAATCTATTCACAGACAATTTCAGCATATCAGAAGGTAACTTATTGTAAAATCGTACACAATTCCCCATAAACGACATATTACTCACTTTGCAGAGACGGTATTGGGGAATGACTAACTTATTTTTATTTCTGGTGTTATAATTATGAACATCACTTTTTAATTTATACATGTCAAGATTTTTACGAATATACATTATATTTTCATAGATATATTGTGAGGCAACGGTGAGAATATTGATTTCTTTAAACCTATCTCGCAGAGAAACGCGTGACCCTAAATTATAAATACTACGTATAGCACGTTTTTGTAAAATAAAAATTGAATTTATATCAGCAGCTTTGCCCCACAATAGAATACCGTAAGTCATGATACTATGAAAATAGGCAAAATATGCCAACCTTGCCATCTCAACGTCTGCAAGTTAACGAATCCTTTTAATTGCGTAAGCAGCTGAACTGAGTCTACCTGCCAGAGTAGAAATATGTAGACTCCATTGTAATTTCGAATCTAATGTTATGCCAAGAAAAACAGTTTTATACTCCAATTCAAGCACTTCGTCTTTTAGGATAATCTGCGCGTTATTTTTATGCTGTACATTAGGCAAGGAGAATCGAATAGGTGCGGCCACACCAAACGCACGCTCACCCGAGCGGCTCGCCCGAGCGCTCCGCACGCTCACCTGAGCCGCTCAGGCGAGCGTGCGGAGGGCTCGGGCGAGCCGCTCGGGTGAGCGTGCGTTTGGTGTGGACGCACACCGCACGGCATGTCTGAGCCAAATGCGCTCAGCCGAATTTACCTACGCGCTTTTAGTTGAGCTCGCGATCGTCATGGAGCCGCACGTGAGCACAGCTGTCGCTGCTACGACATCAATATTGCTTCTGCATCTAGCTCAGAAGCGGAGGAAAGGCATTAAAAAAAGACCTAGGTTTTGATTGATGTTTTTAAGGTATCTGGGACTTGAAATTCTTGAAAAACAGTCCGATTTGGTTCAAAATCGATATCTGAGGGTCCGCGGGGCCTATTAATATGAATCCGAGCTTGGATTGTAAAAAAGTTGCCGCCATCTTGAAATTCTTAAAAAACAGTCCGATTTGGTTCAAAATCGATATCTGAGGGTCCGCGGGGCCTATTAATATGAATCCGAGCTTGGATTGTAAAAAAGTTGCCGCCATCTTGAAATTCTTGAAAAACAGTCCGATTTGGTTCAAAATCGATATCTGAGGGTCCGCGGGGCCTATTAATATGAATCCGAGCTTGGATTGTAAAAAAGTTGCCGCCATCTTGAAATTCTTGAAAAAAAGTCCCATTTGGTTCAAAATCGATATCTGAGGGTCCGCGGGGCCTATTAATATGAATCCGAGCTTGGATTGTAAAAAAGTTGCCGCCATCTTGAAATTCTTGAAAAACAGTCCGATTTGGTTCAAAATCGATATCTGAGGGTCCGCGGGGCCTCTTAATATGAATCCGAGCTTGGATTGTAAAAAAGTTGCCGCCATCTTGAAATTCTTGAAAAACAGTCCGAAGTGGTTCAAAATCAATATCTGAGGGTCCGCGGGGCCTCTTAATATGAATCCGAGCTTGGATTGTAAAAAAGTTGCCGCCATCTTGAAATTCTTGAAAAACAGTCCGATTTGGTTCAAAATCGATATCTGAGGGTCCGCGGGGTCTCTTAATATGATTCCGAGCTTGGATTGTAAAAAAAATGCCGCCATCTTGAATTTTTTGAAAAACAGTTCGATTTGTTTCAAAATCGATATCTGAGGGTCCGACGGGCCCGAGTGCGATAAAACTTGAAATTTTAATTTTGATTTTTCTCCGATAGTAGGTCTACTATCGGGGAAAAATCAAATTTAAGATTCGATCGATCGATTTATCGCCCTCGTAAGCCTCTATGTACCAAGTCTCATAGAAATCGTTACACCCGTTTTCGAGAACGCGATTACACATAAGTATATAATGTACATACCATCATCCTCATATCAGCCGAAAGACGTCCACTGCTGGACATAGGCCTCTCCCAAAGAGTGCAACTATGACCGTTCCTGCGCCACCCGCATCCAGCGGACTCCCGCGACCTATTTATATATATATGTATATAGTATCCGAATCGCTAAGTTTAAGTGGCAGTGGGCGGGTATATTGCACGTAGAACCGATGGCCGTTGGGTACGAAAGATTCTCGGTAGACCCCCAAAAAGGTGAACGGATGACCTAGTAAAGGTCGCGGGAGTTCGCTGGATGTGGGTGGCGCAGGAACGGTCATTGTTGCACTCTTTTTTACGATCCATGCTCGGATTCATCTTAAGAGGCCCCGCGGACCCTCAGATATCATTTGAACCAAATCGGACTGTTTTTCAAGAATTTCAAGATGGCGGCAACTCTTTTACAATCCAACCTCGGATTCATATTAATAGGCCCCGCGGACCCTCAGATATCGATTTTCAGCCAAATCGGACTGTTTTTCAAGAATTTCAAGATGGCGCCCTGTTTTTTACAATCCAAGCTCGGATTCATATTAAGAGGCCCCGCGGTACCTCAGATATCGATTTTGAAACAAATCGGACTGTTTTTCAAGAATTTCAAGATGGCGGCAACTTTTTTACTATCCAAGCTCGGATTCATATGAAGAGGCCCCGCGGACCCTCAGATATCGATTTTGAACCAAATCGGACTGTTTTTCAAGAATTTCAAGATGGCGGCAATTTTTTTACAATCCAAGCTCCGATTCACATTAAGAGGCCCCGCGGCCTCTTAGATATCGATTTTGAACCAAATCGGACTGTTTTTCAAGAATTTCAAGATGGCGGCAACTTTTTTACAATCCAAGCTCGGATTCATATTAAGAGGCCCCGCGGACCCTCAGATATCGATTTTCAGCCAAATCGGACTGTTTTTCAAGAATTTCAAGATGGCGCCCACTTTTTTACAATCCAAGCTCGGATTCATATTAAGAGGCCCCGCGGACCCTCAGATATCGATTTTGAACCAAATCGGACTGTTTTTAAGAATTTCAAGATGGCGGCCACTTTTTGAAAATCCAATATTGGATTCTTATTAAAAAGCCCCTCGGAACGATTTTGAAAACGAAAAAAAACGGCCGCCTTTTCTAAACTTATATATTTCTATTTAAAGATCTGAGTACCTACTTTTGAAATGACTGAAAATGAATCATGTAATTATAAATAAATTAATATCTCTCCAAACATATTTTTGACAACCCTGACTCTTGAGCGGTTACGCTAAGCGCGTGCGTAAATTCGTAGATGAATGAAGCTTGCCTACTGGTTGTAGTTCTTTATACTGTGCTACTAGCGACCCACGATATATACTACATGCATGTATTACACATATAAACCTTCCTCTTGAATCACTCTATCTATTAAAAAAAAACCACATCATAATCCGTTGCGTAGTTTTAAAGATCTAAGCATACATAGGGACATACAGACTTTGTTTTGTACTATGTAGTAGTATAGTATGTATGTACCAGTGTGTAACCACCATACGATAAATAAATAAATAAGTACATTGCCAGTAGCACGGCGCCGCGGCCCCTTTGATTTCGCCCAAAAAGCCGACAACGCTCGGGTGAGCGTGCGGCCACACAAAACAACCGTCCACACCAGCGCGGCTCGGGTGAGCCGCTCGCCCGAGCGTGCGGACGCTCGGGTGAGCGGCTCAGGCGCGCCGATCGCCGTCCACACATAGCGCGCACGCTAGGGCGAGCCGCGCTCGGGTGAGCGTGCGTCTGGTGTGGCCGCACCTAATGCACTTTGTTTTTTTGGCATTAAGGAGCAAATTATTTATGGTAAACCAGTGAACAATACACGACAGTACATTATTTATTTCACTAAAATTGTCTTGGTTTCTTTTGACTTTAAATATAATCGATGTATCGTCTGCAAAAAGAACTAATTTATGTCGTCCATTCAGTACATAAGGCAAATCGTTTATGTAGACAAGAAATAAATCAGGTCCCAGAATAGACCCCTGAGGGACCCCCATTGAAATAATAGACCCAGCTGATTTGGTTTTATTTATGTCTACTTTTTGAGTTCTGTCATTCAAATAAGACCGGAGGAGATCAAGTGCCTTATCCTTCATGCCATAATAGTTAAACTAATTACAGACCTGGATGGTACTAACTTATTCTAAGTACAAAGTTTCAGAGCAAAATAGCTAGTCGTTTGAAAATGAGAGCATAACTATGTTTGTATGGAGAATCGAGCTTACTGCAGACTCTTAATGTTTCTGATAACCTTGAGCAGAAGGCTCGAATAAGATAGAAAATAAGGTACACAGCAAGCAGGTGCAGCAACTTATGATAATGTATCTAAATCAAATGTTTATTCTGCAAGTGGCATACATACATACGTAAAGTCAACAATATGCATTCATATCCTCCTCCTAGCGTTATTCCCGGTTGTGCCCCTAAAGGAGCCCGGGATCCACTTTGACACCTAATCCCAAGATTTGGCTTAGGCACTAGTTTTTACGAAAGTGACTGCCGTCTGACCTTCCAACCAAGAGGGAAAAGTAGACCTTATTGGGATTAGACCTGTTTCCTCATGATTTTTTCCTTCACCGAAAAGCTAATAGTAAATATTCTGTACATAAGTTCCGCATAACTCATTGGTACGAGCCGGGATTTGAACCCACGACCGCCACTTGACAGCCGTATGCCTGAACCACTAGGCTACCGTAGCTCTAACAATGTAATAAAAAAAAAATTAGCAACATACTTAAAAACCTGGGCACACATATACTGGGTGATGTACAGTCGCCATCACATACATGGGAGCAAACAAGCAGCTCACAAACATTGGTACACACCTCTATTTTCAAGGCATTAGGGTGCATGTGCCGATATTTTTGAACACCTTTAGTGTACCTATGTATGTGATGGGGACTGTACAGTGTCCAATTTCAGATTAATGCAAATAAACGAGTATACTGCAGTTACGTAACCTCAGGCCAAGCACGCAAAAAAGATACCTAGAATATAGTGCCAATAATTATTACGGTGAAAGAACGCGTAAGTATATTGTTCCTAAGGTACATAATAAAATAAGTACAACCTTAGAGGAGTGTAGTAGTATAAAATTATATTTAAAAAAAGATTAAAACTAGAACTCTTAGATTTATTTGATAAAGGGTTAAGTAGCGCAAGGCATGACGTGTTGCGTAACCGAGGTATACTTACTTTACTTAAATATATAATGTAGTTATTTGTAGGAACGCTTTTACCTGGTTTAGTTTATTAGGGTTAATGTTAGTAGTTCGGATAAAAATAACAGTGGTAACGAGCGTATTATCCGCCAACAAACTGTCCTCAGTTTGGCGGAACATATTTTGTAAAACTAGCGTTTAAGTTTTTGTGAGATAAAAAATAAAAAAAAATATAACTAGGTGGGTACAGAGATGTAAAGAGTCTGTAAACTCAGACTAATAAAAAGAAAAATAATTAGCTACTGAGATTGTATTCCTCTTAGAGAGCTAATTGAGCTGAAAGTGGTAAGAAGACATGGTCATATTTACAAAGCCCAATAATGAAGTGTGCCATTGTTGAGGAGGCCTTCCTACTTTTTACGAGACTCCTATATGATATTGGCGAGACACAGCAGTTCATCTACAGTTTCAAAAAGAGAAGCTAAATACATGTTATGTCCTAAATCCCATTATTTGCCGCAATCATTATCATCATCATATCTGCCGAAAGATGTACACTGCTGGACATAGGCCTCCCCCAAAGAGTTCCAAAGTGACCGGTCCTGCGCCACCCGCATCCAGTGGACTCCCGCGACCTTTACCAGGTCATCAGTCCACCACCAGTTGTGGGAGGCCTACCAACGCCGCATTTGCCGCAATAGTTCTAGCATAAGAAAGTTAGAATCAATATCTAAGTTGCGCTCTAGTGGCCGTAATGGTTGACCAGATTATAGATGTTTCAACAAATACAGGTAGTATCATGCCACTCCAGTTGGGTCCAGTTCCAACTAGTTAGAACTGGTACCAATTTGTGAGACAAGAAGGCATAAGAAGTGATAATCCTAAGGAACATCATACTTCGAACCCAATTGTTACGATAAAATGGAAAATTATCAGTGAATTAATGAAGAAGAAATTAAGTCTCACGCTATATGTGTTGCAGATCAATAGTTGCCAGTGGACTCTTTGGAATACTCGTTGCACATTCATCGTTTGATAAAAACGGACCAGTTTTAAATATATTTAGTACAATTATATGCTGTTTTCAATATCTAACAACAAAAATTGTAAATTACGAACGTAAAATATAGTCTTTGACCGTTGACGCTCAGCTCAGCTGTCAGCTCTGACATTTGCCTGACTGACACAACAGCCAAACGCAAATTAAGCAAGTAAGTTTTCGCGAGAAAAAACGCCTAATTGACTTATAAGAAAAGCCTTTTATTTCTGGTCGAACACAATTTTATCTGATTCGTTTAAAGGTAAAGGTTAATCAAAGCAGTTAATTATATTTGTAAATAACGTGAATATTTCGCAATATTTAATCTAAACGCGTAGTGGCTGTTAGGCAGATTCCATAACAGAATATGAATCAGTTTAAAAAAATATAACTGTCATGTGTTTATGCGATAATTGCGATATGTCCATAGAAAGATATGTCTGAATTTTCTACGACTCATTTTCGAACAATTATAGAATTTTTCGTGCAAGATAGTGAATAAACGACCGGTGTGAAAATGGCGCTCTGTTTGCGCACGTTTTCCCACAAAATTTCTTCCATAAACGGTATTGTTTCCACAAAAAGCCATTCCAGCCGATTGTCTAGAAAAATTCCCGTGCGGGCGCAATTTCTGGAAGATGTAAGCATATTACGCTTAATTTAGCCATAATAAGTTATTTTTCGTGCCAAGGAACTGTATTAAACGTCAAAAAAAACCTTAAAAGTGGGACATTACGTGTTTAACCACGTTATTTTTATCATCATGTCCCAGCAGTTTCCTTGACATTGACTCAATTAGAGGGTGAGTGCAACTTGGTCATCCGTGTCCGGTTTTATTTCGCAGATCCTTCACCGCCGGCGAATTTCCAGCTGCCCGGCGCCCTCGCGATGCACTGTAGACTCTAATATAGACAATCTCTATATCCACGAGCTGACTGCGACGACGTCGTTGCGAGGTTACCGCGACCACATTAAAACCGACCAGGATGTATACAACAGACTGAGTTGCTACAAAGATGGCATAGCTGTCCGATCACTGGGACTCACCTCTGATGATTATGTTGAACAGAAAACATTACCCTATGAGTTCAATGATACACACTCCAGTATTAGAAATGTAGACTTATCAAAATATGAAGATATAGAGGTAAGTTCTTGAACCTTCTGTTTGATACCTGGTGGCTCCCCCAGGAGCTACTAGTCCATACTAAAAAAACGGAACCCTAAAAATACCAAATATTGATAGAAATAAGTATTGGGACGCATTAATTTGGACTGTTGCACAATTTGTTGTCAAGACAAGTCACAACCTAAAAATCAAAGTGGCTTGTACTCAAAGTGCCATATCTAATGTTTTATTGATTCCTCTATTGTAAGCAGACATCTTTATAGAAAAACCTTAACAAACCTACAACATTTGTTTTTTTGTGTGTTTGGTACATGTTTCATCATGCCAAAGCAGGTTGATCATATGCCCTTCTGACACAATTATTCCATTCATAGCTTGAAATACTTCGGGATACATCTTTTTAAGGTACAAATTGGTCATTGAATACTTATAAAATAAAATAAAATAATTTGTGGGTTACTGTTTGCACAAGTAAAATGGAATGTCTGTTGCAGTAAATAGGCAGCTTTCTTGTTATTATTGATGATGAATGTCTTTTTTTGTGTATATGATTATACAAAATAGTTTATTTTACTTTTTCACATGATATAAAAACAAACAAGGTTGGAACCTCCCACTAAGCATTTAGTATGCTTGTATCTTCCATCACTCGGAGATGGTTACAAAAACCAAACAAATTATGTTAATTTTAATATTAGTTTTACACATGGTTATTACCACCTTTTATTTGTTGTGCTTTATTATGTACGGCTTAGACAATTGCATGTATCAGCATTGCCTGTAAATTTGAAATTCAATTAACAAATTTCTTACAAAAACTTGTAGATAAATTACTGTACAGGGATTCTAATCTTACCTGCTAGTTTTAAGTTCACTTTTGTAATTTTTAGACATACAGTGCCTAAAAAGTATAAAATTGATTGTCTAGTTTTATTTACTTTTTGGGGCTCTCTCTGAAAACCAGTGTCAGGGCCGGGGCCCCTGTGACTACAAGCTGAGTGAGGCTCCTATTTAGCACATTATTTTAACCTTTTTGATTGTATTTTCTTTTTTCCGTGTTTCGTGTGCTAAATAAATAAATTCATATTTTTATTCTTAAAATCAAATGAAACATAACAAACACAAGTCTAAAAAGTACACTATAAAATGTAACTTATATTCTTTGGGCCGTATTTGGTTCTTTTATAGAATGCTGAGACTACAAAGGGTACTTACTACATACATATAAGCAATAAGTATAGTATAAAACCGCACGTCTACTATATCGAATAAAAAGAGGACAATTGAAAATATTGTATGTGCATCATAAAGTAAACTTCGTAATATTGAGTTCTTCTATATTTTTCTTCGTAATCTTATATTTTGGGGTAATTCCACCAATAAGTTGCAGGTATTTAGGTCACAGAAAAAATGCATTCGAGCCGTATGTGGCCTCAAACGAACTGAATATAAATTTAATGCTCAAAAAATTTTTGTATTAGTTGTAGTTTTTAGTTTGTAAGGCTCAACATTTGTACACCTTTTGGATAGGTCACAGCATACTGTATTTTTGTTCTATTGTCACCTATTATGTAACCTGTGTATCACAAATAAATATTTACTTACTTTACTTACTTACTTGACTGTATTAATCAGACGCTGCAACCAACATGTCTCTCCGCCTTCGAGTACAACGCCGTGTACAGTAGCGGTGGCTCACCGGCGCCCGCGCTGCTCGAGCGGGAGGGCAGGCCCAGCGAGGAGCAGCTCATGAAGGTGTTCCATGTGTTGTCTGACACTGTGAGTACATGCCGGGCTGAAGGACAGTCTTACCCCCTTATTCATAAAACTTTAAATGCCTCTGCTCAATAAAATGTGCTTTGTCCCTTTCTTACGAACACAAATGTCAATGTGACAGATAAAGACGAATTTACACGCCATTTTAGTTAAAATAGGCTTATTCATGAATACGGCCGTTAGTGTTTTCGTGGTTGCTTTCTGATGGAAAGGAGTATTTCTTCAAACTGTGCACTAAAAGTACAACAGCAGTAAAAGCTTGTACCAATACTTGCATTGTTGTTAGAAATTTATTTAAACTCGCTTTTTAATACATTACTGCCTACAAATTCGTAGCACCTACGCTCGTAGGCGATGTCGTGGTTTTCCCGCAAAGTAGAGAAAAGCGCCTACGAACAGAGCGCCCAGTGTCGCCGAAGCGGACTAGTGGCAGTGAATGGGTTTAGGTTTTTGGTACGTCAGCGTCATATAGTTGGTAGCAGTCAGAGTAGCCAAATCAAACGTAACACACCCTTATTCTTACAGTAATAAAGACTACCTTAGCTGCTACTAATTATATGACGCTTACTGTACAAGCCTTTATTTCCAACTGTACTTTTCTGTATACCGTCATCAACTACTCTTTGACACGATTCTAATGAGGTTACGTCTGTTAAGTCCTGAATTCCCATGGCCACCTTCTGTCTCCATCATCAGACCAGCTCGATGGTACCATAATATTGAATTGTAATCCAAACTATACTTATCCCTAAATTTCAGCTCAATCGGTTAAAGATATCTGCTTCAAAATTGAGTTGCATGGTTCCACCTGAAGAAACATGCATTGCAAATTAAATAAAAGCTTGTAAAAATATTACAGCAGTTGTGGTAGAAATTCGGTTTTCCATTAATAAACGAAATGCGAAACATTAAGTCGAATCTTTAAATTATTCGTTGTCCACAGATGCCGAAGCTGTTCATAAAACCGCTGGACTACTCCATATACCATCCCAATCTGATATTCGTCAACAACATCAGAGGAACAACCACCGTGTACGTAAATGCCATATCTTGACTGATATGGGATGGATCCCATAGCATAGATATACGCATGCCACCGTGAGGGTGAATGTCAACAGCAGATGCGGAGAATGCGATGATCTGTTTTCATATAAATAAATCAGCCTATACACGGTATTCCCGGAAATTTCCGTTAACTTCGGCATATTGCAGAGTACATTCACAGAACCGCATAATTATTTGTTGAAAAAAAATTTTTTTTTTCGATTTTTACACAATATAATTTAATTTAGTATTAACGGTTATTGTCTTATTGTACAAGGGTCTTGAAACACATGAAATAAAAAATAAAAATATGTACCTCCGAGCCAGTTCGTGTCTAATATCAAACGAACTCTATTTGTAAACCTACTTGTATAGGAACCTTACAAAATTTAAAAAGCTGTTATGACGTCACAGTTAAGAGCTATTTACACTGGTTAAATCTGCAAAACTGATTTTCATCTTTACGCGTATTCTTAGTTTTTAGTGTCCCGGTTGTCCCGTACCAAAATTGGTCCAACGGAACACTTATGCGACCACTCGGAGGCTGTCCGTCTGTTACTGCCAGTTTTTTCCTCTCTAACAAACTAACTATAAAAAAATATTTTTGCTGTTGTCAACTGTTTTGTTTCGCTTGCAGCGGCCTAATCCACTACGTGAAACAAGTGGCGCTCCTGCGCACGATCGGCCACCTGAAGTTCGCTTACGTGAACTTCGAGGTGATGAAGATCACCGCTCACCCTGAAGACTCCACTGTCAAGTGAGTAGACCCTGGAGCCAAGGACCGGAAAACCCATTTTCAGGCTTAAGCCTATCCATTTGGTAACCCTATCAATTCGGTAACCTTATTGATAGGGGCTATTGTTATTAGCTATATAGAAAACTTGTCATTAGCTGTCAAATTTACTATGGTCCGCCACCGCAGGCCGCGCCAGTGTGATGCAGGGTTAACGAATAGATGGTTTTATGCAGGATGCGGTGGCGCGTTCGTGGCATCTCCGGCTTCAAAGTGTTCTTCATGTTTTGGAAGTACAAGTTGTGGAACATGAAAGAGGCCCTCGCCGACCAGGAGCTGTGAGTATACAGCTTAATATCTTCACATTACACTTATATTCCAAACTTAATAGGGAACATTACGCAAAACTCCGCGTAGGAGGCGACACTAGCAGAGTTGGCATTGTATCTCGTTCCCGCTTGCGGTGTTGTCTATGCATGCATTCTTGTCACTCATTTGGCAATCAATTGTGCATGTGTGTGTGAGTCCCTATCTTCGTCTACTGGTTTACGGTTTGTGCTAGCGCTGCACTCTGGTGGCAGAACATTGCAGTAATGTTCCCTGTTACTAGGGCTCAGAATCTTCGATACTCGATGAACCGGGACTGATAAATTTATCGATCGACAAACGACAGAAAAATGTAGTTATGTTTCCGATTCCATTCTCAGCTATAAGCCCTATTCATGGCGATGTACAGACAGGCAACCGACACACAGTAAACAGATGAAAGATATATATACTACATAAAATTATTTAAAATGCTGCCTGCTCTTAAAGTTAAAGGGGCTGTGAACAACTGGCTTTTATCCTTGTCATACGATGAAACTGAATTCCTTGTGAAAATGCCTTGTATGAGCTGATACCTACTGTGGTTCCGTCAAATTGGCTAGTGGGTGCCAAATACTTTCCCATGTTTTTAATCAAGCACACACACACACACACTCTTATACATTCCCATCTATACACAACTCCAGCACACTTACACACAAACACTCGCACACACACTCACATATATACAAGCTAACAGTCGATCTGCTGAATAAATAACATCGTATGAAATTTTAAGTGAAGTTAACTTTAGAGCTACAAGTTACATTAGACCTTATAAGCCTTTGTATAAATTAAGAATATAGATATATGTATTATGTAAGTAAAAACGTATGTACAACATCCTACAATTCTGTAAATCGCATTCGCAGACTATTAAGGCGACGTGAGCTCCAAAAACTGATTTTTAAAAAATCGTAGCTCTTGTTTGGATTATAATACGGCTGCCCTAAATTTAATTAGAAATCTTGATGCCTATTTCGAGGGAAATCAGCTATTCCAATCCTGAGTTTTCGACTTTCGCTTGACAGAAATAAATCACGAACATAGGTCTAAAATACACTTAAAAAAATCGTAACAAATTATGCACAACAGCTAAACATATTAAAGTCGGTTCTAAAAATCAGCAATGTCATGTTTGAGGGAAATCAGCTATTACTTTTTTATTTATTAAAACGCACAAAAAATAAAAATTAAAAAACATGATATCCGCGCTTCCAAACACGCACTTCCATCTCGCTCACGCTTATGCTCAGTGAGAGGGAGAGAAGACCACGAACCTACGTCCCCTTAAGAGACAGGCTCAGCCTAGTTTGGTGTCTGATGGATATTCATAATTTGTAAAACTTCTTTGTTAAGGTGGTTCGATTGCCATACAAAGCGTTATTTGACATTCGCAGGCTAACGGCGTGATATTTTAAGAAACTTATGTAACAAACTTTAATCAATTGGCTTCCCATTTGCGCCAAATTCCCCCTTTCCTAGAATAAACTTGTATAAACTAGATTAATTTGAGAAAAATAGTTTTCCCAAAATATCACGTGACAAACCAATTTCTCAAATTAATCTAGTTTATACAAGTTTATTCTAGGAAAGGGGGAATTTGGCGCAAATGGGAAGCCAATGTATGAAAGTTTGTTACATAAGTTTCTTAAAATATCACGCCGTTAGCCTACGAATGTCAAATAACGTTTTGTATGGCAATCGAACCACCTTAAATAAATATAAATAAAAAAAAATGGGCCCGTGATGTATTTTGCACGTGCATTGACAGAAAACAGAATTATTGTAGTGTTAAGAAGAAAAACGTGTGCCATAAACCGTTTCAACGCTCTGTCAAAGAGAAAAGTTGTCAACCACACGCCAAGGAAATAAGACTTTTAGTGCGGAGTTAAACTTTATATCAATGCAAGAAGGTTGGTATCGCGCTGGGCTCCTTGACGAATATATCAGTCGTTGGCGTTGAACCTGCGTTGCGGATATATACGTCGTTAGCGTCGAAAATGTTAAAATGAGGGTAGCAGTAGTATAGGCTGGGCCAAACATTTTTGTACCATTGAAACTTTTATGAAAATAAAACCATGAAAGTTAATTTCCTGATTATTTAATTTTTGTGGCTAACATATAATGCAATTTATTTTTTGAAAATTAGATCTTTGAAATGACCCTTATCTCGTAGCTGGCTCACCTGCAAACGAGAACGTAGATTTTGGGAAACTCGCTGACACATGCTGCGAGGAATCTCGGCTATCTCATCGCGGATGTTTTGCTTGAGTTTGGATATTGTCTTCGGTTTTTCAACTTAGAACTCGACTTTTTAAATATCCTCGCACGAAAAAATCGGCGGGAGTGAGATCCGGGCTTCCTCCTAAATAGGCGGTGAACTGTTACATACAAATTGTTCCTTTTATAAAACTGTTTTACACAAAAAGCTCGTTGTTGATGAGTAAAACGCTTCATTGCAAATAAAACTGCATAAATTTCCCTCCACTCAAACACTGTATAATTTATTATTATAATATTCAATGTTGCCATTTACAAAAATGTATCGCCCACCCTATAGTTTGACTGGTGAAGGTAAATCCAAGACTACGAAATAAATGTTTACAAATCTCTAATAAACCCACTTTGGTCCTTTCTGGAACGTTCTACAGATTGCTCATATTATTGTAATTTTTCTTTCAGTTGGTATGACGGGTTCTCTACATTCTACGTCGGTGGCGACGGGCTGATACAGAAACACGTCGCTGACAAAGTAAGCATTCGTGACATTCATTTATTAATATAACAATTTGATGTGCTATTTTTAACCGACTTCAAAAAAGGAGGAGGTTATATGTTCCACTGTTTGTATTTTTTTTTAAATGTATTTTCGCCGATTTTTCCGTCAATTGTGGACCGATTTCCAAAATTCTTTTTTTATTCGAAAGAGTTTACTTCCGAGTTGGTCCCACTGTCACCAAATCAGAATCTGATGATGGGATCCCAGGGAAATTGAGGGCAACCTTCAAATTATATACGCACACATGTAGTGATTTCGGTATTTTCTATTATAATTCGTGTATTTACCTCCGGAAATCGCAATTTTGGTGAAGTGGAACTGATGATGAAGACCACATATGACTTATGGAACTGTAAAGTTCGTCAAAAATTCTGACATGATTCCGTTGAAGTAGCAATTCATGAAGTGATCATTCTGAGATCCTTTAGGAATCGACGGAACTCCTCAAATATTATCAGCCCACAGATAGCGACTTGGGTTTTGTCTGTAATAATCAACGCATTTGCTCTCGGAGAGCTGTTCTTGTGGTAAATTGAAAAGGAAATGTGCAAATATTCATATACATATGTGGCTTGGCGAAGTACTGAATTGAAGTCGGTTTAAACTTTTATGGATTTTTATAACTCCCTAGGGAGTTTTGAGCTTGTGTGTGTTCTGATTGATTAAAGCAAATCCAGGTGGCCGCGCGCTACAAGAATTCTGCTCTGTGATTGGTTAAATAAAAATTGAGCAGGCCAGGCGCTGCAAGAATATTGCTCTGTGATTGGTCGAAATATTGAAGCTGCGCGCTCCACTCGCACTGATCTGGAAGTGAATTTGTCAATTTGGTCAAATTTTGATTTTTTGCGCTTGTATAAAACCTAGATTTTTCTGTCTTTTGTAGTTATTTATTTCCTCGCAAATGTGATGAAAAATATTGTGTATAACACGGGCGTAAGAATATTGCAAAGTCGAGTCATCAAAAGCCCACCGCCTCCGGCGTCGGGCTTCTGATAGACTCTCGTTTGCAATATTCCACTTACGCCCCTCGTTAAACAATGTACTATTTCATACAAAGTGTCACATAATATGTGATAAATGAGGCATTCTTAAAAAACACTACACAGAGCAGCTCATACACTATACAGAATTTTATAATTCACATGATGAATCCCATGTTTTACGGCCGTGTCGTCTGACAAATAAAAAATATCTATAGTAAAAATATACCTTAATTGTTATATGTGTGCCGATAATATTTGGAGAGTTCGGTCGATTCCTTCTCGATTCGATCGTCAGATCTACGCCAAATTAATTCGATAATATAAAAAAAAAATATTGTCGATTCCTGTAAGTGTGGCAATACTGATATGTAATTATATCTAGTGAATAGTTTGTCTTTAAGTTATGAATCTTTCTGTGCACACACTGTTTAGAATTATAGTCCAGACCTAGGCAGTAAGCTTCTTATTTACTGAAATAATTACTGTAATTTGTTGTGTGAGCCTAATATTGTAGTTTATGTGACTTTACATAATGAAAGGCATCAAACATGAGTGTGTGCTTATGAAACGAGCGTGAGCGAGTTCCATAATAGGATCACACGAGTGTTTTAATGCCTAATTATACACTACTTTACCTACTCACATCTGATAAATTCCGATTGATGTGTTCGGGAACCATTAGAATAACCGCCATTGCACCGCCATGGCTGACTAGATTTCCATAATAACATCGGTTATCGATGTTATTATGATTTTTCATACATTATAATAACACTGGTACAGATAAAACGCTGATGTTACGTTACTGGTTGCAATAATGGTGGTCATAGTATATGGTTTCCGAACACATTCTTGAGGATTTATGATATGGGTGTAGATAAAATAAATAAAATGAGACGACGCGGTAAAGAATGATCGTTGATAACATCCTTTAAAAGTCGGTAAAAAAACTACAGTGCGTAATAAAACCCTGTCTCACAATAGTAGTTTATGCAATCGTTATATAATGTATGCTTTTAATTAAGGTACGAGACTTAAAAAGCTAATTATATAACTATTGTGTACAATACTTTTTCTACGAGTCAACGGAAATAATAATTTATTAAACAAACTTGGTATCTATTGAAAATCGCCCTGCTGAAATGAAGCGCAGCAGCTTAGTATATTTGCGCGTTGATGTCTTCACAGTTATCTTATACAGCTCCTGGATTCATAAGATGACTGCTGGCGGTTATCTTATGAAACCACGAGCTCCGTGACGAGCTCGGTGGAGCTCCAGGATTAAAAAGTATGTGATCTTAGTTTCGTGTACGAAATCTTAATTCAAAGATTAAAGTCGGCGAGTAGAAAATAGTACATTGTTTAACGAGGGGCGTAAGTGGAATATTGCGAACAAGAGTCTATCAGAGCTCTCCAAATATTATCGGCCCACATATAACAATTAAGGTATATTTTTACTATAGATATTTTTTATTTGTCACACGATACGGCCGTAACACATGGGATTCATCATGTGAATTATAAAATTCTGTATAGTGTATGAGCTGCTCTGTGTAGTGTTTTTTTAAGTAATGCCTCATTTATCACATATTATTGACACTTTGTATGAAATGTTTTTTATCACACTCGCGAGGATATAAATAACTACAGAAGACATAAATAACTACAGAAGACATAAAAAATCTGTTTCATATAAGCGCACCACTCAAAAATAGTCGTAATTGACAACTTCACTTCCAGATCAGTTCAAGTGGAGCGCGCAGCTCCAATATTTCAACCAATCACAGAGCAGTATTCTTGCAGCGCCTGGCCTGCTCAATTTTTATTTAACCAATCACAGAGCAGTATTCTTGTAGCGCGCGGCCGCCTGGATTTGCTTTAATCAATCAGAACACACACAAGCTCATAACTCCCTAGGGAGTTATAAAAATCCATAACTCTCGCGGGAGGTAAATCGGCTACAGCTGCTCTATAAACCTGCCTATAATACACCCTTTACGAGCAAGTGTGATGAAACTGAAATAACTAACCGAAACTTGTATCCTTATTACAGGTGATGCCAGACCAAGACACGATAATAGACGACGAAGAGAAAGCCCCGATAGCGGCCAAGATCGCGCTACTGATCGGTCTGATCCCGCGCAACTACCTGTCCGATGTCTCTCCTTATTTCACCGCGTCCGCGGGCACGGACGAGTTGACCGCGCTGCCTTTCAAAGCGGCCGAGTAGACTGCTGGCCCCGTACTGAGCCTAGCATTTCGAGGGACTGGATTATGCAGGACCAGAGGCTCTAGTACTTATAAGTATTGTAGATACAATACGTTTTCGAAGGCGTTTGCGTTTTGTTTCAATAGGGAACTTGCATCTTTTTATTTTAATACGTAAATCAAAAGTATAATCCAGCATTAAAACAACTGTAGCATTAAAACTTTCTTATGATTTATTTTTCTGATGTTATATGCATTTGAAATCTGCACGCGCCGTCACCCTCCGAAAACGCTCTATATTAAACGGGCTTATGCTGTGACGTCACAACATTATATTCTCGACGCGTTTACTATCTCCAAAAAAATTGCGTTTTAGTCTATACTTGTTTAACGTGAATTAAAATTAATACAGTCGTTTTTTTCCGTATCCGCATCGATAGAGTGCAATTTATTCGAAATTGAAATCCCATGCAAGTTCCCCATTTGAATGGCAACGCGAACAGCGCCTCTGGTGGTAACTATAAGGAACCACGCGTTGCCGTACAAATTGAAACTAAACGCAAACGCGTTCGAAAACGTGTTAGCATTGATAAAATGTATACTAGAGCTACAGGGAGCGAAACTATCGTGAACGGTGACGCCATTATGACACAAAGTCGCGTATAGGATGTTTTTTTAAAACAACATTGCAACACCTCAATGATTCTTAATAATGGTAATATAAATATTATTGTAATATTTATAAAAATGTTTGGTATATATACATATATACAAAAAAATATGTAAACATTAAAAAAACGATACGAATAACATTTTATTATTGACAAATTACTCATAAATATGTCCCATCGCTCTTATGTCAGCGGATTACGGTTTCGGTACATATTTATGAGAGGATTAAATCGATACATATTTTGGCACTTGACTGTACCTATCTATAATCTAGATAAAAACACTATGTATGTAGCTTGACGTCATACGCCTGTCATCGGCGCCATAGTTTCGCACCCTGTGCAGGACCTATTTTTGTTATTTCGGGGTCAATAGCCTCTTAAGCCCATGTGATATATGGCTGCAATCGTAAGCAAAAAGGACTAGTCTGTCTATGAGTATCATTCAAAAGGGACGCATCTGACGAATTCAAAAGGGACGCATCTGGCTATGGGTATCATTCAAAAGGGACGCATCTGACTGAGTCTCATTCAAAGGGGACGCATCTGACTATGAGTATCATTCAAAAGGGACGCATCTGACTATGAGTATCACTCAAGAGGGACCTATCTGACTATCCTACTCCTACTGTTTGTGGAGTCCGGTCTGTTCATGCTTGCAAAGGCGTAGTAACTACCTAAATACTAGTGTTATTATCATTATTTTGACGAGAGACATCATTCTGTTCTTGACACGTTTTATTGTTATTGACCCTGTACATCTCATTCAAAGGGGAGCATCTGACTATGAGTATCATTCAAAGGGGACTCATCTGACTATGAATATCATTCAAAAGGGACGCATCGGACTATGAGTCTCGTTCAAATGGGACGCATCTGACTATGAGTATCATTCAAAAGGGACGTATCTGACTGAGTCTCATTCAAAGGGGACGCATCTGACTATGAGTATCATTCAAAAGGGACGCATCTGACTGAGTATCACTCAAGAGGGACCTATCTGACTATCCTACTCCTACTGTTTGTGGAGTCCTGTCTGTTCATGCTTGCAAGGGCATAGTAACTACCTAAATACTAGTGTTATTATCATTATTTTGACGAGAGACATCATTCTGTTCTTGACACGTTTTATTGTTATTGACCATGTACATCTCAGTCAAAGGGGACGCATCTGACTATGAATATCATTCGAAAGGCACGCATCGGACTAGGAGTCTCGTTCAAATGGGACGCATCTGACTATGAGTATCATTCAAAAGAGACGCATCTGACTATGAGACTCGTTCAAATGGGACGCATCTGACTATATTACACATATACGTGTCCTTTTTAAAAGAGACCCATAGTCAGGTGCGTCCTTTTTTCTTACGACGGAAATAATGGTATTCTAATTTGAGTCCAGTTGTGTTGGAAGCAGAGTTGATTTTCGTTAGTAAACTACCAAAATTACTCTCTTATTATATTTAAAATGGCCTTAGGAGGATGGTGTGCTAGAAAATAACCGAACGATTATGTTAAATTGAAATGACTATACGTTTTAGTTATTTCAATTAAAAAACTCTTTAAAGGTTATGTTTCAAGTAGCAAAGAATTGTTTAAATTTTGGCACATTTATTGACCTCGAATTCAGATGTTCGTGGCGAGACTGCGCTCGGTACAAAAAGGGTTTTAACCTGTGGGCGTCACTTTGATTAAAAAAGTGTCTTCGTAATTTTAGATAGTTCGACTGCAGTTCTATTATACATATGTTAACTTAAAGTTAGCACCTAGATACCGATCATACATACAAGTGCACTCTCGCCACTTCTCGCCTGTGATCAAGGCATACGTTTTTACAATACTTTGAAGTGTTAATTTGCAAATCTGTACCTGATTTTAGCTACTTTGGGCTTCGATGAGGACCTATACTGTCCTTTTCCAAAACGCCTAGAGCCTGAAGTGCTATTCATGAGTCAGATCAAAAATCAAATCTATTTTACTTGACTTTTTTTTCATACTGTGCGTATTAGAGCTTATAGCCTTGAATTTATAGATTAGAGTTACGCTGGTTCCCAGGGACAGAAAGTAGGTCTTATGCAGGGCGAATTTATGTTCGTAATGTTCGATATAGATCGAAGGCAAAAAGATTATAGATGGTTCAACTAATATGTTCCTGTATGTGTTATATATATATGTATAAATAAGCACGCACACATACAGCAGCATGCACAGATGAGTTGAATTACAGTGGAAGTCGAATATTTCGAGCCGTGATTTTAAATACTAAAAAACCGGCCAAGTGCGAGTCGGACTCGCGCACGAAGGGTTCCGTACCATTGTCTATAACAATATTTATTTTATTCTGTTTTTAGTATTTGTTGTTATAGCGGCAACAGAAATACATCATCTGTGAAAATGTCAACTGGATCTATCACGGTATCAATGTGATACAGGCTAGTGACAGACAGACATACAGACAGACGGACAGCGGAGTCTTAGTAATAGGGTCCCGTTTTACTCTTTGATCAAGTACGGAACCCTAAAAAAGATGGCGCTGCGCTGCACCCATTTTGCCTTAACTATATTTTCTAAGCTTAACTCACGGCACGAAATAGTTTTCGACCTGTACAGTAGGATTAAAATTCGTTTGTCTATGATATTAATCGCTTAATTTCACGAGCCTTATTGCCTTTGCTTTAAAGTCTAATAATACTTATTACCATCGATAATGTTACGAATAAAATATCACTTTGTATACTTAGATTGGCGAGCATGGAAAAGTTGGTTTATCAAACAGAAATGTGTTTGAATGTTTCCTTGTGAGCTTTGTACATCACTGTAGTTAACTAAATCACGTTGTATTATACTGTTTTTTTATTAATTTATTAGAACATACATGTTGTTTTAATTACCTACGTATTCGTTGTCCTTCCTAAGTAAATTTAAATATTTGAAACATTAAGTGTTTTTTATTAAAAACTAGTGACCCGCCCCAGCTTTGCACGGATTTATATGTATAATACAATTATTACATGCATGTATTATACATATAAACCGTCCTCTTGAATCACTCTATCTATTAATAAAAACCGCATCAAAATCTGTTGCGTAGTTTTAAAGATCTAAGCATACATAGGGACAGACAGACAGACAGCGGGAAGCGACTTTGTTTTATACTATGTATTGATGTGTTTGCTATTGTTTACTATAAGTATGTCGACATCATATTTATCAATCAGAGTTCGGCAGTTTTTGCGTATTTAAGTGTAGGTATCTTAAAAACATTGAAGGGGCAACATATAAAGTTGAGAAAATAAAAATTGAGAAAATTTACCCAAAATTGAGCACCATAATATCTAAAATGTGTGAGGACAAAAGTAAAAGTGGTTAGATTCAAAGACTACAATATACATACTGAGATAGACAGGCAACTCGACCAAATTGAGAAGGCATTTAATGCTTGCGTATACAGGCGCCATCTCTTCTGCGATACTTAAAACTTTTCTTTGAATTGTACAAAACATACAAAAAGTACGTCGGTCGCGGGGTTTGAACCTCGGCTCATCGACTCCAAATACCGCCGTCTGTACCCCTAGGCTACTGATGTCTTATGACAATACGGCGAATTTTGAAATACCTTGACAGCCTAGCCTAGCAATCGCTAGAGCTTCAGAGAGTTCGAGACCTATCTAGTAGGTGACACTATTTTCAATAAGAAACTGGATTTGCATAGCATGGTTAGATTCGAATGAAAAAAACTATGTCCGTGAAAGTTTCTGCATTTTGTATATGTTATTGATCATTTTATTGTGTACGAAATGTGTGACATTCATTAATATTCAATGTACAGATTCTTCAAAAATCGTATTGAATGTTTTTGCTTTTCACTTTTCGTACGCCGTGCGTAACTGCTTGCTCCTATTTTTTTCCATTATTTGTGCTCAATGCTCAGCAATATAACCCGCAAGAGTTAAGTTGAGACCTCGTTCGTATGTGTTAGTACGCGCTCGAGTCTCAAGTTAACTCTTGCGGGATATAAGCGGTAGCAAAGTCAGCAAGTTAGCAGTAGGACCGAGTTCCGCAAAACCAAGTGTACAGTATACCTACCTTGTGAATGCGTTCAACGTATGCCAAAATCACCCTTAAAACACAAAGCTTAAGCGTGTCAGTCGCCTTTGATCAGCTCGTCCGTGCTTGTCTCTACAACCAGTTACTCCATTTTCAGTTTTATTGCCTTGAATATAAGACCGTCAAGGCCGTTTTTCAAGGACGAGCGTCAATGTGTCTCCCTGTGGCACTCAGTTACACGAATATCGACCTTAAGAGTTGAGTGTTAGAGGCGACAGCAGCAACATGGACTTGCGGAAGAATGTTTCGCGCAGCTGATAGTCACAAAGCTACCGGGCGCATCGATAGAGGTGAACCAAAACAAACTACTTTAACTAGACCTCCGCTGTCTTACTGTGTTGAGAGTCACGGGTTGACTCTTACGGTGGGCATGCTGATGTACTGGTGGAAAGCGCTTTGTGAAGGTAGGTTTATTCACCGCGCATGCGTGGCCGGGACTTGCGATTTGCTCTTGAATGCGGGATGCCTTTAGCGAATTAGGGGTAGGATAATGAGATACCAGATACCGAAACGGATTTTTGCACAATATTGCGGCATGCGTATGGGTATCCTATCGCAATCACTACATTTCATTTCCCAACTGTATCGTTTGTCCAAAAGCCAATATAAAATTCAGTGATTGCGATAGGTATATCTAAAACATCCTAACAACTCTAGAAATATCTTAGTAGAGTTGAACATATACTTTTATGTGCGTTATATCGTGTCAGGTAGGTAGGTATTAAATGCAGGTGACAATATTTGGACAGTGTTATTTTTTTCTTCAATTCTACAATTAGTATCTACTACTATTACTAGGGGCTCGTCGATTTGGGTACCTAATATTTATTTGTTGTGTGTGTTGTGTGGGATACCTATCCTACCTACACAACACACACAACAAATAAATAATGCTGGTGCTAGGTACCTATTGACACAGATAAGTAGATTACTTACCCTGATTCTGATTATGAAAACACGAAACATTTCAAATCCTGAAAACAATGAAATGGTAAGCAAATGTCTTTGTTAATCTACTAAAATATCAAAATGCTGTCACAATTAGGTATAAGTACAGTGGCCCTACTGAGCATGTTAACGGGCTCTTAACCCAAAGCAGGTAAATCTGAGAGCTGGGCGATTCAAATTTTGTAGCTGAATTCGCAGCCCTACAAGTTGCAACCGAAACAGGTATCCGGTATCTGTACCTATCTGTCGGCGCGGCGCGGCAGTGGCCTGCAGGCGGGCGCCGCGCGATGTCCCGCCCGCGAGATGTGGAACTCTTGCCGCTCAAGTCAGCTCTCGCGCGCGACGAGCCCGACTACACGCTGCTCTCCAAGCGGACGCCGGCTTCTAAAAGGTTTCGTCTGTGTTTGATCAGGATCCTGATCACGTTTTTTGTCACCTTTATGCATTTTATTTGACATCAGTCCCTTCACATACGAAAGGTTAAAGACATTCACTGACAGGGATTTCGTAGCAGCTCGTAGGTATCGTGTTTATGTACATACCTAGAAAAAGCGCGCGCAGAGTGCCCACGTAGGGGTTTCTGACACTGAAACTGCGCGGCTTTTGATTAATTTCTGAAAACAGACATGGTAATGCATGGATAGAAATAATCGAGTGCTTTTGTTGCTCAAGTCAGTTCTCGCGCGCGACAAACAGGACTACAACTCGACCAGGCTAAGAGTGCACCTCGCGTCGAAGAAGTTACACTGAGCGAGGTGCATTATTCTTAGCTTGGTCGGGATATACATGCTGCTTTCCAAGCGGACGGCTTCTAAAATGCCACTAGACGCAGAATAAATAATAGTACTTACTTACAGAACGTCCTCTATCTAACAAAACAGATCTTTGACAGCTAGTAAACTCAAACCATGCACCCCGCTCTAACGCATAGTACGCACTCTTTCGTCTAGTTAAGGTTGTCGCGTTTTGTAACACTGGCAGTGACAACGCCGACGCGTCTGTTTGAGAACGATATGGAGACGCTACACGAGCTAAATCGGTAGTCCTGCAGCGTTTCCAACCAAATAAAGGTCCATACTAGATTTTCTGTGACTTTGTTGGGCCGTCCGACAAAATCGGCCCGTGGAGCGTCTCCTATAGAGTCACTGTCCGGCGGTGCCAGCCGCGTTCGGATGATATTGCACCTCAGAGGTGTGTTTAGACAGGCAGGCGTGCCTTATAGGCTTGATTTGCACATCTGATGGAGGACGCAACTATTTATTAGAATGAGATAGTAAACTAGGGGCATTGCGCCGGTCACGCGACCAGCTTGAGTTAGTGACCACCTGAACGTGTGTCGAAAGGGGTTCTTCAATGACAATAATTTTATAGACCCTAAAGAAACAGTGAGCCGATTGCAATCTGCAAGTTTACCAACTCATCTAAGTGGTAGCAAATCGAAAAACTAAATCAGGTGGTCGCTAACCAGCGCAATGACCCTCAACCTTGTCTAAGCGTACCCACGATTCCAACAGTTTTCGTCTTTGGAAACATTCAGTCGATGTGGCTAGTAGGTAAGTACTCGGTCTCTCTTCAGCCGTTCTCGCCAGCCTAGGGATGGTGCCGGTTAATGTGCGGCCCGATAATACGCGTCCATCTATCTTTCTCTCTCTCTCTTAGCATGGGTTAAAAAGAGACAGAGATATAGTGGACGCCAATTATTGGGCCGTACATTAACCGGCACCGGACTAACTTCACCATTTTTGACCGGTAAACGTTAAATGCATGAAATACACGAGCACCTGCATGTATGAATAAGAATGTCACGAAAGTGAGTGTAGCAAGAAAGGTTTATCAATATATAGCAAGCAAGCAAGTGGAAATCTGTGATTGCATACGTACCCTTCCGGGAAACGGGCGTGATTATAATATGTATTTATATATGTAAACGTTAACTCATTCGAACTCCGACTTGAACTCAAGTTTGTCACCGTTGCCATCACCCACCCAACACAGACTTCATACGAAGTCCAAAAACAATTAGACTTCCCAACTAGCACGTTGCGTGGCGGGCGTGGAGGCCACCACGCATTATTTTCTGCGACGGTACCTATTCACCTAACATAACAGTCGAGTTGCCAACTCACTTGACAAAGGGGGGACAACTGTCACTTGCGTCCGCAGGAGCTTCCCTACCACAACCCTGCACGTGTCCCCTGGGTGGTACTAAAGAGTGACAAACTCAAAGGCCAAATAATGTATGCCATACGATTATATAAACGGCATATATTTAACGTATAGGTAAGTACCGGTCTGGGCGGTCTGTACCTAAAGTGTGGTCGAATACAACTCGCCCTAAGACAATGTCCTTTCCAGGTTGCTCAACAAACCGTCAGCGCCCGCGACTGCCCCGCTGGTGGCGCTATGTAGCGCCCCGCCCCCCTCCCGGCGGCGCGAGGAGCTCGCCGCCATGGCCAACCTGCGGAAGAAGGTGTCGCCAGCGCTGTTGCACCACAAGTGAGATACACTTAATAGATAGACTAAACATCGAACAAGCCCTCAGCCCCGCTGGTGGCGCTATGCAGCGCCCCGCCCCCCTCCCGGCGGCGCGAGGAGCTCGCCGCCATGGCCAACCTGCGGAAGAAGGTGTCGCCAGCGCTGTTGCACCACAAGTGAGATACACTTAATAGATAGACTAAACATGGAACAAGCCCTCAGCCCCGCTGGTGGCGCTATGCAGCGCCCCGCCCCCCTCCTGGCGGCGCGAGGAGCTCGCCGCCATGGCCAACCTGAGGAAGAAGGTGAAGAACGATACACATATTGTCCATAAGCCCACTCGCAATGCCCCCTACGTCTCATGACAACACGATAAAATGCATGGCAGCAGGTCTAGAAAGATGTGCTGAGCAAGAATCAGAATATTATCGCACCTAAAATTGGCCGAATGTTTGAAAAATCCTTTACTTCCGGTCATAATTTTAAGGGTAGGTAGGTATATTTACGTCATGCGATAACAGTACGAGACATCTGGCATCATTTGGCCATTTAATCGTAGAGAGAGTATTACATTAGTCTGTCAGTCCTGAAATGGCCGGAAGTACCTACTTGGCAATGGCAGACGGTGCCAAAGGTGGCCAACTTTTATGGTGTTGTCATGAGACGTTGGCGCATTGGGAGTGGGCTTACTGACTAATGGTATACGCAACATTTTTCTCAGGAATATATAAATAGTAAGGTAATGAAATAAATTACTTAAAATCTTTCTAACAACCATCTATGCTAATCTATTGCGTGCACTGATGCCTCCCTCGGCAAAGGGGAATCATAAGGCATTGAGCTAAACATGCTAGACTAAATGCGGTTTTATTCCGAATGATAGAAGTTAGTGTTTCGATTAGCAAAGAAATCGTAAACTGTATTTGAGACATCGATTTGTAGATGTTGCGTCAGACTGCGCTACATTTTCGTAATGAATTTCGGTAAAACTCCCATTAATTGGCGCCCGAATACGAGTTATATTATATAGTATGTCTGAACCCGCCCGTAGTCCGCAGCTTGGCATGATTGTCAGTGACCTTGAAATAAGGTGCACATGCCATTATCTGGAGGGGAGCCAACAATACTAGCAGGCGTCTAAATAACTTTCACCCCGTTTGCTATCTTGGATGAATGTTCAAATAGATTCAATTCAAACAAACAACCATTTATTCGTGACAAACATGGGTGCCACAATGGCCGGTCCTGGGCCACCCGCATCCAGCGGACTCCCGCGACCTTTAACAAGTCATCAGTCCACCTTGGTCAAATGGTGGTTGATACATTAACAAAATTAAGTTAAAACTAAGTTCAAAATCTTAAAATGCCCTCGATAGCGTTTTCAAGTTATGATGTGACAGCGATAGGTAACTGCACGTAAAATTTCCGTTTAGCCCGATGGTTGACTGGCAGAGAAAGCATAAAGACAGTCAACAAAAGCACTTAAAAAAAACCGCAATAAAATGAAAAAAAAAAATTAAATGGCCACAAAATACTTCCACCTTTTTTAACCGACTTCAAAAAATGAGGAGGTTCTCAATTCGTTGGAATCTTTAATTTTTTATGTAAGTTCCTCGAATACTCGAAGACGCCAGTAGCGATTTGAAGGTGGTCCCATGGTCATCAGTTCAGGATCTGATGATGGGATCCTGGAGAAATCGAGGGATTTTATAGGCACACTTGAAGCTATTTGCGTAGGTACTTATTTTGAGTCGGTTAAAACTTTGTTTTCAAGGTAAATTATTTAATCGAAAGTGTTGTCTGTCGCGATGGTTCTTAACTAAGTAGCTAAATTTGATGGGGGTGTTTTTAATTTAAGAAACCCTGTCCACCCTAATAACGTCCACGTATCTCTCTCTTTATGCATGGGTGGGACAAAGATTATTTGGCGGTACATTATGGGGATCCGTTGCAGCGTTGTTTGTTGTTGCAGACGCGCGCCGCGCAACAACAACAACGAAGAAGCGCACAAGGAACCGGAGAAATTGGACAACAGGCCTAAACTACTACAAAAGGTAGGTACCTCAATCTATAGGTACTAATCTCATAATAAAGAGGAAATGCCTATTTTTGACCGTCAATTAAGTCTCATTTCGCCATGGAGTGTAGATTTCGCCCTGAAAATTATAGGTATTGGGTACACATTGTAAATAATCAGTCTAAGTAACTTACACTTACTCAATCTTTGTTTTTTGCATACTGGTATTTTGTTTTTAATCTTCCAACTTTGCCCTCTAGATTTGTCGATTAATAGAGGGCAGGAATTCATTTTAAGTTTTGTTTCATTAGCAGTATTGTAACTCGTTATTGTACAAAATAAATATAGTAAACAAGATTAGTTATGTAAGTATGTACAAAGGCGAACGTATGAATAGGTTTTAACTTAGGTATCAATTAGATTGTGGAACAAATGAAGTCCCTAACTATTCGTTTATTAATCGTTTGCTTTCTTTACCTATATTTAGCTTCACCGCACACAATATTAGTCTGCTTTGCCCAAAAGTTGTCTGGCAGATTTCCGTTGAAGTAGCAACTAAGGAATCGACGGAACTCCTCAAATATTATCAGCCCACATATAGTGACTTGGGTTTTTTCTGTAATAATCTAATAATCGATCGGATCAGGAACACGGAGCTGCGTACCAAAACTGGCATCGTAGATGTGGGTGCCAAGACCGCGAAGCTTAAGTGGGACTGGACTGGACATGTCTGCCGAATGCACGCAGAACGATGGGCCAAATTAGCCACCGTATGGACCCCACAAGATGGCTTTCGAAGTAGAGGCAGACCGAAAAGGCGATGGCGGGACGACCTTGACACATTTTGTACAGATTGGCGAACACTAGCACTGGACCGAGACAAGTAGCGGAAAAAAGGGGAGGCCTTTGCCCAGCAGTGGGACACAAATTAGGCTACAAAAAAAAAAAAAATCTAATAATCAACGCATTTGCTCTCGAAAAGCAGTTTATGGTGGTGAATACGAAAGGAAAAGCGGAAATCATCATGTACCTACCTACCTGCTGGCTTGACGAAGTAATGAATTGAAGTCGGTTTAAACTTTGTTTTTAAAGTAAATTATTCACGGTATTTTCTTCTTTTGTGCAATAAAGATTTAAATCCATACTAATTATTGTAAATGCAAAAGTGTGTCTGTCTGATACCTCTTCACGCTTAAACCGCTGAACCGATTTAGATGAAATTTGGTATAGATATAGTTTGAGCCCCGAGGATAGTTTTTATTCCGGAAATCATCCTCTAAAAGGCGGTAAGTGAAAGTTTGTATGGACCTACGATATAAACGATTCCATGCGGACGGAGTCGCGGGCAGAAGCTATAGTAGGTAGGTAAATAAATACCCGTGGTCCCGGGTCAGCGGTGCGGATGTTCCCGCGCCGTAATGCATTGCGGCGCGGTCAAGGTCGCGGCCCACTTTCCCGCAGTTTGCACTCCTACCGCTACGTACTAAACGTTGCTAGTTATTAGCGTGAGCCCACAAAGGGTATGATAATCCAAAATAACAAGTTTCTTAGGTACCGTGAAATGTGGTTACTTTAATTCCTGGGTTTACATTGATCCAAACTTCTCTTCATGTTTAAACTCCAATTATATACGCTTTCAAAACGCATCGTTAGGTTTTTTTTTGGGTTCCGTACTCAAGGAGTAAAACCGGACCCTATTACTAAGACTTTGCTGTCCGTCCGTCCGTCCGTCCGTCCGTCCGTCTGTCTGTCACCAGGCTGTATCTCAAGAACCGTGACAGCTAGAGAGTTGAAATTTTCACAGATTATGTATTTCTGTTGCCGCTATAACAACAAATACTTAAAACAAAATAAAATATTTTTTTAAGGGGGGCTCCCATACAACAAACGTGATTTTTTTGCCGTTTTTATAGATAATGGTACGGAACCCTTCGTGCGCGAGTCCAACTCGCACTTGGCCGGTTTTTTTACGATTGGCAGCATTGAACTTCACTGTCAATGTGTCTTTACCAGTCGTGGGATAGGGCACACCGATCAATGAAAAAAAAATTAAAATACGTGCGGACTCATTTTACGGACTTTTAATAGCTTGTATAACTTCTAAGGTACAACTTTCGGTATAATAATAATAAATAGCAATTTATTTCAGACATTCATCCATAGTTATTACACATAGGTGGGTATATACATAAAAGCAAAAATGATAACAAAGGAAATTTTGAATTTTAAAATAATAAACATAACTAAAAGAATTAACTAAACTACTAATAACTAGGACCGTGAAGGGCCAACCACCTCTTCATCACGGGTGTGTTCCACGTTCAGGATGCTGTTTGTGGTCGTGCGCAGGCGGGTAAGCACGGAGGCACAACGCTTCCTTATGATAGCGTGGAAGTCGTCGGTGCGCGCCGCGGCGAACATGCCGGACGCGCTGCAGCTCCACGGCAGCCGGAACAGCGCCATGAACGCGTTGTTGTACTGCACGCGCAGTGCGCCGTACGTGCGCTTAGTAAAATTGACCCATAGGCTGCACGTGTAGAAAGACTGACAGTAGGCTCGAAACAACGTCAACTTAACCTCGTCGCTACAACGTGCAAACCTACGAGCCAACATATTGCACCGCACGGACAGCGCTCTGCGTTCTCTCTCTATGTCCATGCCATCACTCATGTCCTCAGAGACCCAATGACCCAAATACTTAAAATGTTTTACCTGAGTCAAGGGAGTTCCACACAAAGTCACCGGGGGCACATCCTCGTAAGGTTTCTTACCAACCCTGAAAATTAGGAACTCGCTTTTTCTTGCATTGTATTTGAGTCCGTGGGCCTCCGCATATGACTCACAAACTCGCAGCAAGTCACGCAGCGCACTGAACGAAGGGCACAACAAGACCATGTCGTCCGCATAGTTAATGTTGTTTATAAAAACACCATCAACCGAACAGCCGACCCTGGTAGCAGTTAGTTTTTGGAGCAACCGGTTTACATACAAATTGAAGAGGCGAGGCGAACTCAACCCCCCCTGCCTCACCCCGCACTCCAACCCATATACGTCCGAATGCGCGCCTGCCCACCTCACACTGTTTTTCTGTCTTCCGTACCAGTACCTGAGTATTGTCATGATTTCATACGGTACATCGGTCTCATGTTGTAGCTTATTCCACAGAATGTCATAAGGTACAAGGTCAAATGCTTTTGACAGATCCAAGAAACAGGCAAAGACAGGCGTACCTCTAGCTGTGTAGTACTGAACAGTTTGCTTGAGACAGAGAATCGCACTTTCGGTAGACAAGCTAGGCCGGAAGCCAAACTGCGTATCGTGCAACTCAATGTACTTTTCTAACTGCTTATCAAGCAAACTATCCAGCACCTTAGCAATGACATTAGCAAGCGAGATAGGCCTGTAATGCCTGACTTACCCCTTACCATTTTTTTGATTATTGACTCCACTTCGGAAGCCGAAAATCTAACAATAATGTTTTCGGGGCAATTCTCAGCATCAAACATTTGACGCGGCGGGACAGTCGGCTGCACACTAAAATGTCGCCGAAAGGCATTTGCAACATCGGAGGGGTCGTGTAAACCAGCCACACTCACAGGGAGACTCGGCTTAGGACAAAGTTTGTTTGTGGACTTCCAGAATTTACCGAACTGTTTTGTAGAATGAAGCTGCGCAACTATATCCATTTTGATTTTGTCTTCATTGTTTTGGCAGAATTTCAATTTAGATTTAAAAATACGCCTAGTCTCACACATTTTAACATACATATCACCACCAGACGGCTTTCCGTGTGATACCCATGTTAGATAACAGAGCCGAGCCTCCCTGTGTGCACTACTGACGTGTTTATTCCAACCAGGTACTTGTTTACATTTTTTTTTTCTCGCTATTTTGCGCTTAGCGTGACAGGTGGAACTAGATTTAGCAGCACAGGAAATTATGTGTAGAATGTCGCTATACATGACTTTTAGTATTAGTGTATGGTCCTCACAGTTACAACGCTTATCACCACATAAGACGAGATCATGCGGTATATGTATATCTTTCAATTTTGAGTTGCAAAGGTCATGAAACAAAGTAATCTGTTCACTGTCGCGCTCGCCCCAAACCAACCCATTACACACCGCACCGGGTGCTGCAATTTTAGACGTAATCTGGCTTAAGTTACACTGAACTAACAAAGGATAATGGTCTGACCAGTATACATCTTGTAAAACTGCAGCACTCAGCACAGTCAGGCGCGCTGCACTTGTTACCACACAGTGGTCGAGCCAGCGTCGCGATCCGTGCGCGTCGCTGACAAACGTAAATGTATCCGCGGGCAATAAATCGATATCAACGCACGTCCACGACTGTTCAGAACTAAAATCTAAAAGTTCATTGGCAAATCGCTCACCTGGGTGCGAATTGAAATCCCCGAGGATAAATACCGACTCGACATCACTGTTCTCAATTATAGCACTGATTTCGCTAAGGCATTCGGTAAATTCAATAAGATTGTCAGCGGATGCAGTTGGCATGTAAACAGTTATTATTAACATTTGCCGATCACTGAGCTCAACCTTTATCGCCGCTAGGCGCACACTATTACACGTTACTACCGAGACACACGGGAACATAGACTTTCGCCACATTATGGCCACTCCGCCATACGGCCGGCCTCGCAGAACGCCCGCGGCTGTATCTACAGCAGATTTGCCAGTATATGCGAAGTTACTGTCTATACTTCCTAGAAAAGTTATATCGTCAGGAAGTAACCACGTCTCCTGTAGACAAATAATGTCCCCGGTCATACATAACTTCTTCACACATGGTGCAGCGCGAGTAATACTCTTGCAATTATAACTGATGATCTTAGTTACGACGTTGTTCATTTTTAATGTTATTAAATTCAATGAAGCGCCGATATATGACCCCTTATGATAAGTAGTAAATACATTAATTTTATGCAATTCACTGAATCAGGCATGTATCTGGCTATAACATCAAATACTGTTGCAAATCACAACTTTGACGGCCATTTGCTTTTTCCGATATTTGTAGCATGGGGTGTCATTGATCACTTCTGAGGGCTTCCGCGACCGGTGTGTGGAGGCCTTTATTGGGGTTACTGTCATAATCCGTTAAAAAAGGGGGGTTTTAAAGTAACCCCGATGTCAGTATAAAGTTGATCACCGACTTAATATTTTTTTTCTAAGAGATACATTAATATTTTTTTTTGTTGGTGCAATCGATAGAGGACCAAAAACAGATATTTGCATTTTTTTCCTTATTTTTTTGGATAAACGTTTAGTACTCGCTGCCACACGACACGACGCCTTGCGTGCCACAAAAAAAGTCTCGCCGCTAATGAAATATGAGCCTAGAACAGAGCGGCAAATTAAAAAGCGGCCAAGTGCGAGTCGGACTCGCCCATGAAGGGTTCTGTTAAATAAATTATGGTTTACGATTTATGACGTATTAAAAAAACTACTTACTAGATCTCGTTATTCAAACCAATTTTCGGTGGAAGTTTGCATGGTAATGTACATCATATATTTTTTTAGTTTTATCATTCTCTTATTTTAGGGGGGGGGGGGGGGGGCACACATTTTACCACTTTGGAAGTGTCTCTCGCGCAAACTATTCAGTTTATAAAAAATGATATTAGAAACCTCGATATAATTTTTGAAGACATATCCATAGATACCCCACACGTATGGGTTTGATGATAAAAAAAAAATTTGAGTTTCAGTTTTAAGTATGGGGAACCCCCAAAATTTATTGTTTTTTTTTCTATTTATGCGGTTGACAGAATACATCTATTTACCAAGTTTCAACAGTATAGTTCTTATAGTTTCGGAAAAAAGTGGCTGTGACATACGGACGGACAAGACAGACAGACAGACATGACGAATCCATAAAGGTTCCGTTTTTTGCCATTTGGCTACGGAACAGCGCAGCGGGGTTCCTATCTCTGGGCGGTTTGCCACTTTGCCCTTCGGGCATCTGAAGCTACCTAACGAACCTAACCTACCTATTGTTTCACGAATATGCGAGGGCTGGTTAACTATGTATAAGGCGAAATAAGCGAGTTTGTGTTAGGGACATTAAAATCAAACAATCATTTTTTTATAAATCACATAGCGACTCCAGCAGACTCCAGCGTGAGGTCTGGTAATAGGGGTGTAGACTCAAAATGTAGTATTACTTCAAAAGAAAGAAGGCAAATAAATATGCCTGATGACGAAAATCCCATTCAAATATCTCAAAAAATTACGAAGCTACAACCGTTTTAATGTTGCTTGCTAGAGAGAGAAAACGCTAGGGGATCGTGACATCACGATCCCCGAGCGTCACAGTAAATGAGAATCGTTTCATATGAAGGAGCGTTTTGCGGAAAAGGGACAGAACATACCCCCTCTTAAAACTTTGTGATTATTTAACCTCTTGTCTTGTTTTTTCTCCATTTGACTACATTTTTAACATTATTGTTTATTTTATTTAGTGTCTACACCCCTATTATGTGCGATGCTCTTTATTCGGGCTAGATTTTGTTTTTATTAGTAGACAGATGTTGAATCTCTAAAATAAATAATGTAGCTGATGTACTAAATACATCAGTCATCAATTTAGAAGATAATATAATTTACCGGTAGGTTGATGAGTTATGTGAATTGTTGTTTGTAAATTGGCGCTAGATTGTTCATATCCTGTTGGGATAGTAAAGATGGCGTACCTAGGTATTAGTTTTAATAGAAGTTGTTGTATTAACCCGTTGCTTACATACTAAGAAAGACGTTACATTACAGGTGCTAATAAAAACTTTAGTCGCTGCATTTATAATTTCCCATAAGTAGGTAGACATTTATCTATTTATTTAAACTTTATTGCACAAAAGAAAAACTTATTGTACAAAAGGCGGACTTAATGCCACATGGCATTCTCTACCAGTCAAACCTTAAAGCAAAGCGGAAAAGATTGTGGTGGTGATTTATGGTTGTAATGAATATAACACAGCTAACGGTTACTAGGTACCTATTACATAAACAGTACATTCCTAAAGAGACCAGTAGATAAAAAGTGCTAAAATAAAATCAAATACTAGCCAAATTCGCTCAACTGGCCAAGTAAGAACCATTTTATTTTCTGTATTACAAGAAAAAAACGTAATTTTCAATCCTCCCGATATTTTTAGTGAAAATATTGTGTTGATTGTGCCTGCTTAGTAATTTTTGTCGTGACGAATTGGCTCCTTAAGTATTAAATGACTTGCTGAATAGAGGTCAGCAAAATACCGGATATCCTTAAGTACCTACTTGCAGAGGCCGTTCAATTACTTCAAATTATAATATTTAACTTAAAATACTCCTAAATAAAGTGCGTTTTATAATTAAGAAGATATTATGAACACGGGTACATTTTGACAAAGTAAGACTCTTTAGTATTAGTTACTAGATTCTGCCCGCGACTCCGTCTGCGTGGAACTCGTTTATATCGTAGCTCCATACATACTTTCACCCCCCATTTCACCTCCTTAGGTGATGATTTCCGAAATAAAAAACTATCCTGTCCTTACCCGAGACTCAAACTATCTATAGGTAGGTACAGTCAAGGTCACCAATATGTATACACCACAAAGTTACAGAAATATGTATACAGACCTTATTACTACGGAAGTAAGGTTGTTGTATACATATTTTTGCAACTTTGGGTACATCAATAAATTCAAATTCAAATTCAAAATTGTTTATTGCATAAATCACATTACAATTCAATATAATAATATAATATTGGTGACCTTGACTGTACCAAATTTGAAGTGTGTGAAGAGGTGACCGACAGACAGACGGACACACTTTCGCGTTTATAATATTAGTAGGTAAGTATGGATACGGTGAAGTCAAAAGGAATAATTTTAATTTTAGCAGTGTATTTATCCATGAATGTTTGCATTTTATTAGACAAACCATCAAATTCTATGGTCAAATTTTTCGTGGAAAATATAAATTCAACCTGGCTTGTTATTAACCTTAATCGTTGAAGTGAAAGCCAAATACTTGTCTAACGAGTTTTACAGCATAGCCTAAATACAATTCAAGGTAAAAACCAATTTGGCGAAGTTAAGCAAAAATACCGGTGGGCCAAACAATTACGGCGCGCTAACTTCACCGTATCTAATGAACTTTCATCTCGAGACTCTCAACCAACGCTCCGGCCCTCGCGGCAGGAGACAGCGGAGACTTCTTAAGTATTAAACTAGCGTCTTTCACACTATACTATACGGGTGTATGGATTTTAGGCCATGTTTTGAAATTAAAGTTTTGGGATGTCTCACAGTTCTTTGTTTATATATTCTTCGTCTACAAACCCAACTCATCCCCAGTACCTCGGCGACCGAGCTCTGCTCGAGTGAAAATACGTAAAAAACCAATTTCCACAAATATGAGACCTATTTTATCCTATGTAAAATTGTAACGTTTTTTTCAACACACCTGCTCGTAAAGTAGGTCTTATTACAGCGTATTTACACTGATAATGCAGAATATTACCCATGCCGTGCCTTTTACATTACATTATCGCACTAGTGCCTTTTCATTACATATCTTTTTAAATATTAGCAAAATAATGCAGAATATTACCCATGCCGTGACTTTTACATTACATTATCGCACTAGTGCCTTTTCATTACATATCTTTTAACATTTTAATTTTTTTTTCTCGCAAATGTGTTGAAAAACGTCGTATGAAACACGTGAGCATTGGTCATTACACTTCTCGTCTCCATTAAGCCTTCGCCTTCGGCTCAGGCTTAAAAACCGACTCGAGTGTAATGACCAACGTAGCACACTTGTATCATAATGTACTATAATGCACTAAAAATATAATATAATATGTCACTAATCTAGGTCACGCATGTCATTGGTTTTTATTTTTATTCTTAATTATAAGGCCTTACACAAAAAAAAGTTGGAAAAAAGTGAGCGCAATCCTCGCCAATAAATACTGTGTTTGGCGAACTTATAAGTTTCATTGAAATCGTTAGGGCCGTTTTCAAAACGTGAATACACTAAAATACAAATATTGCTCGTTTAATAGTAAGTATAGGAATAGCATTTCCAACCAGTCCCCATTCTCAAACACATCCATTCTCATGTCATTGACATTTCAGGATTATGGCATCAAGATGAGTAAATGGCAATTTTGACTAGAAAAAGATTTTTAGTGGTTTACTTTTATTTACACATTATTTCTAATAAAGGGGACTTAAACACGTATAACGTCCTGCCTGTCACAACATCTTTGGTCGCGAGGAGTACTGTACAGTCGCCATCACATACATAGCTACACTATAGGTGTTCAAAAATATCAGCACATGCACCCTAATGCCTTGAAAATAGAGGTGTGTTCCGATGTTTGTGACGTGCTTGTTTGCTCCGATGTATGTGATGGCGACTGTACAACAATACACTGTTACGCGTTTTGAATCCCATATCAATAAAACTACCTACCTACAGCAGTCGCCATCACATACATCGGAGCAAACAAGCACGTCACAAACATCGGAACACACCTCTATTTTCAAGGCATTAGGGTGCATGTGCCGATATTTTTGAACACCTATAGTGTACCTATGTATGTGATGGCGACTGTACCAGGGACTGATTTCGGTTACGGTTATTTCGGTATGAAACCGGTATTCCATTACGGTACCGTTATGACGTAAAGGTTACGCGCGCCGCGCGAACATAACTGTACCGTAACCGTTTTTGGAAAGAACGGTTAGCGGTATTAGTTTTAAACGATACCGAAACCTTTATAATACCGGTATTATAAAGGTAACCGAAAAAAAATCGAGCTGGCACTCTACAGAGGAAGCATTGGCTACTAAACATTTAAAGACAAAAAGACAAAACGGCAGTGCGGCTGCCGGCGGCTTGGCAACAAAAACAACGTCAGGCCAAAGTCGATATATCGGTTACCTTTAAAAAGCGGTTACGGTACAGGAAAAAATAAAGGGTACCTTTATATTTCGATAGCGAAATATAAAGGTTCCGCTACCGAAACCGCTATTTGACAACCGATATGACATCATACCGTTAAAATAGTATACCGGTATTTTTCGGTTATGCAGTCCCTGTAGTGTTGTGGATAGCGCTCATTTCGAGGCTTATAGACTCCAGCCTTAAAGACTCCCGAGGCTTAAAGACTCGATGCTGTTTAAGAACCGTGTTGGTTTATTTAACGCATATGAATGCTAAATATTGATTTTCGTCACATGAGTCTTTAAGCCTCGGGAGGTCTTTAGGGTTCGAGTCTTTAAGCCTCAAAATCAGCGTTATCCACGACACTGAGTCCCTGCTACCTACTATATACTTCTGACGATAAAACTTGTTTTGTCACTTTCTTACTTAAAACAAATGTCAATCGCCGGCCTCTAGTGACTTATTGCCCTCGAGTAGCTGAGTCTCATTTTCTTTGTTTTCGCGGAAGCTATTTTTGCTCGAGGGAGTTTCCCTTCAGGGTTACGGGCGCTTGAGTCTCAAGGCTTTCTTAAATGCCACAATTTGTTGGAAAAAGTTAAAATAGCAGGAAGTATTTGAGATGGCTACGACAAATCGCCAACAAACTATTATGCAGTTTGGCGAAGATTTAGACTAAGTTTATCGTAATTTTTGTTGAAAAAAAAAGTAGTAGCGATAAAATTTATTTAGAATGTCGTACCATACCATACCGTCAAACTGCCATGTTTGCATTGGCGTGTAAATTTGCCCACCGAAACATCATCATCATTGTGAGTAAAATTCGACAATTCGATGCTTACTCGAGGTTCGATAACCATGTGAGATGTGACACTTACTTTCTCCGATAGAATGGAATACGAGTGGTCAAATACCAATCGTTTTTCAATTCTATATCGCTATTTCAAAATAGCATTTCATAAATTTTTGACCATTTTCGAGTGAAAGAGTCGAGCGCTCGAAAGTCAAAAATCGCAGCACGCTATCTTGAAGCGACGTCCACGGCCAGTCGGCCACAGCTACTGATGTGCCTTTATGCACGGTGGCAATGTATTTTAGTAATAATTCTGTATATACTGTACCTATAGCCTATAACTTGCATGTTTGGTTTAGCTGAAAGTGGAAGTAGGCCAATAAATAAATACTTTTACTTTTGGTACCTATAACATTTAGGGCAAGATGGACGGTTTGTGTGCGTCACCGTATACCTAGTTGCAAAAATATGCCTTTCTTATTACGGGTTTCATATTTTTTGGCACTTCAACCGGTATACATACATATTTATATTGTGAACTAAATATCTCGTTCTGTGACACAACCGGCAGGCCTTCGTTAGCCTGCTGCCTTGGGGCTTGATTCTAGAACAATGGTACCTATTGTCGTGTTTGGAAAGAAAGAAAAATATAATTATAGCCATAAAAAAAAACTTAAATATGCTTAAATTTTGTGTTTACTTTGGCGAAGTTCTATGCTTCAGCTTGGGCCGAAAATCGTTCGTATGTCCGTTGTCTGTCACGTTGACACGCTGCGCTGTCCGGCTGTTCTCCACTAAAAATATATGAATATTAAATGGATTTAAGACGCTCGCGGTAACCTTATGTCCATGCAGTTCATTTTAAGCCTGGAATTAAGACCTCGGAGGATGCCCCCAGGTCGCATTTCTCAATCGATTCTCGTGAAATTTGATGAGCAGGTTTGTTAATTGTAGTTTTCTTATTCAAAATTAAAAAAGTTTTTTTCTTAAATACAGGCTCGCGTGTTCTACAGCTCATAGAGCCACTACCTAGTACTCATTTAGAATAGAGACCCGTCTCAACTAACTATAGCCAGTACCTAAGGATTAGATTTTTTTATCGATCATTCTTCGAATAAGTACCTACTTATTTATTTCTTTTTCATGTTAGATATTTAATTTATACAAATAATGACATATATGTTCTTTTTAATAATAAAATACTTAAAAGAACCTATAATCAGGGTTCCGTACCAATAAGGTGAAAAAGGAACCCATATCGACGGTGGAAAGGCAAAACCACTGAAGCGACCTTTTGGTCAAAATAGAGTTTATATATCGTTGAAATCAGCGTTTTTTTCTGCGTCGATTGAGCCGGATTTCATGGCGCTTAAGGTAATATAAAAATAAGCGCCAAATTTATAAAAAGTAACTTTATGCGACACACTTTTTGAGTAAAATCTAACCTGTGTCACTTAACCGTACACTCAATCATAACCATGGTCGCATACAGTATTTTAAAAATCTTTCATTTTCGATGTCATGTCACTTAAAGTGTTTCTTCCAGGTACATATTTCATAAGATAAGGTACTTAAGTGTTTCTTCGGACATGTTGAAAATAACTGTTGTCGCATGATGGTGTCGCTTCAATGGTTCTTCCGGGATTTTTTTGGGGGCTTTTTCACTTAAGCGACATTTATTTTCAAACCCGCTTTGTTTAGGAGAATAACATTAATTTTATTAAATAGCTATTATAATTTGAAATAGCACGTGCATATAACTCAACGCTCTAAGTTAACATGAAATAAAGTTATAATTTTTTTTATCAAAAAAAAAAATTTTAAATGCTCTCGTGTAAAATTCAAAAAATGTCGCTTCAGTGGTTTTGCCTTTCCACCGTCGATATGGTGAGACTCTGTGCGTCTGTCACAACGTTAAATATCTCAGGAACTACTTTCGCTATCAATTTGAAATTTGGAACAACTGTTAAGAAGGTACATTTAATTAAATGTACATTTTTATTTTCTGTGTAAATGACGAATATGAGGGGGGTTAAAAATTCAAGTGGGGTATCATATGAAAGGGCTTGACTTGCGCTTAATAAAATCGTTTTAATTTTTTCTACATTGGTTAAATTTTGATTTATTAAGGAATATGTTGAAAAAAATACCCCCCCCCCCCCCCCTACTCATCTCCGAAGTTTACCAAGCGAAAATTCTGAAATTATTACAAAGTTTCTTTCTTTCTTTCTTTCTTTCTTTCTTTCTTTCTTTCAAAAATCATTTCTTATTTATGTTTGTAATTTTATTACTTTTGTATGAAATTTTATGTATTTTAGTTCCTATGAGATTATCGTTAACGTCCCTCCTTTCAAATAAAAAAAATATAATCGAAATCGGTACCAAAATGCAGATGGCGCTGTACAACGGTAACGTCTACTATGAGCTGTTAAGATTGTTCAAGAATGAATGGGGTCGTGACGTGACGGGTATGGTGTATGAACGTTTGTACGGAATCCTCGGTGCGCGAGTCAGACTCGCACTTGACCGGTTTTTTTGCTTGCTTGCTATGCTTACGGATGGTAATATTTCTTCTAATCATCTGAGTAAACCGTCTAGCGATAGTACCTAGCCTCCTACGCCCCACCAACACCATATGATACAAAATGCCATTGAAATTTTAATCAACTACCGTAGGAAATAGAGTAGAACTTTGTTTGTATAAAAAAAAACAACTGAAACAAAACAAATGCAACTGTATGCCAATAGGGAACATTACTGCAATGTTCTGCCGCCAGAGGCAGCACTACCGCTAATAGTAAAACAGTATAGGAATATAGGGATTCTCACACACATATGCACAATTGATTTTCAAATGATTGACAAGGATGCTTTCATAGACAATACCGCAAGTGGGAATGAGATACAATGTCAACGCTGCTAGTGTCGCCACCTACGAAGAGTATTATTGCGTAATGTTCCCTATTGAAAAAGGTTTAAATTCATTTAAGAGAATAAGTCCTTTAGGAGGCTAGAGTCCTACACTATAGAAATGACCGTTTGTGGGCAAAAAAAGACTATAAATAATAAATAAAATAAAAATCATTTATTTCAGACTAAAGTCCATATATGGTTAGTAAACAATGAAATCTTATTGCTAGTGTTAGTATGACATAAAAAGAGGGACATAACTAAACAATGACTGCATGCAGTCTCTGCCAGCGGGTGAGCATGGGGCCATTTTCACGCTCCGTAAACACGCTCAGAATGCTGTTGGGGCTGCCGCGCAGGCGACGCATCATGGAGGCGCACCTCTTGCGCATTATCGCCGCAAAGCCGTCAGTTTGTGCCTCCGCAAACATACCAGAGGCACTACAAAATCGCGGCAACCCCATCAACACCCGGAACGCGTTATTGTATTGAACAACGTAGGCCGTTGTATGCCTTTTGCGTAAAGTTGGTCCACAGGCTGCAAGTGAACTATAGAAAGAGCAAAAAACTTGTGTGTCCGCAGGTGCTCCAAAACAGGCCAGTGAGCATGGTGGTGCAGTGGAGCGAGATCCGGACAGCGTGGCAGGACAGCGACTTCATCACCGAGTGCCTGTGCTGGCACAACGTGTACCGACAGCGGCACGGCGCGCCGCAACTGTACATGGCGCCTGAGGTACCATTTTTTTTCACAGAGAGCGAATGCGTTTACGTACCCCCCGGGCTATACGTATGTATGTGCCACATGTGGGATTCACCCTTCCGTAAGGGAAGGAATACCCACTAAACCTTCTGCGGCGTTAACCCTCGCGGCCATGTAGGGGTGCACCATGGGATCGCATGCATTCCAGGGACTGCATAACCGAAAAATACCGGTATTCTATTTTAACGGTATGACGTCATATCGGTTGTTAAATAGCGGTTTCGGTAGCGGAACCTTTATATTTCGCTACCGAAATATAACGGTACCTTTATTTTTTCCGGTACCGTAACCGCTATTTAAAGGTACCGCTATATCGACTTTGGCCTGGTGTTATTGCCAAACCGCCGGCAAAGGCTCTGCCGCTTTGTATTTTTGTCTTGAAATGTTTAGTAGCCAATGCTTCCTCTGTAATAGAGTGCCAGCTTGCTTACTTTTCTCGATAACCTTTATAATACCGGTATTATAAAGGTTACGGTATCGTTTAAAACTGATACCGCTAACCGTTATTTCAAAACGGTTACGGTACTGTTATGTTCGCGCGGCGCGCATAACCTTTATGACATAATGGTACCGTAATGGAATACCGGTTTCATACCGGTATAACCGTAACCGAAATCAGTCCCTGATGCATTCTACCACGTTGCTCCTCAACGCGCGCCCTGGCTCCCACAGAAACCAGAGGAATATCAACTGTATGTAGCATTAAAAACTTTATAATGATTTCTTTTTCTGGTGTTATATTTATGCATTTGAAATCTGCACGCGCCGGCACCCACCGAATACGCTCTATATTAAACGGGCTTAAAATACTATGACGTCATAACTTTAATGCATGTCATGCCAAACAATAGCCGATTTTGTCCATGTTATCATCAAAAGTTTGTCTTTCCAGTTATGCGACTACGCCCAAGCCTGGGCTAACCATCTCGCTCACACCAACAAGTTCTTCTACAGGAACGACAGGGACGTTGGGCAGAACCTCTACCAGCGGCCCGTGAGCGCACTACAGCCTGACGTCACGGGTATATAAACAAAAAATATCTAGATAATAGATGGGAATAATAATCCCGTAAGGAATCATTTTATAGTATTAGCAAGATTACTTGAGGGGTCCACGGAAAGAACATGTCTATAGTCACATTTTTTTTTATGAGTTTTCAATGTCGATATTTTGAGCTCGTTATGAACTATTACGTGACCTTAAAATCTCATTTTGAACAGAAAAGTGACTAGACATGTTCTTTCCGTGGACCCTTCATATGGCAGGTGCTTGGATCTTGTTTAAAGTAAAAGAATGCCAACTTTGCCTAAGTACACAAAATGTATCATACATTGATGATATAATTCATCATCATCATATCAGCCGAAAAACGCCCACTGCTGGACATAGGCCTTCCCCAAAGAGTGCCACAATGACCGGTTCAGCGCCACCCGCATCCAGCGGACTTCCGCCGCCACGGATACAATTTGTGTTTGCTAAAAATTAAGGGTTACATTTCCTTAACATTCATATAAAAAAATCGTTTCCAGTAGTTTTTCTCTTCTCTCATTGTGCCTTTTGTCCAGGACAAGAAGTATCGTCATATTGGTATGCAGCAGTTCGGCAGTACAGCTTCTTCAAGGAGCCAGACATCTTGCATGCAAATGTCAATGCAGGTAACTGTTTTTGTTTATTCCTGTCAAAAAGATTTGCCCCCGCCTTTCACTTTATCATCGTTATCATCATACCAGCCGAAAGACGTCCACTGCTTGACACAGGCCTCCCCCAAAGAGTGCCACAATTACCGATCCTGCGCCACCCGCATCCAGCGGTCCACATTATGGGGGCCACGCTGCGCCTGCCGGCACGTGGTCGCGACTCTAAAACCTTTCCGAACCAACGGCCAACGGTTCTATACGTGTAATGCAAATTTTACCCATGATCATGGTAAGCAAATTTACAGTGTATCAATTCAAAGTCGGATAGAATGAGGGCAGAAGTTTAGACTTACATTCCATAGGGCCTGGCCACATGTTTGCGATGCGGCGCCGCTACCGCTAAATTTGGTGGCGCGGAGCCACAGAAACCCGCTTTTAGTACTGAGAAATGCGGAATTTGCGGCGCCGCAGACAAGTGCCCAGGCCCATAGGTTACACAAACCAAGACTACAAGCTAAGACCGTCTGTCCCGCAGGGCACTTCACCCAAATGGTATGGGTAGCGACACGTTTCTTCGGCGTCGGCAAGGCGCGCTCCCGCGCGGGCAAACTTATCGTGGTTGCCAATTACTCGCCCCCAGGCAACTACTCCGGTCAGTTCGAGACCAACATTCTGCCGCCGCTGCCGGAGAACATGGTCGAGTTCCCGCTGCCGGAACACTGACGATTCACTGTAAGGGGAAGGAGGTTTCAGGCCGAGGTGACGATGAAAAGATCAGCGTAAGGTATGACCCCATGACGACCTACAAAATCAGATCCCAAATTGGGAGGACGACGAAGCCTAATTAATTTAATAGGAAGAAATGCAGACGTTACTCAGAACATCATATTTGCTTGTTGATTCCTTTTATTTAAAGAGTAAAAGCGGAATTTGATCTAAATTTATAAAAGGGGTGTAGACTCAAAATGTATTATAACTTCAAAAGAAATAAGGCAAAAAAATATGCCTAATCACGAAAATCCCATTCGAATATCTCAAAAAATTACGAAACTACAACCGTTTTAATTTTGCTTGTTAGAGAGAGAAAACGCTCCGGGATCGTGACGTCACGATCGTCTAGCGTCATAGTAAACGACAATCGTTTCATATGAAAGTGCGTTTTGCGGAAAAGGGACAGAACATACCGCCTCTTAAAACTTTGGATGCTTATAACTTTGTGATTATGTAACCTCTTGCGCTGCTTTTTTCTCCATTTGACTATACATTTTTAATCCTTTTTCGAGAAAATGCAACATTATTGATTATTTTATTTAGTGTCTACACCCCTATTCACCGAATGTTAAATTGTCTGTCCATAATACGATGATTTAGTTCCTAAAACCGTCCGTAAAAAAGGAGATTTCGATAATATTTCATTGAATAGGATTATACTCAGCGAATGGACGACATAGGTACTCGTAGATATTAATACAAACAAGAGTCATATTAAAGTAACATATCTTTAGCGCTTCAACTTTGCGCCATGGGTGTTAAGTAGTTTACCAATTGAATGAAATTTGGAATATATGAACATAAAATTATTCCAGAGAGGCTTAATTAAGTAGGTACCTACTAAAAATAGGAATAATGTTCATATAAAATATTTCATAAACTTGGTAACAAAAAAGGGGGAGTAAAAGCGAACTTAAAATTGACGTGGTAACTACATATGTACAGTCACCGGCATAAATATATGATGGAACAAAGGCTGCAAAAATATCTGACACGCTTTAAAGGCTCTAGGAATAGAGTTGTCATCAGATATTTTTGCGGCCTTTGTTCCATCATATATTTATGCCGGTGACGCACTTTTCTAGACATTTTTGAACCATCATGATCAAATACGTAACTATTTATATTGTTTTTTTTCCGTATATAGAAGAATTAATAGATGGCGTCCTAGCGTAGAGTCTGACCAGCGAGTCGTGACAGTAGCATTTTTATCAAATTATTTATATGGCAACAATTTTACCTATGAAATAAACTGTCAGTTATAAGTACTTATGACGGCTCCATGCATTTCGTGTTACCAGCATGCGTTTTTTTTTAATTTGCCGCCATTTTTCACTGTCACGACTCGCTGGTGAGACTCTAGTAGGTATGCCCGAAGAGACGATGGTAAATTAACCTTACTAAATTGAGAAGTATCAGAAGACTAATACATTCTTGACGTCTAATGTCGTTTATAATTTTGGCGTGTTATATCGGTGACGTCAGTTTCAGTACAATATTTTGACAGGTGGTGACAAACAAAAAAAGCATAGGTATTACGCGCTGAGGGACTGGAGATTTGACATTGTATCTCGTTCCCACTTGTGATATTGTCTATGCTTACATCCTTGTCACTCATGTGTGTATGTGTGTGTCCCTCTAATCTTCCTCCATGTTTTATCCTGTATTGATATTAAATATCTTACCATGACACACACACATGATTAGGCCTAGTAGCATGATGCGTTTTATCGTTATGTTTTACGTGACTTTTCAGTACATTTTCGTCGTGAAACGTGACGATAGCACCTACCGTGCTAGCTGGGCAGATGTCTTATGCTGACACCTCCGTTTGTCTCGTATCACTATACATAGTATAAAACAAAGTCGCTTCCCGCTGTCTGTCCCTATGTATGCTCAGATCTTTAAAACCACGCAACGGATTTTAATGCTGTTTTTAATAGATAGAGTAATTCAAGAGGAAGGTTTATATGTATAATACATACCCGTGCGAAGCCGGGGCGGGTCGCTAGTAGTATTATAAATGACACAGTATTTCACTAGACAGTAACTAGTTGCTGAGCGCTAAGTATTTATACCCTGTTAAATTATTCGTAGATATATTAATCTTAATGTGGCAATGTCTTCCCTAAAGGTTGTTTTAAATTTAATAGTTTCCCGAGCTTTCTCGTAGTTATTAGAGTCTGTATTGTGTTGGCAAATTAGAGAGAGCTAAAATCTATAAGTAATCTAGCCGTAATGTAGAAAATCGAATGGCTTGCTAATACGCTAATATGTCCAACAATTGTTCTAATTATCAGAATATTAATCTTGCTTTTTTGAAAGAACAAAATAATGAAAAGCTAAAAAGCGTATGTACTTAGTTATGTACCTACAAATTTAGTTGGTTTAAAAAAATGGTAAAGTCGACGTCAAAGACAAGTATACATTTTTCGCCTTATTACAAATTAATAAGTTGCAAAAAACTAAACATTATCTTTGAGGTCGTATTGTACATTTAGGCACTAAGGTTTTTCCTGTAACTAAAGAGCCGAGTATTCTTTGGTTTTTATTACAATTAGTGACCAAACCGGATCCCGGGTTCCTTTAGGGTACAGTCGCCATCATGTGATCAATGTATGTACATTGGAGCAAACAAGCAGCTCACAAACATCGGAACACACCTCTATTTTCAAGGCATTAGGGTGCATGTGTGTAACGTAGTTATTATTTTATTAAAGCTGCATGTAGGTAGTGCTGTATGTATTATCTCACTATGTATTTATGTTTATTTCTCTCGCCTTTCACAATTAATTATATAGTTGTGTAATTATAATTGTATGACGTTTCCGTGAGTCACCAACGGTGCTGGCTGAAAATCAGCGCTGTAGGTGTCTGAATGTCACCTCAGCATAATGCTGAGCCAGTGTCCGGCTCACTGCCGCAGAGACACACTTGTTACATGTTTTTTTCTGTTATTATTATTATTTTTGTTTAATATGTGTGTCCTGTGTGTTAGTGAATAGATGTATCTTCTTTCTTTCTTTCTTTCTTTATGTGCCGATATTTTTGAACACCTATAGTGTATGTGATGGCGAGTGTACCACCGAGAAAACTTACCATCCTAGATGATGATGAATTGATTAATGAAAAAGATGTAAACAATACGGTTAGCACAAGACGACGCGCGAGCTGTGTCGCGGCGAGATAGACTATCCGTCTCTTTCCAAGTGTTCTAGTCAGAAAGAGACGTACCTACTTACCGTACCTTGTCTACCCGTCTTGTGCTAACCGTGCAGGGCTGTTATTCGCTACGCGTTAATGCGGCTCACCCCGCCGGTCACCCGTTACGAAACTAGACCTACGCTTAATTACTACGCATCGCGGTGTCAAGGTATAATTGTGGGTGAGCGTTGAGGTGAGCTTAAATCAAGTTACAGAATAGGGGGGCTGATCATGTCTGTAGTGATGCCGCGGTATGATCATAGATATGACTTTATATACAAGGTATAACATGAGGAAACCAAATAATTTTAACAGCGTATTCCTGAGGTCGTAAGAAGCAAAAAATGATATATGAACCAAGGTCTAAATATGTTTTTTTTTGTTTTTGTACATATTAAATATATACTGGACATTTCAGTACAACTTTTTTAAACAAAAACGCAAACATCTCAAAAACCAAGCGACGATACGACATTTTTAACTTCAAATATGGTTAGGAATACGCTGTTAAAATTATTAGGATTCCCCATGTTACACCGTGTATACTTAACCGACATGTACACGCAAAAACCGGCCAAGTGCGAGTTGGACTCGCGCACGAAGGGTTCCGTACCATTATCTATAAAAACGGCAAAAAAATCACGTTTGTTGTATGGGAGCCCCCCTTAAAAATATATTTAATTTTGTTTTTAGTATTTGTTGTTATAGCGGCAACAGAAATACATAATCTGTGAAAATTTCAACTCTCTACCTATCACGGTTCTTGAGATACAGCCTGGTAACAGACAGACGGACGGACGGACCCCGTTTTACTCTTTGAGTACGGAACCCTAAAAAGGTAGTAGTATATTAGGCAGAATTATTACGCAACATTTTAATACATACGAAATCTGATAGGTACCCTGATTTCAGACCATTGAGTATCCTAAATTGAAAAACTTAGAAATGTTCCCCAAAAAATACTTCGCGTGAATGCATACCTATAAATAAAATGCAACATGATTTCTATTTACGACAATGGTTATAATTCTTATAACAGTTACCTATAACTTATAATAATATGCTGTAGGTATACCGCAAATCCAATTTTTTCCATCTTTTTCAATCTAATTTTGATCTATCGCTCCACTTACTTAAGTTTATTTTAATATTTTTTTAGAAGTATGGAAAAGTACAAATTAGACGTTGTCATATTTTCGTTGCACTCAAGATGTCGACTACCTACAACAACTCGTTCGTTATTATCATGTTATTATAATGTCTATATTATTTAGGTAAGATATTTTGTATTAATAATTTTATTCAGGGAAAACCCATTGTAAATGTATTGATTTGAGCCCTTTGAAGTCTTATGAATTAGTCTACACTAGTCGAAAATTACTGCGATTGCAAGACCCCTGTTTTAGGTATTTAAAGACCTACTGCAGGTTGCAGTGTCAATTTTACAAGGTAGCAATTGTAGTAAGTTATTTGTAAATTATAGTAACAGGTTATATAACTTTGTAAACTTACTTATAGCTTGTAAGGGACCGGCCACATATTACGTCACGCAAAATTCTAACTTTTGGACCCTCCCGCATTTCACGATTTTCCCGATCTCTTTAATATGTGCTGACACGTTGAACTCGCTCCTCTCCCCCCTCCTTCCTGTTTCTGTTACATAATATGTGGATGGTCCCTAAAACAATAATATATCCATAACTAGACTCGATGATAGAATAATCTGCTGCAATTGGTGGTTTTAACTCTTATTCAAACAATTAAGCCGCGAACACAACGAAAACTTGGCCCCTGAACTCGTAGCAGCCGGTTGTAGTGGCCAACCACTTGTATTGTTAACTTTTTACGGGCATAATATTAGTTAGTCGAGCATAAAATGTTCAAAAGACTGTTTCCCGGTTAAGGAAAACTGAATTTCATACAAAAGGTGGCCTTTGTCAACCGGAGCACAATTTCGATTCGATTGATACCTCATTCATCAATATCGGTTCAGTATCTTAAACGCTACGGTGGAACACACGTAAATACTACATTGACTGCTAAAATCATACACGTTACGCCATCGGCTCAGCCGTAGTCGGGCAAAAATTTGTTAATATTCTGCCTTTCAATTTCATACACTTACGAGTATTATGAATTTGGGGACCAGCAGGTCGATCACGTAGCGCATTGTACGAACGTCGGATAGATCTAAATGTCACTTTTTATATAAAAAATTGACAGTTAAATTGTACCGACGCGCGTTCGGAACGTTACGTGATTACCCCTCAGGCCCCGTAGCATGCTTGGCCTTATCACGCGATAAGTGACAAGGTAAGAGCGTCGTCTCGTTCTATCGAACGGTGTCAGCCAGTGACGGATGCTCTATCTTGTCACTTATCGCGTAATAAGGCCAACCTTGCTACGGGGCCAGAATATTCCATTCTTCGCACTGGCATAATTTTGAATAAGATGTAATATCATACTTAGTAATACTTGAGCTTAAATAGAGCACCCAATAGAGCTTTCTATTAACTAAAACTTATCTTCCACGACTCACGAATCTTAGCTCTTGTAGGTTTAACTAGTTCTAAATGTTGTTAAAGCTTGGGTGTTGTAGAGACAGATACATGAACTGTTTGGAGTGCCCATGTTGACACGGATGTTATACCAGACAAACTATGATTATTTAAGAAGCATGCAGAAGACGTGTGCAAAGTTTCAGAAGGGGACTGAGGGATATGTCTCTTTTTATTGAAGTTACTTGTTATTTGGATTGTTAATCCATTGTGTATACAGAATACAGATGGGAATCCATAGACAATAAATATTGACAAAAATAATGCTAAAGTACTTAACTCCGAACAGTTCGAAACAAGCAGTATTAGATCGTGCCAAAATAGCACTCTTTGAAATTTCTCACGACTAGCACATTATATACTTTAGTATCTATTATTACTAAGACGCTCATAGATCTATGAGCGTCAATATTTAGATCTTACAATTTAAACTTTAAAAGATTGTGTCTCAAGGAAGCAGTTGTACCTTTATTGTTGTAGTTCATAGATGGCCTGAATTCTGACCATCTTTTGCCACATTTCCGAGCAGTGGCATAAAAATTATTTATGCCCTGTGAAATGAAGGTTTTAACTAGAGAAAAGAAAACCGTCAATTGTCTGTTCCCAATAGTAAAGAAGTTTGATTAGTGGGGACTTGGGAGTGTTACCATCCAGGGCAAAGTTACACGTTTTGATGGTAATACTCGTATGGGTGCGGAACTAGGTACCGAACCCAATCGATAGGTCTAAAGTCGGTTTTATAAAGATGCGTTATACCGAATGTCAGATCAAAAAGTATTTACAGACAAGAACTAACGGATCTTATAAAACTGGGATTAGTCTATGAAACTTGTTTGTAAGATAATGACAACCCTACGACTAGATCATCTAGATCAGCAGTTTATTTAGTCGTTAAGTACTTATTTGTCGAACAGCAGTAAAAATGTACGTCAGTAAACCGTAAAAATGTGTTAAAATACTTAGTAACTGATTGCTTCATTCACGGGTCATTAGAATCGACAACCGTATTTTTTTATTCATTCAATATGCCTGAAAATGCGTCTTGCGGAACGTCGTGTGATAGCCGTGTTAGACAATTTTTTTCAGCAACTGCATGCAACTACTGACTACTGCTACATGGGCAAAGTTAGCACGTTACAGCAAAATACTGTATTTACCGAAGTTGTTCCGAAGTTCTAAATATTATACGTAAACGTAAATAATACCAGTTACTAACACCCTTATACATTAAACTTAACATACCTTCGTAGGTCCCTTTACATTAATTTCACTTTCATTTATTTATAAACCAACTGGGATCATGTGTGTTAGTAGATACTTAAAAATAGGGTTAATGATGCTTATTTATGTGCACCATACAGCAGTGCCTATAAAATACGCACAATCAAGCCGTTCAGCGACCATTCTCAGGATGCTGTTAGGACTGGCCCGGATCCTGCGTACCAGGGATGAACACCGTTTTCGCATCGTAGCATGGAAATAGTCCACCCTCGCCGCTGCGAACATCCCCGAAGCACTGCAGTAGCGGGGCAGTCCCATCAACATCCTGAAGGCATAATTGAACTGAACTTTGAGAGCATTGTATGCTTGTTGAGTATAGTTCGGCCATAGACCGCTAGTGTGGAAGGATGTACAATAGGCCCTAATGTCAGTGACTGATAAACACAAACTTTAGCTGTAATTTACTTTTAAAAACAAAGTTTTAACCGACTTCAACTCAGTACCCAAATCGGTTCATGTGCCTATAACATTTTAAGAGTTCCCTTGATCTGACCACCTGAAAAAGATACCCATTCAAACAAAAAAAGAATTTTCCGAATCAGTCCAACAATACATAGAGACTAAAAGATTCCGACGAATTGAGAACCTCCTTGTTGAAGTCGGTTAAAATTAGGTTGTTATTTTATGAATATGTCTTATTTAACGTTAATATCAATATTGTACCTATTTTATAGGCCATGTTATAAGCTATTTACTTTAATGCTATTAATTATTATGTACTAATAATGGCTGTGAACTGTTACTGTTATTATTAGGTCAGATGTGGCTTGGCGATATTTTAGTTAATAAACGTATATAAAAAAATGTCTTTCTCCTATAACCTCTTCCCCATAAGGTATATACAATACGATTACAATCTTAAGACTACTGCATACCTCTGGAATCCATGGGGCATGGGAGAATAATAATAGAAAAAAAAAACATTAAGCGATTAGATACTTTGTGTGAAACTCGCTCAATTTTTTTCCTATTTTAATTTCTAGCAACAGAAACTAGTTTCCTACCTAGATATAGCGGATCCCATACAAAGTTTCATGTAAGCATAATGCTGAGCCAGTGTCCGGTTCACTGCCGCAGAGACACACTTGTTACATGTAAGCACTTGTTACCTACATGTTTTTTACTGGTGTTTTTTGTTTAATATGTGTGTCCTGTGTGTTAGTGAATAAATGTATCTTTTTCTACTCGTCGACTATAATCTTTGAATTAAGATTTCGTACACGAAACTAAGATCACATACTTTTTAATCCTGGAGCTCCACGAACTCGTATGGTTTCATAAGATAACCGCCAAGTCATCTTATGAATCCAGGAGCTGTATAAGATAACTGTGAAGACATCAACGCGCAAAATTACTAAGCTGCTGCGCTTCATTTCAGCAGGGCGATTTTCAATAGATACTAAGTTTGTTTAGTAAATTATTATTTCCGTTGACTCGTAGAAAAAGTATTGTATACAACAGTTATATAATTAGCTTTTAAAGTCTCGTACCTTAATTAGGCCACTCAGCAATCTTCGTGGCCTAAACCTGGTACTCGACTTAAAAAGCATCCATTATATAACGATTGCATAAACTACTATTCTTTATTTCTTTCTTTTATTGTAGCATGTCTTTTTAAAATGAGAACCAAAGATATGGAGAATCGTGCGTACTGGCTACCCTTAAGCTATGTTACCGGATATCACACGTGGAACCAATGTACCAGGTACAGGTAAGAACATTAAAATAAAACGACACAAAAAGTTTGATCCGCGTTTATTACAGTACACTTTAAATTAATTATAATAAAAAACAAGTTAATCGTTGTTTAAATATTAAAATATAATCGTCTTAACTAGCTTGCACGCAATATGTGCCGACTAGGTGCGGGGCCCGATGCTTCATAGCGAAGAGTTCTAACAGTGCTAAAGTCGAGAAACTACGTTCCAGGGCTCAATAGCGGGCTATGCAAAGACCTTTTGATTATAAATTAGAATGGTATTCATTAGCGGGAACTCCAAATATGTGCAACCGAGACCGCACCCACCAATACGATTCCAATCTTAAATCGTCGATAGCACATTCCGAAATTGAGCCCCCCCCCCCATTTCTTAAAGAGTTAGTCAAAGCTTTTTTTACACTTCTTCTATTAAGTATTGATTTTTATTATCTTAAAGCGCAATTTAAACATGCAAGAAGTTGCATGCAAGTTTCGTTTCATTGCGGGGAACCACCGAGTTCTTCAATCGATCAAACTCTGCAGTGTAGTTAAACTTGCACGCAATTTCTTCCATGTGTATTTTGAGCTTAAGAACTCTTCACTCTGACACAGACAATGCCGAAGGTAAGTACAATATACTAGACACGCGTGATATCTTTCACGAACCTAATAAGCAAGTTAGATCGAGATGACACGTAACTCGGGTCTTTGTTTTACACCAGTAGCTTCATACTTCCTTTCGGCGTTGTCGCGTTATAGGGACCCTGTATAGGGTCGAATGACTAAGTCGAGTATCTTGTTGACCGGACTATAGTCCAAGTTATTTAATTGCTATACCGGCGACAGACTGCGGTAATATTAGGGCCTTAATGACAATGCCCCTGAAAACTATATTTTCCGACCCAGAAATGTATGATGATTGATGAACTATCACTGTCAGCTGGCAATAGACAAGATGATGAAATATACCTAGGCTTTCTTGCTAGGGTAGGGTAATTTATGTTTAAAATGTCTATAATAGTCACTCGACCCTTAACTCCATTATTTCGCGCTTGCTTCGGGGTTTTCGGCTGGTTTTATAATGTACAGCCGAGTTCATAAATATATGTACGTTCCCAAAGGTTCAACAATAGATATCTGAGCAACCTTATGCCCTTGAAAAAAAGTCGTGTTCATATATTTTTGATCACTATGTCCGTGCACATATTTTAGAACTCGACTGTACTGACAGCGATACATATCTAAACGGACAAAGTGACATAAATATGTAAACAGACATGCGTAGCGTGTGCTATACGAAACTTTGCATCCATTATTATAAAGCCTGCCGACTGCCATCCAAAATAAAATAACAATATAACAAAAACGTTTTGTGCGACAGTTGTACAGTCAGCATCAAAAGTAGCTACGCAAACGAATACGTCAAAAGTATTTATTAAAAGGGAATAAAAGCTTTTGACTTCTTCGATTCCGTAGTTACTTTTGATGCTGACTGGTACTTATTTCAATTGCAATAAGGCCTACAAACGGTCTTCTGAACGTATCTGTGTTTTATTGTTATTTTATTTGTCTAAGTCTACGCAACCCTCGACGCCTACTTCGGCTGCTGAGAACGAATAACTTCGTACATTAACCTCTCACTTTTGATGTACGCGAGCGACAGGCGTAATGACGGGTCAATGTACGACATTCTTAATGCACGGCGACCTCATTTTAATAAAACATCTGTTTAAAACCTAATACATTTGGTCGTAAAAATTAAAATTACAAATTTTTACAATAGATAATAAGCATCGAATTCATCTCCACAATCAAATAAGAGTTTTAAATAAAATAAAAATAATAAATATGACATCTATTAGAACATTATATATATGCTTAATTATAATACATAATATTTACAAGTAAAAAAAAATATTTTGCACTCATAATCACGACAAAATGTGTCGATTTAGAATGGATTTTGTTTAAATGCCCATTTTGCCCACGGCTATTTAAATTAATCATTTGACAATAATTATAGTAGACTCTGGCTGGGCACGAGTTCGACCGGAGGCGGCGACAATAGCGCCATAAGTGGGTTATTCTCACCTGTTACCATCAATTTGTTACCATCGGTAACAGCTGGGACTTTTTTCCCATCTTTTACCACTAAAAGACTAGGTGGTAACTACTGTGAAAAATATTCCCAGTAGTTCCCAAAGGTAAAGATGGGGAAAAAATCCCAGCTGTTACCACTAGTAACAGTTTGGTGGGGACAACCCCCATATGTGGGTGCGAGAGATCAGAGCACGGCATCTCCCTCCCACTTATGGCGCACGCTGCCGCCGCCTCCACCGCTCGAAGTCATGTCCAAGCTCTGACGGCCTTTGTATTTTATTTATGACCAGCATAGTTTAGATTCAGTGCCAGCTTGAACTGAGGACTTTCAGTTGTTTTAGTAACGAAAATAGGACTTTTTTATTTTCCACTTAAACTCTACTTTCTGCAATCGGCTACAAAGAGATGTGTACTTTTTCACCTTACTGCAAAGCAATAAGGTGAAATAATAGTCGAGATCTTTTTGTAGTCGACTATACGTAAAGTCCAACGTGAAATTTCTAGTTCGAAACATATGAAGAATAAAATGAGACTATCAGTTGTACAAAATCGATTCTAACACCGACCAATAACATTTGTAGCTACATAGTTATATCGGAGCGGATAAAGACGCGTTTAGACTGGTCAGTTCACCGTACACCACTCCAGTGTAAACGTGTCACTAGACCTGACCAGTAACCATTATAATGACGTCATTATATTGTGACGATGACAAGGCTATTACGAACCTCTTAACGGCACAAGACCAAGATAAGCTGCTCGTCCCTTTCTGAGTGTTGTAATTAAAAAGAGACAATTAGTCTAAGTCGAGCGCGAGTAAAATGTACGTTTATAGCTTTGTATGTTTGTATCTAGTGGGTAATCTCTAGAACTGTATGTTGTCAAAATTCATCAATCAAGATTTTTTAAATTCCTTTCTATGTTAGGTAAATCGTTAGTAGCTTGCCACCGTTCAATAAGTGGCGACCTCATACTAAAAATGAACTCTATTCACGATGAATAGAATTCATTTTAGTATAAGGTTTCAATTACTGGCCACCCTTCAATAACTGGCCGTGATATTAAATTGAATTTTTGTTTGTAGGGGAACAGAGTTCATTTTTAGTATGGGGGGGGGGGGGGGCAGGCAGCTATTGAAGTGTGGCCAGCTACTTCTCTGTACAGGCGGAGCCGCGAGGGTAGCTAGTCTACAAATAAACAGGTAACAACTGGATTACATTAATTACTTTGGGTCAGTTCACTCGCTCTCTATAAAGATAATTTGTATATTCAGTGAAAAAGTACCAGCCTTGCATGAAGCTCGATTATATACACCATCAAGTATATAACAATCAGCTGCGGCGTTCGTGTACATTCGTACAATAGGGGTGTAGACTCAACATTTATTAATACTCAAAAAGAAACCAGGCAAAAAAATATGCCTAGTGACGAAAATCCCATTCAAATATCTCAAAAAATTACGAAGCTACAACCGTTTTAATATTGCATGTTAGGGAGAGACAACGCTCGTGGATCGTGACGTCACGATCCCCGAGCGTCATAGTAAATGACAATCGTTTCATATGAAGGTGCGTTTTGCGGAAAAGGGACAGAATATACCCCCTTAAACCTTTGCGACGCCAACGACGCATATATCCGCACCGCAGGTTTAACGCCAACGACTGATATATTCGTCAAGGAGCCCAGCCCGATAGCACGCTTCTTGCATTGACATAAGGTTTAACTCCGCACTAAATGTCTTGTTGACTTGGCGTGTGGTTGACAACTTTTCTCCTTGACAGAGCGTTGAAAAGGTTCAAACTTTGAACACTTATAGCTTTATGATTATTTAATCCCTTGGTTAACTTTTTTCTCCTTTTTCGAGAATATTCATCATTATTGCTTATTTTATTTGGTGTCTACACCCCTATTAAATCACTTTTGGACCAGTACAGTCCGCAACAGAAGTAGCTATGCGGGTAAAGTGCTCAGCAGGGCTAGATAAACTACCCGTACATTTTTAAGAGTCGACTCTCTATACAAACCTAGTTGGGTTCTCATTTTAAAACGGCATACCGGAATAACATGAAACTTTTATAGACAACGGAATCCGACATATCTAGGTCGAAAACTAGTGTTCTGTGCTATCAATACATAGTATAAAACAAAGTGGCTTCCCGCTGTCTGTCTGTCTGTCCCTATGTATGCTTAGATCTTTAAAACTACGCAACGGATTCTGATGCGGTTTTTTTAATAGATAGAGTGATTCAAGAGGAAGGTTTATATGTATAATACAAACCATACATGCATGTATTAAACATATAAACCCGTGCGAAGCCGGGGCGGGTCGCTAGTAATTTATAATAGAAAAAAAATAAGCGATTAGGGACTGTATGATAACTTTTTACTAGCTTTATTTATTTCTATTTTAATTTCTAGCAACAGGAACTAGTTTCAGAACGAAATATGGCGGATCCTAAAGTGTATAAAAAGTTTCATGTTATTCTAACATGTCGTTTTAAAATGAGAACCAAACTAAGTTTGTATGAAGAGTCGCCGTAGGTTCAGCGAAAGCGAACAGAGTTTTTGAAACAATATTGTTCACTTTTCAAATAATCATCTTTAATTTTCGCGCCACTAAACTCATACACGGTGCGTTATGATTGGTTAACGTAAGCGCGCCTTGGCTTGCGCCTGCAGTCACGCGAAAGAGAGGCAAGATGGAAGCGCCCTTAACGCGCAAGCGAGACGGTGAATGCCGAAGAAATAGCGTGACCTATGACTCCATTTTGAACCGCCAACGTGCTAACATCAAAACTTTATCGTTCTCGTAATTCTCAATTGTGGTGGCCAAAATTAACCCTCACAGTGCAAACTTTACGTGCGAAGCCGGCCGGCAGTTACTGTAAACCAAAACACGTAGTGGAACGAGGAAGCAGCAGTCGCGTACCCTGGTATCTTGGAGACACCCAGAGGATCCAGCTCCAGCCCGTTCAGCCATCAATGTCAAGACGGTGAATGCCGAAGAAATGGCGTGACCTATGACTCCAATTTGAACCTCCAACGTGCTAACATCAAAACTTTATCGTTCTCGTAATTCTCAATTGTGGTGGCCAAAATTAACCCTCACAGTGCAAACTTTAAGTGCGAAGCCGGCCGGCAGTTACTGTAAACCAAAACACGTAGTGGAACGAGGAAGCAGCCGTCGCGTACCCTGGTATCTTGGAGACACCCAGAGGATCCAGCTCCAACCCGTTTAGCAATCAATGTCAAGACGGTGAATGCCGAAGAAATGGCGTGACCTATGACTCCATTTTGAACCGCCAACGTGCTAACATCAAAACTTTATCGTTCTCGTAATTCTCAATCATGGTGTCCAAAATTAACCCTCGCAGTGTAAACTTTAAGCACGAAGTCGGCCGGCAGTTACTGTAAACCAAAACACGTAGTGGAACGAGGAAGCAGCAGTCGCGTACCCTGGTATCTTGGAGACACCCAGAGGATCCAGCTCCAGCCCGTTTAGCCATCAATGTCAAGACGGTGAATGCCGAAGAAATGGCGTAACCTATGACTCCAATTTGAACCTCCAACGTGCTAACATCAAAACTTTATCGTTCTCGTAATTCTCAATTGTGGTGGCCAAAATTAACCCTCACAGTGCAAACTTTAAGTGCGAAGCCGGCCGGCAGTTACTGTAAACCAAAACACGTAGTGGAACGAGGAAGCAGCCGTCGCGTACCCTGGTATCTTGGAGACACCCAGAGGATCCAGCTCCAACCCGTTTAGCAATCAATGTCAAGACGGTGAATGCCGAAGAAATGGCGTGACCTATGACTCCATTTTGAACCGCCAACGTGCTAACATCAAAACTTTATCGTTCTCGTAATTCTCAATTGTGGTGGCCAAAATTAACCCTCACAGTGCAAACTTTAAGTACGAAGCCGGCCGGCAGTTACTGTAAACCAAAACACGTAGTGGAACGAAGAAGCAGTCTTCACGTACCCTGGTATCTTGGAGAAACCCAGAGGATCCAGCTCCAGCCCGTTCAGGCATCAGGTCAAGACGGTAAATGCCGAAGAAATGGCGTGACCTATTGACTCCAATTTGAACCTCCAACGTGCTAACATCAAAACTTTATCGTTCTCGTAATTCTCAATTGTGGTGGCCAAAATGAACCCTCACAGTGCAAACTTTAAGTACGAAGCCGGCCGGCAGTTACTGTAAGCCAAAACACGTAGTGGAACGAAGAAGCAGTCTTCGCGTACCCTGGTATCTTGGAGAAACCCAGAGGATCCAGCTCCAGCCCGTTCAGGCATCAGGTCAAGACGGTAAATGCCGAAGAAATGGCGTGACCTATTGACTCCAATTTGAACCTCCAACGTGCTAACATCAAAACTTTATCGTTCTCGTAATTCTCAATTGTGGTGGCCAAAATTAACCCTCACAGTGCAAACTTTAAGTACGAAGCCCGCCGGCAGTTACTGTAAACCAAAACACGTAGTGGAACGAGGAAGCAGCAGTCGCGTACCCTGGTATCTTGGAGACACCCAGAGGATCCAGCTCCAGCCCGTTCAGCCATCAATGTCAAGACGGTGAATGCCGAAGAAATGGCGTGACCTATGACTCCAATTTGAACCTCCAACGTGCTAACATCAAAACTTTATCGTTCTCGTAATTCTCAATTGTGGTGGCCAAAATTAACCCTCACAGTGCAAACTTTAAGTGCGAAGCCGGCCGGCAGTTACTGTAAACCAAAACACGTAGTGGAACGAGGAAGCAGCCGTCGCGTACCCTGGTATCTTGGAGACACCCAGAGGATCCAGCTCCAACCCGTTTAGCAATCAATGTCAAGACGGTGAATGCCGAAGAAATGGCGTGACCTATGACTCCATTTTGAACCGCCAACGTGCTAACATCAAAACTTTATCGTTCTCGTAATTCTCAATTGTGGTGGCCAAAATTAACCCTCACAGTGCAAACTTTAAGTACGAAGCCGGCCGGCAGTTACTGTAAACCAAAACACGTAGTGGAACGAAGAAGCAGTCTTCGCGTACCCTGGTATCTTGGAGAAACCCAGAGGATCCAGCTCCAGCCCGTTCAGGCATCAGGTCAAGACGGTAAATGCCGAAGAAATGGCGTGACCTATTGACTCCAATTTGAACCTCCAACGTGCTAACATCAAAACTTTATCGTTCTCGTAATTCTCAATTGTGGTGGCCAAAATTAACCCTCACAGTGCAAACTTAAAGTGCGAAGCCGGCCGGCAGTTACTGTAAACCAAAACACATAGTGGAACGAAGAAGCAGTCTTCGCGTACCCTGGTATCTTGGAGAAACCCAGAGGATCCAGCTCCAGCCCGTTCAGGCATCAGGTCAAGACGGTGAATGCCGAAGAAATGGCGTGACCTATTGACTCCAATTTGAACCTCCAACGTGCTAACATCAAAACTTTATCGTTCTCGTAATTCTCAATTGTGGTGGCCAAAATTAACCCTCACAGTGCAAACTTTAAGTACGAAGCCCGCCGGCAGTTACTGTAAACCAAAACACGTAGTGGAACGAGGAAGCAGCAGTCGCGTACCCTGGTATCTTGGAGACACCCAGAGGATCCAGCTCCAGCCCGTTCAGCCATCAATGTCAAGACGTTGAATGCCGAAGAAATGGCGTGACCTATGACTCCAATTTGAACCTCCAACGTGCTAACATCAAAACTTTATCGTTCTCGTAATTCTCAATTGTGGTGGCCAAAATTAACCCTCACAGTACAAACTTTAAGTACGAAGCCCGCCGGCAGTTACTGTAAACCAAAACACGTAGTGGAACGAAGAAGCAGTCTTCGCGTACCCTGGTATCTTGGAGAAACCCAGAGGATCCAGCTCCAGCCCGTTCAGGCATCAGGTCAAGACGGTGAATGCCGAAGAAATGGCGTGACCTATTGACTCCAATTTGAACCTCCAACGTGCTAACATCAAAACTTTATCGTTCTCGTAATTCTCAATTGTGGTGGCCAAAATTAACCCTCACAGTGCAAACTTTAAGTACGAAGCCCGCCGGCAGTTACTGTAAACCAAAACACGTCGTGGAACGAGGAAAGAAACGAGGAAGAAATGGCGTGACCTATGACTCCATCTTGAACCGCCAACGTGCTAACATCAAAACTTTATCGTTCTCGTAATTCTCAATTGTGGTGTCCAAAATTAACCCTCACAGTGCAAACTTTAAGTACGAAGCCGGCCGGCAGTTACTGTAAACCAAAACACGTAGTGGAACAAAGAAGCAGTCTTCGCGTACCCTGGTATCTTGGAGACACCCAGAGGATCCAGCTCCAGCCCGTTCAGCCATCAATGTCAAGACGGTGAATGCCGAAGAAATGGCGTGACCTATGACTCCAATTTGAACCTCCAACGTGCTAACATCAAAACTTTATCGTTCTCGTAATTCTCAATTGTGGTGGCCAAAATTAACCCTCACAGTGCAAACTTTAAGTGCGAAGCCGGCCGGCAGTTACTGTAAACCAAAACACGTAGTGGAACGAGGAAGCAGCCGTCGCGTACCCTGGTATCTTGGAGACACCCAGAGGATCCAGCTCCAACCCGTTTAGCAATCAATGTCAAGACGGTGAATGCCGAAGAAATGGCGTGACCTATGACTCCATTTTGAACCGCCAACGTGCTAACATCAAAACTTTATCGTTCTCGTAATTCTCAATTGTGGTGGCCAAAATTAACCCTCACAGTGCAAACTTTAAGTACGAAGCCGGCCGGCAGTTACTGTAAACCAAAACACGTAGTGGAACGAAGAAGCAGTCTTCGCGTACCCTGGTATCTTGGAGAAACCCAGAGGATCCAGCTCCAGCCCGTTCAGGCATCAGGTCAAGACGGTAAATGCCGAAGAAATGGCGTGACCTATTGACTCCAATTTGAACCTCTAACGTGCTAACATCAAAACTTTATCGTTCTCGTAATTCTCAATTGTGGTGGCCAAAATTAACCCTCACAGTGCAAACTTTAAGTACGAAGCCGGCCGGCAGTTACTGTAAACCAAAACACGTAGTGGAACGAAGAAGCAGTCTTCGCGTACCCTGGTATCTTGGAGAAACCCAGAGGATCCAGCTCCAGCCCGTTCAGGCATCAGGTCAAGACGGTGAATGCCGAAGAAATGGCGTGACCTATTGACTCCAATTTGAACCTCCAACGTGCTAACATCAAAACTTTATCGTTCTCGTAATTCTCAATTGTGGTGGCCAAAATTAACCCTCACAGTGCAAACTTTAAGTACGAAGCCGGCCGGCAGTTACTGTAAACCAAAACACGTAGTGGAACGAAGAAGCAGTCTTCGCGTACCCTGGTATCTTGGAGAAACCCAGAGGATCCAGCTCCAGCCCGTTCAGGCATCAGGTCAAGACGGCAAATGCCGAAGAAATGGCGTGACCTATTGACTCCAATTTGAACCTCCAACGTGCTAACATCAAAACTTTATCGTTCTCGTAATTCTCAATTGTGGTGGCCAAAATTAACCCTCACAGTGCAAACTTTAAGTACGAAGCCGGCCGGCAGTTACTGTAAACCAAAACACGTAGTGGAACGAAGAAGCAGTCTTCGCGTACCCTGGTATCTTTGAAACACCCAGAGGATCCAGCTCCAGCCCGTTCAGCCATCAGGTCAAGACGGTGAATGCCGAAGAAATGGCGTGACCTATTGACTCCAATTTGAACCTCCAACGTGCTAACATCAAAACTTTATCGTTCTCGTAATTCTCAATTGTGGTGGCCAAAATTAACCCTCACAGTGCAAACTTTAAGTACGAAGCCCGCCGGCAGTTACTGTAAACCAAAACACGTAGTGGAACGAGGAAGCAGCCGTCGCGTACCTTGGTATCTTGGAGACACCCAGTGGATCCAGCTCCAACCCGTTTAGCCATCAATGTCAAGACGGTGAATGCCGAAGAAATGGCTTGACCTGACTACAATTTGAACCTCCAACGTGCTAACATCAAAACTTTATCGTTCTCGTAATTCTCAATTGTGGTGGCCAAAATTAACCCTCACAGTGCAAACTTAAAGTGCGAAGCCGGCCGGCAGTTACTGTAAACCAAAACACGTAGTGGAACGAGGAAGCAGCCGTCGCGTACCCTGGTATCTTGGAGAAACCCAGAGGATCCAGCTCCAACCCGTTTAGCCATCAATGTCAAGACGGTAAATGCCGAAGAAATGGCTTGACCTGACTCCAATTTGAACCTCCAACGTGCTAACATCAAAACTTTATCGTTCTCGTAATTCTCAATTGTGGTGGCCAAAATTAACCCTCACAGTGCAAACTTAAAGTGCGAAGCCGGCCGGCAGTTACTGTAAACCAAAACACGTAGTGGAACGAGGAAGCAGCCGTCGCGTACCCTGGTATCTTGGAGACACCCAGTGGATCCAGCTCCAGCCCGTTCAGCCATCAAGGTCAGTGACTGCAGCATATAGCCTGGCTCAGTTTGCATCGTTTTGTGTAAAAGTAAATAGTTAAAAGAAAATGACAATTGTGGCAATCGAATTTGCTACAATTGTCAAAGCGGACCCCGCGGGCTCTTTTAGGGACAAAATCGCTAAGCGATTAGACACTGTATGATTTTTTTTCTACTAGCTCTTTTTATTTCAATTTTAATTTCTAGCAACAGGAACTAGTTTCAGACCTAAATATGGCGGATCCTACAGTGTATACAAAGGTTCATGTTATTCTAACATGTCGTTTTAAAATGAGAACCAAACTAGGTTTGTATGGAGAGAAGTAAGCTCGATTCTCCATACAAACGTAGTTACGCTCTCATTTTAAACGTAGCTAAATAGTTGGCTCTGAAACTTTGTACTTAGAATAAGTTAAGTACCATCCACGTCTGTAATTAGTTTATGTAGCTTCAGATACCATAGTAAAAAAAATACAGCAAGTTTTTCATACAAGACTTGTTTTTGCTGTATTTGTGTCGTTTGTTTTATAAACTGGAGCCATATAATCTTATTACAGACCTAGATATACCTCATGTCATTGTATATGCAAAGTTTCGTTACAATACAACACGCAGTTTTAAAATGAGAACGGAACTGCGTTTGTATGGGAAGGGGATATTCGGCCGAGCTTACTGCGGATGTGTGAGAAAGGGACGGGTAGTTTATCGCGCGCACTCTTCGCCTCTTGCCTGCTATAAGGCCACAACTCAAAATTAAAACACATTTGAGATGTGTTCGTATTGCACTGCAATAGAGCCACATCTCAAATGTGTTTTAATTTTGAATTGTGGCCGTATAGCAGGCAATAGGCGTCTTGTGCTAGCCATCCTGAATGATTAATGAGAGTTTTTCAGAAAAGTGTACAAAATAATTTTTTTTTCGGAATTCATTTTTTTTTCTTACGCCGAACCTTTGATACTATCGATCCTCATACAAGAAAAAAAGTGTCCTAAATATTCCATTCCAGATCGTCACATTTTTGTATGCAGTCTTTTTTTATTTATATGGTCGTGACGCACTGGAAGAAAAAACTTACATAGCCACATCACACATTTTTTCTTGTATGAGGATCGATAGTATCAACGATTCTGAGTAAGAAAAACCAAAAAAAATCTAATTCTGAAAAAAAAAAAGTTTTGTACACTTTTTTTGAAAAAAATAAAGACGTGAGAATTTTTCATTTTTACAATTGGAACGCGTAGCTACTTCTGTTGAATAAAAGGCCTAGTCCCTATTTAACCGAATTGACAATTGTCACCTGATAATGACAATTCGACGTACATTACTGGGTCAGCAAGAAAATGCACAGCATTGTTACTTATCGACTCAGCAATGCACTTCGAATTGTCGGATGACAATGGTCAAGTTAATAAAATGGGCATGTAGGTCTAGTATGTATACATTATACGTTTTCGAACGCGTTTGCGTTTAGTTTCAATTTGTATGGCGACGCGTAGTTCCTAATAGTTACCACCAGAGGCACTGTTCGCGTTGCCATACAAATCGAAACTAAACGCAAACGCGTTCGAAAACGTATATGTATCGATAAAAAACTTATACTAGAAGTATTGGTTGCGTTTGTTCATTACAGAGTTCATATAGCCATACATACAGTAAGTAGATTCAAATCAAAATTTACACACTATTGAACGTGTCAGTACCCTCCGTATTTGAGATAAGGTCCATGTTAAAAAATGATACTAACAATATAATTTACGTCATACCTGACCATAAAGTGGGAATTACCGCACGCTATGCGTGCGGAAAACCCCACTTCCTGGCCAGATAGAGACGTAAAATTTTGTACTCACCACGGGTGGTAATAAAGAAAGCCTCAGAGCGCATATTTATCGCCCTTGCCTTCGGCTCGGGCGTCAAATACCTGCGATCTGAGACATTCTTTGTTTAACCGCCCTAGGTAAGTAATGTACTATTATGCAATCAGATAGTCACACCGAATAATAGCACGTCTAGGCCATATGTACCATATGATCACGACAAGGGAAGTATTTTTTTTAAAACTAAATAGGAGGTCCACTAGCACTAGTGACAATGACAAATCTATACAGGCCCTCATTTCAACAACGTGACAATTACCTTGACATTGTCAATTTCTTGTCTATACATGTCTGGGACAAGTCGCACGAAAGATGTACAGAGAATTGTCAAATGACAACTGCTAAGTGTTTGAGATATGGGCCAGTAGGCTTGAACAATTGTCTATACATGTCTGTAACAACTCTCACGAAAAATGTAGACAGAATTGTCAAATGACAACTGCTAAGTGTTTGAGATATGGGCCAGTAGGCTTGAACAATTGTCTATACATGTCTGTAACAACTCTCACGAAAAATGTAGACAGAATTGTCAAATGACAACTGCTAAGTGTTTGAGATATGGGCCAGTAGGCTTGAACAATTGTCTATACATGTCTGTAACAACTCTCACGAAAGATGTACAGAGAATTGTCAAATGACAACTGCTATGTGTTTGAGATATGGGCCAGTAGGCTTGAACAATTGTCTATACATGTCTGTAACAACTCTCACGAAAGATGTACAGAGAATCGTCAAATGACAACTGCTATGTGTTTGAGATATGGGCCAGTAGGCTTGAACAATTGTCTATACATGTCTGTAACAACTCTCACGAAAAATGTAGACAGAATTGTCAAATGACCACTGCCAATTTGTTGAGATAGGGGGCCTAGGGTTGAATGACGGTAAGTACGAAAACTTTAGAATTTAGTTTGTGATATATATTTAGTCCCCGGTCGTGACATATCTCAAGCCATCCATAAAACAGCATCTCATACATTTTCATACAATTTGACTACGATTAACACTGTCCAATACCAATTGGTAACAAAAGCCGATCTATGTACATACATACAGCGCTAAGCGGCTATACTTTAATTATTAGTCCTAGTTTTACTTTAAGTGTAATACATATTTATTTTGAATGTATATTAAATCACTCACTCACTTAATTCAACACCCAGCCTTAACAACAAATTTTGAACCTAGAACGCTGATTTTTTCACAAAAGTTAATTTATATAATGTTAGTAGCCCCTAAGAAGCGATTTTTGAAAAGTCCACCCTTAAAAAGAGGTTTGAAAGTTTGTATGGTGATGGAGTAAAATTTTATGCAAGAGACTTGAAACTTAGTGTATGGACTCCTTATTGCAATACAAGAAAAATAATTTTAGGGGTTTAGAAAACCCACCCCTTATTTAAGTTGCCCCACTGATGAGCAAAAGCCTCCCCCTTTTTCTTCCACGTATCCCTATCCTGGGCGGGTTAAATAGGGGTGCAACGTTTGTATGGAGGAAATTATTAGAATTATTAGGCGAAATTTGGTATAGAGTTAGTTTGAGTACCGCCCGGGAATGACATAGGATAGTTTTTATACTAAGGGGGTGAAAGGAGGGAGGGGGGTGAAAGTTTGTATGGAGCTGCTATATAAACGAGTACCACGCGGACGGAGTCGCGGGCAGAAGCTAGTACATTTATAATTGTGTTGTGTTTTGTTTCACTATGAACTGGGCTAAGTAAGAAATGGGAAGACAACAGTGATTGAACCAAGTTGGAGACATTCTGGAAACAACCGTTTTCCCTTACGAATGTTAGATAAATTCATATGTAAGAGAAATGTAAATTCGTAGCTTTGTTAGTTTGTAGGGGTAATCTCCGGAACCGATATCATCCGATTTAACAGAACATGAAATTGGAGATGTCCATCCATACTAATATTATAAATGCGAAAGTGTCTGTCTGTTACCTAAAGACGCTTAAACCGCTAAACCGATTTAAATAAAATTTGGTATAGAGATACTCTGAGTCCCGGGGATGGACATAGGATAATTTTTATCCCGGATATCCCTGAGGGGTCGAATTGGGGGGTGGGAAATAGGAGCTACGATATATAAACCAGTTACACGCGGACCGAGTCGCGGGCATAAGCTAGGCTATATTTTATGCCGCGCGGGCAACTAATAAGGAATGAAGTGTGCTCTATATTTTCACAACTAGATAAAAATGAAATACAGTTTAATGAAAAGTCTAGGATAAAACCGCCCGCGGTCAACTAGATTATTCCATCGCAAAACATAATGTATGAAAGCATAGACAGTGTATTAATACCAGACTGCCCAAATCAAACAATATTTCGTGCTATGATTCTGACAGGTCGCATCGCATTTGACTTTGACAATCTGGTCAGATATATCCCGCAAGAGTAAACTTGAGACTCGAGCGCGTACTAACGTCATACGAACGAGGTCTCAACTTAACTCTTGCTGGTTATACCGCAAAATGCACGGGTACCCATGTAGCGCAATCTACAGTCATGGCCAGATAATTAAGATCACGATTTTTTTTCCCATACAGTTGCATACAAATATGTTTTTTTTTAATTTGATGATAATTTAAAATGTGTTTGAATTTGTTTCTGATTATACGGATGTAACCGTGTTTAATAGTAGTTTATGTGACTGTACATGATGAAGGGCATTAAACACGAGCGGCTCGTTTTATAATAACATCACACGAGTGTCTTAATGCCTAATTATGTACAGTTACATACACTTCTTTATCTATCTACATATCATAAGCCTCCACGATGCATTCAGGAGCCGCATATTATGACCGCCATCGCGGCGTTGTTTTCTGGCAGCTGTCATAGTTTTTTCTTAATTCAGAGACAAACTAGAGTCGGATCCAACTGTCATATCGTTCGATATCTTACTTACGTGCGACATTTGTCAAATTTGTATGCAAATTGACAATTCACTTCAAACTAAACGTCATCTCGACTGATATTAGAATAGAGGTCAAATCAAATTTCTTTGATTTCAGAGATGCTCGAAATTTGAATGAAATAATATTATCGAAATCGATGTTATTATTTAGCAATAATAACATTTTCACAGATAGGAAATTTGTTTTAACAAAACAGTCTTTTTTATGGTGGCCATAATGTGCGGTTCTTGAACGCATCATGGAGGGTTTATGATATTTGGATAGATAAACAGTATTGAATATAGTGCACATGCAGCTCCTGTAAAATTTAGACTTTAAAAAGTACAGACGATCAAATATTGTTCCTAATTACATTTATAAATTGTTCCTAATTACAGTATGAACTTGTAAAAACTGGCCATTTGACCAACCGTATTTTTCCAAGCACAACTTTTACAGAACTTCTACATAAACGAAATTAAATCTTATTTATACACAGATACCTCCATATACTCAGAAATAAAATTGGCCAAACACATTATAAATTATCATCTAAATTGAAAAGTCATATTTGTATGCAACTGTATGGGGAAAAAAATCATGTTCTTAATTATCTGGCCATGACTGTATATGTTGACTGCTTAACTGAGATGGTGAGGGAATGTAGCGCTACCCTCCCTGTGCCGCAGATAGATGATATAATAGATGCCATCCTAGCGTATGCCCGAAAGGGACGAATGTAAATTAACCTTACAAAATAAATAAACAAATAATACTAATACATTTTTGACGTCTAATGTCGTCTATAATTTAGTCGTGTTATATCGGTGACGTCATAGTCACGTGAGTTTCAGTACAATATTTTGACAGGTGGTGACAAACAATAAAAGCGTATACGCGCTGAGGGACTGGATATTTGACATTGTATTTCGTTCCCACATGTGGTATTGTCTATGCTTACATCCTTGTCACTCGTGTGTGTACGTGTGTGTGAGTCCCTCCATTATATTCTTCCTCTATGCCCTGTGCTCTCTGACGTCATCACTCGCGCCCCTGTCCCGTCACAAGCAGCGTCTAGATAGTTCATCTGCTAAAACCACGACGCACCATATAAGTCTTGGATAGTCTATTAAAATCATTTTGTCTATGTAATGAGTATTGTGATTATATTATATATGTATTACTCTTAAAGCTATCCTATGCGTGTATCGTCCTAAATCGTGTATAAAAGCGATTTTTGAAAACGTGACAATCCGTCCAACTTGCACAATTTACACAAAAACACTTGTACATTAACTTCTACACAAATCTATTGCATAGGCCATTATAGTATTGCTTTCTTTAAAATATATCTGCTGTCACATAGGGCATACACTTGTTATATTATAAATCGCAATATTCTAATAAGTCTTAACTTGACATAGTTTGTACTAAGACTAAAATTACACTCTTTCAGCCTATTTGTAAATCACTTGATATAGCATGGAAAGTCGAAGCTAGCAGTAAGTGAATCGACATATCGTCGGGTGACAAGAAAAAGTCACTACAAAAACTGTCACTGCTCTTCGAAACCTCGTATCTCGGTACGTAGTCGATATCGAGATACTAACTTTGATTTAAGTAGGTATTTGTTACTAGGTTTTTGCTTGTCACCAGACGATATGTGGCTTGATATTAACTTGACTTAACCGTAGTGTTGTGATTTAGCGCTCGGCCGAGCCTTAAAGACTCAAGCCATTAACCAAAGAGGCAATTTTTGCCAAAATAAATTCACGGTGGCATTCGAACTAGTTTCCTGAGTGGATCAAATGTTTGTTAGGCACGTAAAAAGACAATAGGGTCAAGGGCGGACCCTCGACAGTGGAAACGGCTCATAAAAATTGATTTAATTATGACGTCACAGCATGATCTTCGTGGTACTAACCATGGCATGGCAAATCATGTAAATTGCTGACTATGAAAAAAATCTACAATACGCGACCGAAGCAGTGTAATCACCGCTTTAGATTAGCGTAAGGCCTCTCACAGACTGGAGCGGCCTGGCCGCGGCGGACAATAGAAAACTTGTCATTAGCTGTCAAATTTTGTATTGTCCGCCACCGCAGGCCGCGCCAGTGTGTTGCAGGCTTAATACTTGCGGACTTGCGTTAGCACCGACGGGCGGGATCTTTGAAGGCTGGAACAGGCTCTAACTCACAACACTACTTAACTGGTATAGGCCTATTGATACACGTAGCTTGTATAATCTAAATTATTTTCGTTGGCTACACTCCTTTTTACAGATGTAGTGCATAATAGTTTCCCATCGCTTTTTCACGGAAACGTACGAACGTGTCTTGCTATTTCAGTCGGTTACGGTACAAAAAGTACTGAGGTTGACTGATGATGTAGCATGACAAATACGAACATTTACGAGAAAATAAGATGGGACATGATTATTCACGACATCTGTACCTCCTTGTCCCTTGTCACGTGACAATGACAATTGGCTGTTATTCAAATTTATTTATTACATTATCTAGTTAAAAATGTAAGTCTAAACAGGCATCAACAAGTGTTGCCAATTTAGGCTTGAAAACTTGTAGCTTAGTGAAATAGCCCCCAGAATGTACAAGGAATTGTTATTGTCAGATTACAATTGTCAATTATTGTTAATTAAAAAATAATCCAATCCATATTTTTTACTATTCACTTTACATATCAACCTCTCAAACTGGTCGGTTCATTCAGAAGAGGACCAGGCCAAAGAAAACAATTCAAACAATACAATGCCACATTATGTCAAAGCATGTAAAAGCCTACCTATAGTATATAGTCTAAATGTTGCCGGCATGAGAATTCTGACGTGACGAACAAATTAACAATTGAGACTTAAAGTTGACATAATGACTTTGACTGTAACATCCAGCTGGTATCACAGGCCTGACTGGGTTCAATGCATTACGTGCGGGATTGTCACCTATTCTACAGGCCAGGAGAATGCCAATACTAAAAAACTCACTGTACCTACTTTAAGTTGGAACAATTCCGCATATAAGCATGATAACATAATCTTGCCAGCAATGTCAAATTATGAGTATTCTCGTGATTTCAATTAGACAACAAGTATGTCTGTAAAGCTAAGTGAATAATTGTTATTTCAACTTGACGTAACAAGCTTGCCTGTACGATATATCAGTTAGATTAACTGTAATTACAAGTGAATATAACAAGCTCGCCTGTACGTGTAACCAGGTTGGCTGTAGTGTCAAGTCGAAATAAGGTGCTTGACTTTACTTATAGCTTCACTGTAATATCCAAGTAGCATACAAGTGAATATAACAAGAATGTATGTACGTGTAATTAGGTTGTCTGTAGTTTTAACCATTACGACTGTACCCTCTTGTATCTTGTCTGTAATTTCAAGTGAATATAACAAATTTGCCTGTACATTTAACCAGCTAGACTGTAGTTTCAAATGGATATAACAAGCTTGCCTGTACATTTAACCAGCTAGACTATAATTTCAAGTGGATATAACAAGCTTGCCTGTACATTGAACCAGCTCGACAGTAAGTTGCGTGGCCCTATGGTGTGCAGTACGCGACGCGGTGGAGCCACTTGTCGACGTACCACGTGTCCCGGCGCTAGTCGGCGGGGCGCGGGGGCGGCGCGCGCGGCGGGAGGGGGGAGGCGGGGACGCTCCAGCTCTCTGCTGTCGCCCATCTGAGATATAACACAGTAGGGATTCATTCAGAGACTAAAGTAAGGCCGGGTCCTGTTAATGGAGTCGTTCCCATCTTCCAACTTATCCAACCCACGTGTCATATGCTATCTGGGTTGGATACGTTGGAAGATGGGAATGACCCAGTTAATGTGCAGCCCAATAATCCACGTGACGAAATCTATCTATCTCTTGACGCATGGGTATTAACGGGACTTATAAGGCCTAAATGAATGTGTCGGTCTGTCCATAAAACTCATGAAAGACCTCTCGCTCGCACTAAAGTCATGCATGTAAGTGTTATTAGCTTGTTACAAGTGAGAGCGAGTTTTGTGTATAGCCTCAAGCCAATCGTATTAGTAGCGGGATAGTTGAAAATGTACAGTAACACGGTTGACGGGACGAATATATTTTGATAAACTACCACTTTGTAATCAATTTTCGAAAAAGTATGTTATACTATACCCATTCTGGCTAATCAAAAACGAAATGAGAGAAAAATATAGGAACCGGAGGTTTTGATGTTGAAACGCTTACAATATAAATAAATATATTCAGTACTAATTACCTTAGCCTAAAATGCTCACTCAACATTTCGCTGTAGATGATACAACCTGTACCATCCTACAGCGAAATTTTAAGTATGGATATGAATAAAGTTTACATTCAATTGTCACTCACCTGGGATTGTTGTGCCCGTGCGCGTCCCGCCTGCCTGCAACGTTGTGCCACTTGACGTAACCGCTCAGCCTCCGCTTGAGGAGTCCGGCGAGCGAGTGAAGCCAGCCTGCGACGCGACATACAGTCACGCCCCGTAACGCCAGCGAGCTCTTTGGTTACCGTGATACCCTGGTACTTTCGTACGAGTCGAGGAGATTAGGATGGTAGAGGCTTGGAGATTATAAGGAGTCATTGGTAATTTTATTGTGAAGAGGATATAATGAGTCGCGGAAATTAGAATAATAGTCGTTGGTATTTATAATAGCTGGAAATTATAATGAAATTGGTAATTATGAAAAAGTAGTGGTGAGTCGAGGTAGTTATGTAAATTAATACAATGACGTAAATTATAAGGGTAATAATTGACAACATTTCATTTTTCTGACTCCTTAATTTAGTTTAGGCATTTAATAGTATTTGAAAAGTTAGTAGACACGTATTTTTTATTTTCATTTAATTTTAAGTTAAACCCCCTAAATTTGGTAGTTTTAAACTACCACGTTCGAAAAGGGCCTAAGTATGTTTATAGGATGAATAAAATTAGCACTGTGGTCTATTTATTGAATTAAAAAGTAAAAAGTATGCTGCTGTATCTGTGACAGGAACATTTGACATTTTGAGTTTTGACGGTTCCTTGCTGACGGTTTTCGTTTGAAATAGAATCTTGCAAATCATTAATCGCAAATAAACGTGTTTTGGAGAGTAACGAGAAAACGAAAATGTATCGTCAAAATCCATTGATTTCGTGTTTTGTGCTAAGTTGCAGGCACACGGCACTGATGTCGCTTGAAATCCAATGTTCCGAAAGGTTTACTATACATATGTGAAGATAACCCAAACTGATAATAGCATTTTAATTAGATCATTAATCTTCAAACTCGTTGGCTGAAAAACATTGAACTGTTTAATCATCATCATATCAGCCGAAAGACGTCCACTGCTGGACATATTGAACTGTTTAATACAATAAAATTGTAAATATTCTTTTAAGCATTGTTTAATTTTTTCCAGGCCCTACATGACAATAAATGTGTTTTATTTTATAAGTATTTATATCTACCTAGTCACGTCAAGTCCACTTTGTTCCGACTTTTGCCTCCTGCTTGCTCTGGACCAGCCTTTATTTTAATCATAATATATGTAACTAGCAAGTACTAGAGGCCCTAGCACACTAGGTTTTATCATCACGTTTTACGGCGAAATTGTACTGAAACGTCACGTAAAACGTGACATAAAACCTAGTGTGCTAGGGCCTTAGATCAAGGTATAAACAGTAAAAGTTAATCCTTTCGACGCATTTCACAACAAGCAAAGATGACAAAAACGGCGCCGTGGGCACGATAACCCGCAACACCTTTAGGCGTTCTTGCCGTTAAAAAGGTTAATAGCGTAAAATAATAATTACACCTGATGCTGGACAGCGTTTTATTTTACAGTATTTAATTGTATTACAATATCACCTACAGTATTGTTGCACTACTAGATATTTTGTCAAAAATAAGCAGGTATATGTCTTCCAACACATCTCTGACTTCCAGTGATAATTTCTGCTCTGCATACCCTTTGAAGTGCTTCAGTGAGTTAATATATCTTGAGCTAAGACAAATTTATCTTTTAAAACAGCCTCAGACAACTTAAGCCGAGTCCAATAACACCGTATTGATGTGACTGGTGAGTTAGCTTCCACACATAAACTGCATTAACATTATTCTATCCACCGTTGGCAGATTGCAAGAATTAGCTATAACGTAGCCATCGGTGACTTACATTATTAATTATTTTCAAAGTTTTATCAAAATTACATATTACCGTCACTGACTTAACTTGACAAGAATTAGTCAAATAACTGTCACACTGTCAATGTCACACCCAAAGAGAATATAACCACTACACCAATAGTTGTTTATTACAGGGCACATTAAACAAAGCCATGGAATGTCCGCGTTCAGCCTTTAAATGGCTTTTTCAAAGTAATTTCCACTTTTCTCAAGAACTAGCGAAGATAAAAATCTGTAATTTTTTTTTATTACCAAGCTATCCCAAATCTCTAAATGGTTTTTAGTTTGAGCCGCTATGAAAAAATGAAATGTTGTTAATTACAGAGTCTAGAATGATAATTATTGTTATTTTCGGAACGACTATGAAACTGTGGATACCGGTGGAACTGGCAATACAAGGTACGAGGAATAGGAAGAAAATGCAAGCAAGAGGTTTAAGGAACATCCTAGCGTACTCAAAAGTCCTAATTTTTTATTTTAACCAAAGAGCTGCGCATACTGCCATGTGCCCGATTGTTAGCGATGAGGATGGTAATGGACATGAACCTACACCAAGCTAGAAGCAGGGCCGAATAATGGAAACCCACTGACCCAGTACATATTGAACGCTCAGACAACAATATACCTTATCTCGTTAGAGGAAGGTTCACGAATAGTCAGTTAACTCGATAGTCAAGTGAAAAGGTCTGAAGGGTTAGCACAACTGACGCCGTTCGTTTTTAATTTTCACAGTGCAAGTGAGAAGGCTTGCTTGCTTAGCAGCAAGTCGAGCTAGCCCCCTGGCCCACCAAATTGACATTTGAGTGAAAATTCGGCCTACATTTCTGGCTCAATATGTACATAAAATCTATCGCTGTGTATTTCGCCTTGCGGATCCAGAAATGTACGTTTATTTCTGCTATACTTATCATATCAGTGAATTCCCAGTCCACTTAACGTGGCAAGGTCTCAAGAACCGCTAGCCCGCAAGCGTAACAATCGTGAAGAACTGCGAGGGAAAACAGTTAAGTACCATCGAGAATCCTGGTCTTTAAAACTGATATACGGAGTGATTTTTGAAATAATTTTACTTTTGACATTTTATATCAATTCGAATTAATTTAATTGAAGTTCTAATATGAACATTTTGAAGTTTAATGTATTTGTGCATATATATAATTGAGTATGAGTAAACACCACCACTCTCCAGATTCGTGTCAGCGGTCTAATTTCCACGAATTTATATATAATGTTCATAAATCGTCGTGGCAATATTGAGTCACTCTGTAGTGGGCTCGTTTATGGGCTGACGAAGTGTAGCGACTATGTTAATAAATATAGAGCCTAATATATTATACAGACTTCCTACGTCTACACTTTCAGTTAAGCGAGGTACGGTCGAGTTCACAAACATCTTTACAAGCCAACCTCCCAAAAATATGTTTACTCGACCTTATTGTCGACACAGATAAGGTCGAGTAAACATATTTTTGGGAGGTTGGCTTGTAAAGATGTTCGTGAACTCGACTGTACAAAACATATGGAACTGAGTCCACTTAATACCTTGTTGTTTCTGAAACAAATTTATTCTCTCCTGGATTCAATAGTACAAAGCTCAAGTCCCAGCAGTCCTCGATTTCAGCCCGTACTAGCAAGGTGTTAAGGTGTATTTTAGTGTGGCGAGGCAGGTGAAGAGCAACAGATGGGCAGGCGATGTGGGGCGCGTGAGCAAAGCAAGGAACAGTTGAACAAACATCGGTCAATGTTTGATCGAACATGATCCTACAGAAATACAGTTTACATAGGGTATCTAATACAGAATACAGGCAACGTTTAGTGTTTGCAATGGTCCCTCCGAAATAAAACGCCTAACCGAGATGGCATCACTTTAGGAAGGTCTCTGTATCATACTAGTCACGTACACAGAGCTCTGAGTGTGATATAGTTCATGTAACAAGTACGGGCGCCGAAGCTCATTTTACGCAGTTTGACTTATATGTTACACATGGCGCCTAAACCTCTGTTTAGCTCACCAGCGCCTTCTATTGAGTCTAAGCGAACCCCTATAGAAGGCAGTAATGCATTAAGGCGAGGCCGGTTCACGATCTTCTCTCCCTCTCAGTGAGCATAAGCGTGAGCGAGACGGAAGTCCGTGTTCGGAAGTGTGTAACATCACTTTTTAGTACATATTAATTGATTTTTGGAATACTGGATAATTTATTAAAAATCTATCCGGTTATTGTTTTAGAACAATATAAAAGCTATCATTTTTATAAAACAAAAACATTGATTGTTGTTGAAAATTACGAGATTTCGAACATTAAAGTTTATTTTATGGTGATATTTAGGAATTTTTTACAGAGATACCAAGACATTTTTTTTTATATTATGTTCGGTTATTGTTTTTCTTTGTTTCTTTTTCAGTCTACAGTAATTTTTCTGTAACAGAATTCTTCATTATTTTTTCACACTGGAAGCTCAAAAATCAATATTTTCGTCAGATCTTGAACCGGCCTCGCCTTAAACAAAACTCTAAGTGACGTAACAACTGGATGCCAGATTGTGTACAGTCAGATGCAGAGAAAAGTGACCTCGTGCATAGAAGTTTGTATGCAGGGGTCAATCTCTACGTCTTTACTAAGATACTTAAACGTTGAATATACTCATTGCAAACATTATCCATTGAAAAGTGATAACACACAAGCTTAGATTAGTGGGCTAACACATTAACTCGTAAAGACGCGATTCTATATACAAATCTAATAATCGTTTGACAGTTTTTTTGTCTATGTCACAAGCGAGCGAAATTATCCTCTAACTGCCCACCATACAAGAAAAAATGCCATTGAAATTTGAATAAACTAATAAGAAACAGAGTAGAGTACTCTCTTCCAATTTAAAATCGTATATTTTCCGCCCCCCAAAACCCTAGTAAAAGCCCTTTCGACGGTATTTATACCATTCTAAATTATAACTCACTTCGTTCGATTTGAAAACAAAACAAACTCTAATTTACTATTGCAGTTGATTCAAATATTATTGATTTTTTTTCTTGAGGGTGTTAGAGGCTAGAGAATACCTGGCATAGTATACTCGTAATTACTTTTTATATAGAAACACGTCTTCGCGAGTCAAATCATACACGTCTTCATACTACGCCGGCGGACATGTCATTTTACTGCAATATAATGTATTTTTGGCATGTAGCTAGCGACATATATATGTATTATGAGTGTATTATACAGATATCGATTTCGTAACTTGTGATGTGATAGGGCAGACTCGCGATTAGACGATACAAATAATTAAATGCAACTTTCACAATGTGCCAGTCTCTGCGAAAAGGGTCGTTAGTACACTTTACCTTAAGGTGCAAAAATCGACTTTAAAGCATCTATAAGGTCTCTTTTCCCTTTTTATCACAAAGTGCATTACGCTCTGTGTTCCGAGAAAATAACACTATATTGTATCATCTAAACCCAACCCACCATTCATATGGTGAACCACCGATCCTAACATCACCAATATCCACGACGGTTGAAGTAGTTCGAAGGATTTAGTACAGTCGCCATCACATACATCGGTACACTATAGGTGTTCAAAAATATCGGCACATGCACCCTATGCCTTAAAAATAGAGGTGTGTTCCGATGTTTGTGAGTTGCTTCTTTGCTCCGATGTATGTGATGGCGACTGTACATCAATAACTCACTTAGTCACTCTTTTGTTACTACTGATAAGAAAAAAAAGCTCTAAAAGGGTTAACAATATGGTGGGTCCCCCGTGTGGTGACGGGTTAGAACAGTACCACCCCTTTTCCCCCGTGGGTGTCGACTATGGGGTGATAAGGCTTAAGTGTTTAGTGGGCGATGAGCTCGCAACCTATCACTGCAATATAAAATTTTCCCCATCTTTCAATTTATTTTACAGAAGTGGCACTGAAACTTCTTAAATAGAGGCCTGAGTTTGACATCTGAGGCTCTAGTATAAGTTTTAACGATACAATACGTTTTCGAACGCGTTTGCGTTTAGTTCCAATTTGTATGGCAACGCGAACAGCGCCTCTGGTGGTAAATATTAGGAACTACGCGTTGTCATACAAATTGAAACTAAACGCTAACGCGTTCGAAAACGTATTGTATCGATAAAAGTTATACTAGGCTACTATTTTCAAAGTTTCGGTGAGTTACTGTGACTATCCCTAAATTTGAGCAATATTTATATTTATTTATATTTGGCCAACCATCAGCTACAGGAGCACTTTGATTCATCATCATCATATCAGCCGAAAGACGTCCACTGCTGGACATAGGCCTCCCCCAAAGTGTGCCAAAATGACCGGTCCTGCGCCACCCGCATCCACCGGACTCCCGCGACCTTTACCAGGTCATCAGTCCACCTTGTGGGGGGCCTACCCACGCCGCGCCTTCCGGTACGTGGTCGCCACTCGAGAATCTTTCCGCGCCACTTTCATTATAAAGATAAAAAACAGAAAGACTTGCAACAAAAGTTCGCTGAAGCCCTAACTAGATCAACCGTCGTGGGAGGTGTAGCCAGCTGCACATTTGATTCGGTAATTTGGGCATTTTATCTCTCCAATATTTAACATTACTCATGAATCGCTCGGGCATAGGGCATATAGGGCGGTAAGGTTACCAACACTTTATATGATATTTTTTCTAGGAAGATTAGAATGACAGATGCCAAACTCACGTATTTTACGTACGTTTTCACGGTAGCTAGTCCTTTTATTAACAGATTTGGGTTTAATTCTATATTATAAAATCCGCATATTGGAAGTGATTTAATTTTTAAAAGCAATATTTGTCCCTTGGAAAAAATATAAATTTCGCTTACCAATACATAGGTGACATTCTATTATGAAGTGACATTTATCATTCTAATCCTCCTAGAAAAAATATGGTATAGTGATAACTGATAGGAATATCTCAGTATAAAACGTCACACTACCCCTTCTCCATTTGGAAAATGAGATGTTAAATATTTGGTATCTCGAATGTTTAAACCAGAGGAGAAAATGTTGTTATGTACAAGCTCATCTAACTTGCAATATTTCATTCAGGTCTTGCAAGTACAAGCGAGTTGAAATTTTGTACACTGTGTATCTCGAACTACAATGGGTTTACTGTCGTTCGGCATAAATAGAAAAGCGTCAACACGAAATGACCATTTTGAAATTGGACCAAAAGTAATACCATCGAAAGTGAATTTGGTGATAATGTAATTGTGTCTATAATTTTTTATGATATTTGTTTTTTCTTGTTCACAATGAATGTATCCTAAATGGAATTTTGTCCAGTAAGAACTACCTAGGTTCATATTTAAATACGTACAAAGTGCATGTTGTCTAATTTAAATTAATATCATAATTTACTGTGAAAATCTACAACTACAATGACTATTTTGTACAAAATTAATATATGATATGATGTGTTTCCGATTGGACGTATTTCTTTCGACCAAGTATGTCAATTTTACTTTCAGGGCGTAATACAAATTTGCCATTTTTCAGGCTGGACAATTTTCTATGTCAAGGATTTTAAAATTGACATTAGTCAGTTTCGACCAATAATTTCGAGTTGTCAGTTTTCCATTTGTACAACGCAATACTATGGTACCACAAAACTGGTCTAATGAAGACAGTAGGTGGCTCAATTAGAATCCTCTCAATGTTGGTTGATGACTGCAAAAAAGAACAGTCGGCAATAAAATATTGTACAAAAATAAAATGTAGGCCCTCTCCGTTGCATTTATCATAACATCTTGTATGGCGGTGAAGGGATGAAAGTAACATAAAAGTATGAAAGTTTCTGGATAGAAATAAAAATATATATATTGAAAATATATGTAAGATTGTTTTAAAACCGCCCGAATGAAGCGTTGTGAGATAAAATACCGAAATTATAAGGGAAAATTTTTCATCTCCAAACAATTTGTGATCTTTGGCGAGTTACAAATTTATATACAAGTCTTAACAGGCAACACATGTCAAATGGCCAGTCGTTATTGGTCAAATCCCGCTGTTTGCTTGTTTAAACATATATATTTGTAAATCGTAGCTTCGTGAAGCTGGCCACGAAAACTACCATACTACTATACTAGATATATACTGTATGGTAGTTTTGGCATGATAGTCACAGTTAACTACCAGTCCAGTCGTCATATTCAAGCCACTCCTATACTGCTGGAAATTAGCAGTATAATTCCATAAAACAATGGATTTACCCATTCTCGGCTGCGAACGGAACGGATTGTCAGGAGAATGAAACATTTGCCGCGAGTAGCATCTATGCAGCTGCCTTAGTGTTGTGGATAACGCTCATTTTGAGGCTTAAAGACTCGAACCCTAAAGACTCCCGAGGCTTAAAGACTCAAGAGACGAAAAGTCAATATTTTGTATTCATATGCGTAAAATAAACCAACACGGTTCTTAAACAGTATCGAGTCTTTAAGCCTCGGGAGTCTTTAAAGGCTCGAGTCTATAAGCCTCGAAATGAGTGTTATCCACAACACTAAGCTGCCTGTACATTTACTGGCCCGGAAGCTAAGCTTTGTAAGCCCATCTTCATTTAAGAACAATTAGCAGGTAATGAGGATTTAAAAAAAATGCATTGTCACCACCGACGCGTTTCCGGTTACAATTTCACAGTTACAGTTAAACTTTGACAAATCTACTTACTAACTTTTAGCTTCGTGAGACCGGAGATAGCGTAATGTTTCTTAATTGAGAGAAAATGTCAACGATCGTTAGGGCGCATGTAAAGTATTTTCAGCTTTACTAATTATTAGGGATCGGACTATCGAGTGCAAATTATATAAGGAACCGGACTAATGGACTAGAAATTAGTGTTAAAAAAATTATCCAGTCGCTAAATTCGTTGATGTCGTCGTAGATACGATTTCTACATAAATATTTTATCGTTATAAATATGTAGAAATTTCATCTACGAATACATTGGCAGATTTATCTATAGACTACATAAAAATGTAACATTGATTTCTACTCCATTAGTCCTGTTCCTTATGTCATTAGCACTCGATCGTCAGATCCATACTAATTATTCTAAGGACTTGTGCACAAATCACGCGAGGGTTTTTCGGCTACTTTTTGACCCCGCCCTTCCCCCTTGGTGATATTTGGTGAGGTTCTTGGCTACCCCCTCCCCCTCTACGTAACATCACGTATATCATTCGACCTAATTGTGAGATAGATAGTATTGTATATAGTAAATCTTGTTTATTTTTCTATCTCACGAAGTTAGCGGGCGGGGTCACAAAAATTCGTAAAATAGACTCGCTCTTTTGAAGTGCTAAGTAAAGATTAATGTTAAACGAAACCGAAAAAAAGTATGTAGTACTCGTGTGGAGAAAAATACACGTGAGGTCTCCTGATCCCCGCCCCCCCTTCCCCCAACGTGATCTGTCGTGATTTTTTCCTGACCCCCTCCTCCCCTATCGAACCTCCCGTGATTTGTGCACAAGCCCTAAGACCTTTTCTGAACGGTATTGCCATAATATCGCCAGTGGGAAATTTTGATTAGGTGTCAAAACATCTCGCCACAGCGGCAGTAGGTGGCATAATGAATTCCAAAAAACCCTCATACCTTACATAGGTAAGCAAGAAAAGGGTACAATTTGAGGTTTAAGACGGGCCCATGGCCGCTCACACCGTATATACATATGGGGATCGTGAACTGAATGAGATGGGTGATACTGTGAACTGACTGTGTGTGCGCACATTTATCTTTTATCAGACGTACTTATATACATACGAAAACTATCTCATAATCTACAATATCGCAATGTAAATTCAAATGGCATCTTGGCAATGCCGCCAGTCTTCTGGGCTAGGCCGCAAATTTGAGCCCATTTTTTTATTATTTTTATTATTCAGTTCATTTCATTTATTTACTGGTAAATATAATTTACACGTCAACAATTTATATAATATTTACATGGAAATCGTTAAATTAAAACATTATTGTTACATTATATGTATTACTTTAGTTGTTATTTAAACATAGTGCATTACACTTTCGACATTTAGTTCTGTATAAAGATTCTTTTGCATTCTGTATAACATTATTTTTAATTAAATCTTTCTCTAATGTGAAAGCTATGCAAAATCAATATTAGTCAAAAATAATTAAATTAAACAGCAGATCCATGCCAGCACGCCTCATGACCAACACTCAGCATCATGGGGCCCACCCTATACAACTTGCTCCCGACTGACATAAAAAACTCAACCAGCAACAGTATATTCAAGAAAAAGCTTAAATCATTGCTTATGGAACAGGCATGTTACTCAATTGACGAGTTTTGCACACTCGTAAGGATCCAGCACCGTAATGTGTGACTGTGTGTACCTAACTTAATTTTATTTAATTGTGTTTGAATATTATGACTTGTAAAATGTACTTATACCAATAAATATCTGTATCCTGTATTCTGTATCCATGACTGATTCTAGATTGATACTTGTAACACCAATGTGCTTATACCTATGTTTTACAAACAAATAAATGAATTGAATTGAACACCCGTAAGTAGGTGGGGTAAGGGGAACAGAACAGGGCATATCCCCAGGGTAAGTCTTTTATATTGTGGATAAATTAATTTGAATTAACTAGTTAAATATAAATGTGCACACATACAATCACTTGATGTAACTAATACACAGAAAGAGTCTGACGTTGAAAGTTACTAGCTGCGACAACTCTGCTCCTATCATAAAATATAGATACATTTACGAAAGTGTTATAATATTTTATACCTTCTTCTTAATATGTATTAATAGAATATCCCCCGATGCCCATTTCATTGAAATGCAATAATTTAAGCGCTACAATTAGTTTTGATTTCCTATTTGAGACTATCCCACTTTCACCATATCGTGTAAAAAAGTAAAACAGGAAAACAAAGACCCAACTTTGGATTTTTTTCTAGAGAAAATTTAAGCAATCAAGCTTTGGCTCCGAAAAACCACAAAATATGTAGTCAAGATACTTTTTTCTGTAGCGAACATTTTAAGCCATGGCGTTATGGATTCTGCCAAACAACAAAAAAAAAATAAGATTCATATTCAAAATTAATTATCTTGTTTCCTAGTTCACAAAGTATCTAGGCAAAGCTCAAGATTGTCCAATTCATACTCGTAACTTATATATAATAATTATAACAGATAGGAAGAGTGTTGCCGCGTAGAAAAACTTTCAGCAGTCAAACTTAAAGACGAGTAAATATATAAACATCAAATGTCAACAGTTTCATTAGCCCGCGTTATATAAGGCTGCGCATCTAACACAGGTGTCCAGAGCTGTGTTTCCATGCTTGTAAGACATAGCTGTCAAACAAGATTCAAACTTGATCTTAATAACACATTACTAGAGCTTTTCATATATTTGACAGCAAATGTATGAATACACATCTTACCTCACGTACAACGCCACCTAGCGACCGTGTTGACATTGACAGTAATAATTCACTTGTCCCATTTTTAATGTAGATGACAGCAGTGACAAGCGCAGCAGTATAAAGCCTGTATCACACTAGCGCGGCCTGCGGTGGCGGACCATAGTAAATTTGACAGCTAATGACAAGTTTTCTATTGTCCGCCGCGGCCAGGCCGCGCCAGTTTGTGAGAGGCCTTACGACGTTCCCTGAGGCTGGCTACCTCGTGACAGAGACCAGAGAGTTGGTAGAGCGGGAGAGCCGAAAAAAAAGTTCCATTATAACGTTACAATGAAACGCCAACTTCGTTCATTCGACCATCTCTATCTCCGTTGCACCTGCATATTCAAGCGACAGAGAGGGAGATATTGCGAATTTATGATGGGTTTAGAATACTTTGCGAGGTTTAACGGTGATTATAACGCTGTCATGAATTGGCTATTGTTTTATCGGTTACATTAACCCTGTTTGATGAACCACTCGATGTTAACGTTAAGGCAAGGTTTGCAAGCACTGTTTTTGCCAAAGTGTTTTGAACCCATGACCTATCATGAACCACGCAATTTATAGGTGATAGAAACCAAGCTATAGTATCCGTCTCATTCTAATCAGACCACCTAGGATGAGACGTGTAGAGAAAGTTGTTTAATTTCTTTGGCTTTAGCGTTCTAAAACTCTCTATTCTCTGCTTTTATACATAACAAAACAAATATAATGTATATATTATTAACATTGTATATTAAATATATCTTATCATAAATGTTGCAAAGCTGATTCAGTAACAGTTTGAATATAAATATATTCGTTAAGAAATTATTTACTTTCGGAACTGTTCAACTTTGTTCATTTTCATTGTAGTTCTTTCTCTTATGCTTATGTAATAAAAGTAATAAAAGTTAACCTAGGCTTTTAGCCACAAAGTAATAGACAAGTCTACACCGAAACAGGTAGGTATTTCAAGAAATAATGTTCTTACATTATATGAAGATACACATCTTTGCTTGACATCCAGGTGCCAACATTTTGTTTTTATTTTTATGTAATGTTGGGCAGTACCCTAGTATACTACTCATCAGTCGATCGTTCGCGTACTAGTTAACAATGACGACACGCTGTCGTCCCGCGGCCGTACCTTGGTCGTCGTGGCGGTGGCGTGGCGCGTGCGGCGCGGGCAGGTCCGTGCGGAACCCGTTCCGCGGTTCCGCACGCGTCAGGCTCTGGCTGCGGCCCTCCGATAGCCTGCGAGAGTGTAATGTTAATGTACAGTGCCAATAGGGAACATTACTTTTCGTAGGTGGCGGTATACGCAAAACTATTTAACCCTTTAACGGGCAAGATTGATTCAAGTCCATAATTCAGGTCTCTTTGCAACTAAAAATTCTGCACCATAAAAAAATACAAAAAAGGTGACATTAACAGGTGGTATTTACTGCCTTAAAATTTTGAAGTTGCCCGTTTAAAGGGAGGGTTGTCTACCCGTTTGACCACGAGCGCTGGAAAGAGCTCGAACCGTCGAGATGTATTTAATACGTAATACACGCTATAGCGTATAGCGGATATTATAATATCCGTTTAAATTGTTTTACTTAATAAGTAATAAATATACGGAAGACAATATTAAGTTACTATAAGACTTTTTTTGTATACAAACTTCAGTTTACAATTTGTCTTCATGTTTTTATTACAAGCTTTCATTAACTTCATCATTATCATCATATCAGCCAAAAGACGTCCACTGCTGGACATAGGCCTCCCCCAAAGAGTGCCAAAATTACCGGTCCTGCGCCACTCGCATCCAGCGGACTCCCGCGACCTTTACCAGGTCATCAGTCACCCTTGGGCCTACCCACGCCTCGCCTTCCGGTACGTGGTCGCCACTCGAGAACCTTTCCGCCCCAACGGTTCTACGTGCAACTTGCAATGTATTCATTATGTAAGTATGTGGTATGTCATCATTGACGTTTATTGTACCGAGGTGACAGCTGTCAAATAAATCTAATTATAGTATATTCCAGGGGGGAGACAGTGACATACCCATTGACGTTTGATATAGATAGAGCTACCATCTTGTACCGCACCTAAAAACTTACTATTCCGCAAAGTATATTTTCGGTTACTAAAATAATGGCACAGGATGTCGCTATAAAATCCATGTAAAATTATGAGTCATAAAATGTTTTGGATATTATTCTTTAATAGTATTTTGAAATAAAATAAAATAACATTATTCAATAATGTAATTTACATGAATTCAGCTGTTTGTTACATTAACTTTATTTTTCACTTGGCCACATTTGCCTAACCAACCCCTCTATGGTTTTGACGTTTGACGGCAACTGCTGTGTGTGAACCAACTCTATGGTTTGGTTACCATGGATACGTTTCTCTGTTAGATTTTTTTTATGTGAAATTGTCTTACGTATTTTTACTATAAATCAAACAATAAGTAACATTAAATATATACTGCTTTATTGTTGTCACGTGCTTCTCCACTTCACTGTTGAGAAGTAACTTCAGGTCCCTGCATTCTTTGTCTTCTTTTGTTACTGTGTTGTTTTGCGCATATACGAGTACTGATATACTGGACATATATATTTGCAAATGCCCAGATTATGAGCTGTTGGCTTTTAAACCGATGGTAAGTTTATATTTTACATATTACGTGATTCACTAACAATAACAGTGAAGTGAAACTAGATATGTCAACTTGTCCTAAACACCCGTGTTCTTACTGTTTCAGATATACCAACCCATCGTTTCAAGAATCCCTACAAGATTCCTGAGCAATTCAAAGCTATACTCTTGTTGTTTGAAAGTTGGAGAAATCATCCGATTATGACTACTATAGGAAGAAGATCATTTGTGACAACCATTTTACAGATGCTGACAAAACCCATAACAACTGTACCTAGAAATAGATTAGCAGTGCCTTCGCTTTATTTAGCTGGTAAGCTTCAGCTAGATGTTCATTCTGAATTATATAAGCGATTGAATACAAGACGATGATCTACCGACATACTTTACTGGTGAAAAAAAAACACTGAAATTCGTAGGAAACATATATATATTTCCGACAAACCTCCAAGGATATTTGCTAGTAAAGTCTTTATTAAAAGGGATTAAGAACTTTTGACGTCTTCGATTGCGTAGTTACTTTGATGCTGACTGTACCTACCCTTTACTCCGAAATAAACATGATTATATTATATAATAAGTTTTGGGAATAAAGGCGTGAATCTACGTTTATGCATGTAGGGATGTATATTTTGTGAATGTAGGAAAAACAGGATAGAATCTAATCACCATAATAGGAATTCTGGTACCTAATTTATTTTGACATTTATGCAAATATTGTAATTTTTATCGTGAAATAAATTATTATGAATCATCTGCTTGACTTGAGATTGTATCCATTATTTAATTTGATCGTGTTAAGATTTCACTTACACTGTTATTTTCGAATGCATTTTCTACTTTGGAGATAAGCTTGTCAATAGGGAACATTACTGCAATGTTCTGCCGCCAGAGGCAGCACTACCACTGATAGTAAACAAGTATAGAAATATAGGGATTCACACACACATGCACAATTGATTGTCAAATGAGTGACAAGGATGCTTGCATAGACAATACCGCAAGTGGGAACGAGATACAATGTCAACGCTGCTAGTGTCGCCACCTACGAAGAGTTTTGCGTAATGTTCCCTATTGAATTTATTTCGCCCACAAAAGGATTTTTGTTTGCAAGAATTTAAATCAACTTGCTTAACTCCAAAGATTACCTGGGGCGATTTTTCTATCGTTGTCGATTATAATTTTCGTAAGAATTTTATAAAATTCGGCAGGTTCGAAGAGCTTGTGATTCTAAAAACCCCATTGAGTTAAGAATATCACGTTTTTCACTTAATGGAAAAAATGTAGGAAATTGTGCGGACATTGTACAGAATCACGAGCTCTTCCAATCATCAAAAGTTTTATCCAATTCTGACGAAAACAAAATCGACAACGATAGAAAAATTGCCCAACTTGTAGTAAAGTATGCTTTTTATGTATGTGTAGGTACTGGTTCCACACGCACACATACATAGTTAGTTTCGGGAGCATTAAAAGATGGCGCTATCAAACAGGTGTCCATTAAATGCTTCAAGAGGGCACTATTTACCTATATACTTACTTTACTCTTTGGTATATTCCCTCTGACCTTCCATCAGATGCCAAATATTGGGATTATGGTCGCCTAAGCGGACCCCGGGCGCCTTTAGTGTACAACGGGTCAAACGCTAGAAGAATGATAGTTAGTATATTATTAGCTGTCTCACCTGGCGTACCTATTGTTGAGCAGGAGGGGCGACGGCGGGTGCGGGTGCAGCCGGTCGTGCAGCGCGGGGGGCTCTACGTCCACGCCGTTAGCTGGATCGGTGGGCAACACGTCAACATATACAAATCTATATTTTACACTAGTTTCCACCCGCAACTTTGTCTGCGTAAACCCGGGATAAAAACTATCCAGGCTATAAACTATCTTCGTGCAAAATTTCATCCAAATCGGTTCAGCCGTTTTAGCGTGATTGAGTAACAAACATCCAAACACCCAAACATCCAAACTTTCACATTTATAATAGTATAGGATTAAAATGTGGTACAAAAGCTGGCATAAAATTATGTCATGGTTTCACACATTTCAAAAGTAACATAGGAATAAGTTTCTGTCAAAAATGTCAAGTTTGGTACAAGCTTTTTTGTAATGTAATTTTTTATCATGAAATAAATAATCTAATCTGTTGCTGACTGTTCTTTTCTGCATACCACCATCATTTACTCATTGAGACGATTCTAACGAGCCCAAACGCGATGGGGTTGTGTCGTTTTATTCCTTATCCTATTACATCTTGATGACATGGAGCTGATCTGATGCTGGAGCTGGAAGGTGGCCATAGGAACACCGCAATAAAGCGACACAACCCCATCGCGTTTGGGCTAAACTACGGGCCCTGGTCATCACACTATTGCATTGTCATGCGATATACATATGCATCCAAAATTTCAGCTCAATCGGAAACCGGGAAGTGGGTCAAATTTAACTTGCAAGATTTGATTACAGACAGACAGACAACGGGACAGGTGAAACTAAATAAAAGCTTGTAAAAATACCTAAATATCAAGAAACATGCTTTGACACGCATTTAGAATATTTAAACCTATAACATTACAATTATATTACTAACATGTCGTAATTACATTACAAATCTAGTTACAATAATACATGTCAAGTTCAATGTTTAAAATAATCAAAATATTCACCAACAGAGTAAAAACATTCAATGTACTAACTAACCAGCTCCTAATTTTGCGCTTGTATATAGTCCAATGGGCAACACTTTGATGTCATCATGCAAACGATTAAACATGTCAATGGAATTACAGTATGCGTTCTTGCTGTACGGTCAACCTATTTGATTCCTAGGCCACCGTAGAACCCTGTCAGTTTAACTGCTACATAGCGACACAATAATCCTAGTAACCCGTATACATAGCATTTACAACGGCAAGGTTCTATGATGGCCTAGGAATCAAATTGGTTGACTGTACAATTGTGTCTTACGAGCAGGACCAACGAGACCATTTGGGTATCTTGTACGAAAGTTGCATGTATCTTTACACATATAGCCGATATCACAGGGTGGTGACAATTTGGGCCAATCCATTTAGTTGCTCGTTGCGATGGAGCCTCTGTAAAACTATGATGTTATAATAATAGTATTATAATTACCCTCGTGTCCAAGCATAGGATGAGGTCGGCCGGTCCGCGGCGGCGGCTCCGGCGACCGGCCCGTGCTGTGCTCCCGGCTCAGGCTGCAACACAACGCGATACGTCACGACCTCAGAGCATAGAATACTAGAGAGAGGACAAGCCGCCGGCGGCCGTGTCGCAGCTGTATGCTCAATGGGCATACACTGCCATACTGTGCACGCGTGCTGATCGCAGAGAATATTACGTTTTTTCCCAAAATGCCTGATATGATGCGCGTTTATTGTCAAATAAGCGTGTAGGTATACAAGAGTGTGTGTTTTAGATGTGTGCGTGCTTTGTCTTGTCAATTACTCGGGCGTTGTGTGGGTTAATGTACTTGCGACAGGCTCACTCTATACAAATCGGCCGCCATGTCCGATCTCCTTATATTCATACATCTGTGGTCACGACACGGCCGTCTCGCGACGACAACATTTGGCCATTTTGTGCCCGACAACGGTCGGCCATTCATAACACTAGCCTCGCACCGAAACTTAAAATCGTGATCAACTTTTTCTTGTTGTTATTCTGTCCCGGTAAGCCAAGAGACAACAGTGACAGACTTTCTTATATAGAATACTATAAACTGGACTCCTATCATGCTAAGGAGATGCGCCACCATGGAATGGGTTTACCAATATAACAAAAACACGTGTTTAGTGGATTTTAACCCCATAAAATAATAGTTTTAAAGAGTGACCCAGGAGACGTAACCATGGCAACGAATAGTTGATTGACATAGACAATCCCCTGTATTTTGGCAATAAAGGGTGAATAAAGGGTCGGCAACGCGCTTATGATTCTTCTGGAGTCACAAGTGTCCATAGGGTACGGTACGACTACAAAGAGATGTATCCATACGATATTACAAAAATATGACATATACATAGACTTTACTCCCATAGTAATAACAATAAGATATACATACATAATTTTGTAACATTAAAAAACATACTTATCTTTGTAGTCGACTGTACCAGCTTAACATCAGGCAGGCCGTAAGCTAGTTTGCCACCGTCGTTGTATAAAAAAAAACTGCTTGAACAATTTGGCTCAAGTACGAACAAAAATTGTCGCAGTCATTCGGCTGCCAAGTTTCAACACTTTCTGATCGTGATCAACGATACACGAGTTATCATCAAACAATAGTACATTACTTGCCTACGGCGGTAAAACAAAGAATTTCTCAGATCGCAGGTATTTGACGCTCGAGCCGAAGGCAAGGGCGATAACTATGCGATCTGCGCTGAGGTGGGATTTTCAGCATGTATAGCGTGCGGTAATTGCTACTTCATGGCCAGGTGCCGTAATAGTTATTTTTAATACAGTTGCTCAAAAAGTGGTACTTTTTGTAGCTGCAAATCGTGCGCAAAATTGTAATTAGAGCACTAGTGCTTTTTACTTTTCAACGTGTATCGAACGACGTTTTTTAACACAGTTGCGAAAAAATAAGAAAAACAACAAGTAAGGATTTTTATATTATTAATTCTGTAACATCATTGTAAATACAGTTGAAAAATAATGAAGTTGTTCAAAAAAAATTTTTTTTTATTATTGTTCTTACTTGTTGTTTTTCTTATTTTTTCGCAACTGTATTAAAAAACGTCGTTCGATACACGTGCGGAAATGTCATTCTTCACTCGTCCCGAGTCTTACCACTCGCCTACGGCTCGTGGCAAGATATCTCGGCGCTCATGCAGTAATGACATACTTTCCGCACTAGCATCGAAATGTACTATTATGATTTAAGTGCGGAAAGTAGGTAATTCCCAACGAGTGGCGATGACCAAAATTTTGATCGACACGAGTCGGGAATTACCCATCCGCACGTGTATACTCGTAATACAACATTTTACAATGAACCATCATCATCCTCCTAGCGTTATTCCCGGTTGTGCCCCTAAAGGAGCCCGGGGTCCGCTTTGACACCTAATCCCAAGATTTGGCATAGGCACTAGTTTTACGAAAGCGACTGCCATCCTGACCTTCCAACCCAGAGGGAAAACTAGACCTTATTGGGATTAAACCGGTTTCCTCACGATGTTTTCCTTCACCGAAAAGTTAACGGTTAATATTCCGTGCATACGTTTCGAAAAACTCATTGGTACGAGCCGGGATTCGAACCCACGACCGCCGCTTGACAGCCGCATGCCTGAACCACTAGGCTACCGTAGTTTTTTTTTACAATGCACAGCGAGGAAATAGAAAAGGATGCATACAAGGTGAAATTTTAATCGTCACGAAATCTCATTATCGCATAGTGTGCGGGAATTTTGGCCTGAAATCCATTCCCGCACGGGCTGGTCCACCCGGCGACGCCGTGCCGGCATAGACCACTTCCCGTGTTTATGTTGAACCATATAAAGTGGCACATTCAGAGCAAGTGCATTGTAAATATTCATATACCTATACAGCGGCAAACGTGTGCAACCGCAAAAGTGTACAGACCACGTAAAGCGGCAATTACACTGCGTCGTTCACCTAATGCGGCGACCGCATTAGGTGAACAACGAAGTGTAATTGCCGCATACTTCTTCGCTATATTCTATCGCTTCTTCTAGCTCGTTCAATAAGCATTTGTGACTTAATGGTAGAGCGAGTAACTGGCAGCCGATTGTTTTAGATCCTTTAGATATGCCCATACATCGGGGGTACGAGTACTGGCTGACTTCTGGGGAAGTCAGCCAGTACTGGTCGGAAACAGGTTGGGACCTGTTTTCGACCAGCCCATTGCCTCAAAGTGTAAACACCAAAAAGTGTTACTAGTTTCTTCATAAGGCACAAATTACAAACTACAATATTATTTACCTAGACAAAATCATTACACTGTTAGTTAGTAAATGTATTAAAAGTTACATTGATAATCATCATTTAAAATTAAATCAATATTGAATAGGCGTTTAAAGTCAAATTAATATCGATCTAAAAGTGTGGTACAAAATTACACAAGTCAGAAAGTAGCTGAGCAGCATACCATCCGAATTTATCAGCGGTTTTTTTACGCAACAAAAAAATACAGCATGAGATAATCAATCCAAACATAAACAAATTTGATTTCGCAAGCGCCGTGCGTTGTAAAAACTAACGTTTATACATATGAAACAAAGACATTCGCACGAGAATAGGTAATATGTAATGTAATGTAATTTTCAACACACCTGCTCGTAAAGTAGGTCTTATTACAGCGTATTTACACTGATAATGCAGAATATTACCCATGCCGTGCCTTTTACATTACATTATCGCACTAGTGCCTTTTCATTACATATCTTTTTAAATATTAGCAAAATAATGCAGAATATTACCCATGCCGTGACTTTTACATTACATTATCGCACTAGTGCCTTTTCATTACATATCTTTTAACATTTTCATTTTTTATTTTTTTCCTCGCAAATGTGTTGAAAAACGTCGTATGAAACACGTGAGCATTGGTCATTACACTTTTCGTCTCCATTAAGCCTTCGCCTTCGGCTCAGGCTTAAAAACCGACTCGAGTGTAATGACCAACATAGCACACTTGTATCATAATGTACTATTATTCTTTCAAGTAGGCTTACAGTTAAGCACTTTCAAAATGTCAAATATACAATGTAAAAAAGCAATAATAATAACAAATATAACAAACACTACTTAGGTACTAACACAACATAATCATCATCATCATTACTTAAGAGGCTTGCTCTTGTCGGTGGAGTAACCGCCACTTTTCTCTGTCCATTGCCAGCCTCTTGACTTCCTCATATGACTCGACATCAGCTTTATGTTTTATGTGGCTAGAATATGTTAGCCTAGGCCTTCCTCTGCCTCTCTTGCCTTCAATTTTACCCTCCAGGATGTTTAGGAAGAAACTGTCGTGCCGTATCAGGAGGCCCACCATCTTGCCTCTCCTATTTCTCTCCTATATCAGACTTTCCATGTAAATCGTCTTCTAATATTTAGTTGATATTTGTTTGTGATCGCTTCGCTAGATATTGCCGAATGTACATTTTATTGCACAGTCATCCATCAACTATTCCAACGAGCCCTAGCACTATGAGTTGTAATTTTGGGATCTCCATCATCAGATCAGCTCGATATATAGCAGCGAGTGGTAAAATAGGTTATTGTAAAAAAATACTAGCTGTACTTTTTTTTAAGATACTACTCGTTGAGAGGTTTACGATGAGCCCAAATACGTCTGGTTTATCTTGTGTGGTTTAGGACCTTCGGTGTCCATCATCAGATCAGTTCGTCAGTGCCATATTATTGCGTTGTCACTGAATTTCAGCTCATCGGATACAATCTAGTGGCTGATAAATGGTTAGCAAATTTCGAAGGACAACTTACACACTTACATGTTTACATACAAACAGTGACCATTACAGAAATCCTTGGAAAAATGGCTTGCAAACATTTAAACGGACTACTTACTTACACACTAACATTGCAAGTTAAACAATCGCATGGCTGATGTGATCACCCTATACATTTCGCAGTTGCATCGATTTTCAACGTTAAGTATTCAATTTTCGACGTCGAAGATTAGTATACAATTTTGCACCTTGTGTCGTTGTAATAAGCTTAAAAGTAGAAAAGGAGCAATAAATGAAAGCATATAATAAAATGGCTGCGACATTTAAAAGCATAGACAGACGGACAACAAGGTTTTCTATTCATACAGAACCCTAAAAACATACTGACGCACAGACAAATGGACATCGTGGAAGTAAAGGGTTTCTATTAAATTAGGGCAGTACCCTAAAAACATACTGACGCACAGACAAATGGACATCGTGGAAGTAAAGGGTTTCTATTAAATTAGGGCAGTACCCTAAAAACATACTGACGCACAGACAGACGGACATTGCTAAAGTATAAGGGTTCGTATTCAAACAGGGCAGAACCCTAAAAACATACTGAATTACTGACGCACAGACAGACGGACATTGCTAAAGTATAAGGGTTCGTATTCAAACAGGGCAGAACCTTAAAACCATACTGACGCATCGACAGACGGACATTGCGAAAGTAAAGGGTTCCTATTAAATTAAGGCAGAACCCTAAAAACATACTGACACACAGACAAATGGACATCGTGGAAGAAAAAGGGTTTCTATTAAATTAGGGCAGTACCCTAAAAACATACTGACGCACAGACAGACGGACATTGCTAAAGTATAAGGGTTCGTATTCAAACAGGGCAGAACCTTAAAACCATACTGACGCATCGACAGACGGACATTGCGAAAGTAAAGGGTTCCTATTAAATTAAGGCAGAACCCTAAAAACATACTCACGCACAGACAGACGGACATTGCTAAAGTATAAGGGTTCGTATTCAAACAGGGCAGAACCTTAAAAACATACTGACGCACAGACAGACGGACATTGCGAAAGTAAAAGGTTCCTATTAAATTAGGGCAGAACCCTAAAAACATACTGACGCACAGACAGGCGGACATTGCTAAAGTATAAGGGTTCGTATTCAAACAGGGCAGAACCTTAAAAACATACTGACGCACAGACAGACGGACATTGCGAAAGTAAAGGGTTCCTATTAAATTAGGGCAGAACCCTAAAAACATACTGACGCACAGACAGGCGGACATTGCTAAAGTATAAGGGTTCGTATTCAAACAGGGCAGAACCTTAAAAACATACTGACGCACGGACAGACGGACATCGCGAAAGTAAAGGGTTCCTATTAAATTAGGACAGAACCCTAAAAACATACTGACGCACAGACAGACGGACATTGCTAAAGTATAAGGGTTCTTATTCAAACAGGGCAGAACCTTAAAAACATACTGACGCACAGACAGACGGACATTGCTAAAGTATAAGGGTTCGTATTCAAACAGGGCAGAACCCTACGAACATACTGACGCACAGACAAATGGACATCGTGGAAGTAAAGGGTTTCTATTAAATTAGGGCAGTACCCTAAAAACATACTGACGCACAGACAGACGGACATTGCTAAAGTATAAGGGTTCGTATTCAAACAGGGCAGAACCCTAAAAACATACTGAATTACTGACGCACAGACAGACGGACATTGCTAAAGTATAAGGGTTCGTATTCAAACAGGGCAGAACCTTAAAACCATACTGACGCATCGACAGACGGACATTGCGAAAGTAAAGGGTTCCTATTAAATTAAGGCAGAACCCTAAAAACATACTCACGCACAGACAGACGGACATTGCTAAAGTATAAGGGTTCGTATTCAAACAGGGCAGAACCTTAAAAACATACTGACGCACAGACAGACGGACATCGCGAAAGTAAAGGGTTCCTATTAAATTAGGGCAGAACCCTAAAAACATACTGACGCACAGACAGGCGGACATTGCTAAAGTATAAGGGTTCGTATTCAAACAGGGCAGAACCTTAAAAACATACTGACGCACAGACAGACGGACATCGCGAAAGTAAAGGGTTCCTATTAAATTAGGGCAGAACCCTAAAAACATACTGACGCACAGACAGACGGACATTGCTAAAGTATAAGGGTTCTTATTCAAACAGGGCAGAACCTTAAAAACATACTGACGCACAGACAGACGGACATTGCTAAAGTATAAGGGTTCGTATTCAAACAGGGCAGAACCCTACGAACATACTGACGCACAGACAGACGGACATCGTGAAAGTTCTATTCTATTGATGTTAGGCAGTATTTATAATTAATTTGTATCTGGCAATAACTACAATATGATGCGCTCAGCCACATTGATAAATAAGTTCCACATATACGTTAGTAACGTAAATAATACTAGGGGCTCTATGAGCTGTAGACTTCGTGTCTGTTTTTTTTATTATTCCTTTTTTCATAATATTGGTCGCAAAATAATTCCATATAATTATCGACCCTGCTCATAAAATTTCTCGAGAATCGTTAAAGAAATGCGACCGGTAGAGGGGAACATCCGACTTCGTCGTTCGCTTCGCTCGCGCGATCAATAATATGAATAATGTTAAATCATTCGCATAAAGCAGGTTAGCAGTTAAAGTATTTTTCGCTCATAGGAAACACCAAACGAACAATATTTATTTTTCGAAAGCTTTGTAAAACGTAAATAACTAAAAACCGCATGCATATACCAAAAAGAAACAATATAAAACTGCAGCTGCGAGCAATATTTAAGCAATATATAATACCTCCTAAGCCGAATGGCGGTATCTCAAAAGAATTTGTCATTGTAAGTTATGTTATGTCATTTGACGCAGAATTTAAATTACATGTTCCAATGACATTTAATTTTGAGATGCCGCCATTTGGCTTAGGAGGGCAGAATATTAGTGCAGTGCAAGATAAAAATAAGTTTCCGTGGAAAACATTTTTTTTGGTACAAGCTTTTATTGCCAACTGTACTTTTCTGAATACCGTCATCAACTACTCATTGAGACGAGTCTAACGAGTCCAAACTCAACGCGGTTACGTCGGATAAGTACTGAATTCCCATGACCACATTCTGTCTCCATCATCAGATCAGCTCGATGGTACAGTCGCCATCACATACATGGGAGCAAACAAGCAACTCACAAGCATCGGAACACAGCTCTATTTTCAAGGCATTAGGGTGCATGTTCCGATATTTTTGAACATCCCTGTAGTGTACCGATGTATGTGATGGCGACTGTACCATAATATTCAATTGTCATCCAAGCTATACTTATACCCAAAATTTCAGCTCAAACGGTTGAGGTTAACTGGTTCCAAATTCAGTTTCAAGATTTGTCCCACACTAACAAACGAACAGGTCAAGTTAAATACAAGTTTCTGTCAAAAATTTCATTTTTGGTACAAGCTTTTATTGCCGACTGTACTTTTATGCATACCATATACCAGGGGTCGGCAACCTTTTAGCAACCACGGGCCACGGCGCTGACAAAAATTATTTTTAATTATTATCTTTATCAGGCAATTCCAAAATTCTGAATTCAACGACCTTTACATACAAAATAGCCAGGGAGGCTCGCGGGCCGCAAGCAAGGGTCTCGCGGGCCGCCTGTTGCCGACCGCTGCCATATACCATCATCAACTACTCATTGAGAAGATTCTAACGAGCCCAAACTCGATGGGGTCGTGTCATTTTATTGCGGAGTTCCTATGGCCACCTTCCAGCTCCAGCATCAGATCAGCTCCATGTCATCATAATATTGCATTGTCATGCATGCAAAATTTCAGCTCAATCGGAAACCAGGAAGTGGGTCAAATTTAACATACAAGATAATCAATTACAGACATACAGACAGACAACGGGACAGGTGAAAGTAAATAAAAGCTAGTAAAAAAGCTTGTAATAATGCCCAATTTTGCCTCATACCTCTATTATTAGGTAATATAAGATGTCAGCCACACGTGTGTTTACATGAAGCCTAGAGCTAAGCTGTCAATGTGACGTACCTCCTGTGGCGTGGCGTGGCGTGCAGGTCGACCCGCGACCGCCGCTGTTGACTCTGGTGGTAGAATCGCTGCAGGACTATGGGACTCGTGTTGCCTGAGCTCTGTAACACCAGACAAGTTGATTAAAAAACAGAATGGTATTAGATATACCAAGTCCAAAAAGATGTTTGCTAGCTTCAAACAGCCAACTATTACTAGCAACAAGCTATGTAGCAGCGTGTTACGCATTGTCCCGACTAGCACCTAGTTTATCCAAAGAAAACTTAATGATAGCTTACTACGGATATTTCCACTCGATTCTTACTCAGGGTGTTGATCTTTGGGGCACAGCTGCTGACCGCGACAGACCGTTCAGAATACAGAAACGCGCCCTGCGTATAATCGATGGAAAATCTGTAAGCTATCCTGCACAGACGCTATTTAAAAAACATAAAATTCTCACCTTACCATGCATGTATGTACTGACTGCCTGTATGTACGTAAGAAACAACATGCATGACTACAAACTGAGTTGAGAGGCGACCTCTGCTGATCGTTCCGAGCCGCCGGCTGGCTAAGTCACGACGGTCACTCAGCATCATGGGGCCCACCCTATACAACTTGCTCCCGACTGACATAAAAAACTCACCCAGCAACAGTATATTCAAGAACAAGCTTAAATCATTGCTTATGGAACAGGCATGTTACTCAATTGACGAGTTTTGCACACTCGTAAGGATCCATCACCGTAATGTCTGACTGTGTGTACCTAATTTAATTTAATTTAATTGTGTTTTGAAAATTATGACTTGTAAAATGTACTTTTACCAATAAATATCTGTATTCTGTATCCAGGACAGAACACAGTGGCGTGCTTTGGTGTTGGAGGCCAAGATCCACTTCTGGTCATAAGTAAGTAATAAGTAATCATACAAATCTAAATCGCAAGGGCCCTGTACAGTCGCCATCACATACATCGGAGCAAACAAGCACGTCACAAACATCGGAACACACCTCTATTTTCAAGGCATTAGGGTGCATGTGCCGATATTTTTGAACACCTATTGTGTACCTATGTATGTGATGGCGACTGTACATAGCTGTATGGGTTCAGCGAATTTATGTATCTTTGTGGTGTATACATATTGGTGACCTTGCACGACCTAGTACAGACTAGGTCGTGCATTATATGAACCCGCGGCCGTGCCCTAAGTTGTGTCGTACGTACCGCAGGCGAGGGCCGCCACCGGTTTTCGACCGACACGCGCCGCGCGGGCGGCGGCGGCGGCGACGCGCACGCCTCTATCGTCCTGGAAATACAACGAATATAATCATGTTCAGTGCTATGCCTAGCCGTTAGATCTATTTGTTACAATAGTCAACATGAACGCAATAAGCTTTTATTGCCCACTGAACTAGAGCCCAAACTCAAGTGGATTAAGTCGGTTAAGTACTGAATTATCATGGCTATCTTCTGTCTCCATCATCAAATCAGCTCGATGGTACCATAATATTGAATTGTCATCCAAACTATACTTACACCCAAAATTTCAGCTCAATCGATTGAGGTTGACTGGTTCAAAATTCAGTGCCAAGATTTGTCCCACACTAACAAAATAAAAGTTTGTAAAATGACCCGACACTGACTACCCGTGCGCTGGAGAGGACCTCAGAGATTATAATTTTCATGTTAATCTAGGTCCAAAATCATCAAGCCGATAGGGTCTTAGGTGATCCTCCAGTGACGTCAGTCAAGAAACTTCGTTTAAATGAACACGAGATTTCTGTCTTTGACAACATTATAGCACTATTAGAAGTATACATTTTTCAGATTGCATTATTATGTCAATCAATATTAATTTTGATTAGCAGAAATTGCCGTTTAGACCTCTCGCTTCAGTGCTGCCAGCTTCAGACATGCCATTCATTAAACTTTTTCACAGTCTTGTCTACAGAAATGATTTTACTGACTTTGGAATAATGACTATTTAATTCAACATGTCACGCATTTTATTGGGTAACAATCTTATCCAGGGTTTAAATAATGGGTTATTATTAGAAATTGTGACAAAAAGGTATAGAATGAGAGAAAAAAAACGATATTTACCTCCGTCGCGGGTAAGGGGAGTGGTTAGCGAAGTCAGTCTCGAGGCTCGCCGGCTGCGAGGAGCTGCCGCCGGCGTGCGGGCCCGCTGACGCCCACCACGCCCTATAACGACATACTGTATTGTCACAACGGAGTCAACGAAACTCTACTCTATAGAGAGGAGATCTTGTTCAGAGGATGCCTCCATAATCCTGACGGGCTGGGGGGTCGTTACAGTCAATGACACACATGCTATTATTCAAAACGCAATTAGAATGGGATTGGAGGTGATAGTTTTGCCATATTAATACGTCAAAGTTTAACTGACAGCTATTTCAATCACAAACTCATCGCCATGGTCGAAAAATACCCATACTGCTGAGCTGCCTTTTTTAATAGATAATCGGTAAGCATATGACCACTATCCTCCCTGATGGTAAGTGATTGGTGTGTATACACATGCATACCTAGATAGTGCCTATTCACTCTAGTCTTGAAAACATCAAGTTGTGTGTAGCTGGGAAAATGTGTTTCGGAAGCAAGTTTCACTTTTTAGCAGAAGATGAGGCAAGCGCTTCGTGCGCAGTGGCATATCAACAGCACAAGGGTGGAAGTGGTGGTATCCACGTTCACGCCTGGTCCCAAGATGGCGAAGTGGTGACGGAGGAATTAATTCATGTAATACAGTCAGCATCAAAAGTAACTACGCAATCGAAGACGTCAAAAGCTCCCTTTGAATACAGACTTTTGACGTCTTGGTTGGCGTAGCTACTTTTGATGCTGACTGTACTAGCGCACACTCTTCGATATGTACCCTGCAGAAAACCCATAATATACATCGTCTAGCGGCCCATCATACAATGAGAATTGGCAATGAGAATCAAATCTAGAAATAGAGTAGAGATAATTAACTTTTAAAATTGAAAGAAACAAAACAAATACGAACGAATTATATAAATTCCATTGAAGATTGGGGCGGCTAGAGCAGGGGTCTTCAAACTTTTTGACTCGAGGGCCACACTGCACTTAACACATGGGTCAGTGACTCAGAGTCACATGACTGATTGATGACAAATGATTATTGGTTTGTTTTATTTCGAACTCGTGTGCTCTCCCGCTTTCTTTCCGCAAGCCGGATTAGAAGGGCCCGCGGGCCGTAGTTTGACGACCCCTGGGCTAGAGGATAAGCCTACATCAGGCTTCATCCCTGGGGACTGACCTGGCGGGAGTGGGAGTGAGCTGATCCACTGTCCACTGGCAGCTGGTCACCATGTTCCTGACGGGCTGCGGGGTCGGAGGCGCCTCGAACTCGCGCGCGTGAGTCACTGTGTGCGTCGCTGTAGTGGTCACAGTCTGTCGTACAACAAACAATTAGGTTGGTAAGTTTTTGTAAAAAAATATTTCGTAATTTTGCTATAAAAGAGCGGTAGTCTAGGTCCAGCAGGGATACTTTACAGGCTTAAAACATGTTATGTGAATTGTAACTTATATTTCAAAATAAGTTATTTATAAAATAATTAATTAATGATACATTATTTGAAGTTAGGGTGGTAATTCCACTTGTCCAAGATCTTTGTCCAAAGTAAATATATTTTTTTCTTACAAAGGGTAGCTTATGTCACTCGGAGCATAATTTCGAATCGATTGCATTATTGAGTCTGAGCTCTTTTAACAAAATCGGTTCAGTATCTTAAACGCTACAGTGGAACACATATAAATACAAACATAGACTGCTAAAAACATATCCCTTCCTTTCGGCCGTCGTAGTCGGACAAAAAAAAGTAAGACGTCCATTGAACCCTTTTGTTCAGTAGGAACCTTGGTTTCAGGAGGCTATACTAGTAGAATCTATAGTCTATCATCTATAGAAGAGATGTCGTATACCTACTTGTATTGTTCTCACCTTGGCCGGCGTTGGGTATCCTCCGGTGAAGCTCGCGTACCAGTCGGCCACGGACACGTTGCTCCTGCCCGACTTCACCACGAACGGGTGCTCCAGTAGCTTCGCGTATTTGGGGCGTTGCCTATAGTTCTTCGTTAGACTGGGGACAACAGGGACCTTAGTAAGCCTTCGTACGTTATAAAAGATTTGATTCACCCTAAAATGTTGGCTCGCAGGTTCGCTAGGTGTCCAGCTGCCGGTAAAATAACACTTTTTAGAGCATACTGCACTGCAATGTACTCTGGTGCCCTGTGGGCAAATTGTTCGCAGCGGTCGCTCAGCTCTCTGCGGGTCCAGTACAACAACGCCTTCAGGTCGCTGTTGGTTTTGCCACGGTACTGCAGCGCGTCCACCATGTTCGCTGAAGCGCGAGTGGACAGCTTTGGGGCTGTGTTGAGGAAGAAAATGGCATCACTTTTAGCCAGAGTACGTGGCAGCTCAAACATCCTCCTAAAATCTGTAGCCATTAGGTGAGTGCTCAATAATGCAAACTTAAAAACACCACATCTTTAGCTTCATATATTTACTATAACATAGGATTAAGAAAACTACAAACAAACTGTGGACCTTGTTGTCTGAATAAAGAAATTAAATAATAATAATGAAGGATGTTGAATTATTCGTTTCTGACACTGATACAACAATCGTGACTTACCACTGTGACACAAAAGACTTGAACTCTGGCGAGAAGTTGCTGTCCTCGGGCAGATGTGGCGGGTCATCCGATATCACCTAAATGCAGAGAATACTTTTTAGAATATCATACAATTTCTGTGTTAACTAGGTTTAAGTATTTATTCCTTAAATTAACACTAACAGACAGGATATGCATGTTAATTATATAGGAGGATACTATACAATAATAAGGTACTTAGGTCTAGAGCATTGGTAAATAGAGTTGGTATCAAAAAAGTATGGAACTTGAAGCCGTAATAGACTCCGAATATCGGCTGCTAGTCGAGAGAAATTTTGATTCCGTGGTGTGAAACATATCCAGTTTGTTGTCGCTGTCCAGTATATCATTGAGAAGAGTCAAGGCACGGTGCAGTGGAGAGTGAGATATAGTTTATATCGTCTCGTCGGGTGACAAGCAAAACTCACTAAGTAACAAATACCTACTTAAATCAAAGGTCTCTCGATCTCGACTACGTACCGAAATACGAGGTTCGATTTATCTAAGTGAACGTTGTTTACCTTAGTGAGCACTTCGAAGTCGTTCTGGCAGTTCATATACGGGAAGACGCCGGTCGCCAGCTCGACGAGCGATATGCCGAGCGACCACACGTCAGCGCGTATGTCGTAGTCGGGGCGCGTCGGGTCCGGCGGGTCGATCCGCTCGGGCTACGGTCATCACAATCAACATTACAACCAAATCATCATCATCGTCATCATCATATCAGCCGAAAGAGGTCACCAGCTGGACATAGGCCTCCCCCAAAGAGTGCCAAAATGAACGGTCCTTCGCCACCCGCATCCAGCGGACTCCCACGACCTTTACCAGGTCATCAGTCCACCTTGTGCGGGGCTTACCCATGCCACCAAACCAAACCACCCCAACTTAGAACCATATAATGCTAAGATATTTTACGAGCCGGGCAGCAATTATCAATCAAAAAATTAAGTGTCCACGATAATTCTTATTTCCCATTTACGGCAACACAGCGTCAGAGAGCACTCTTCGTACGCAAAAATAATACGTTTCTAGTCAAAAATGTCATTTTTGGTACAAGCTTTTATCGCCGACTGTACTTTTCTGAATACCGTCATCAACTACTCATTGAGACGATTCTAAAGAGCCTAAACACAACGGGGTTACGTCGGTTAAGTACTGAATTCCCATGGCCACCCTCTGTCTCCATCATCAGATCAGCTCGATGGTACCATAATATTGAATTGTCACCCAAACTATACCTTTACCCAAAATTACAGCTCAATCGGTTGAAGATAACTGCTTCAAAATTGAGTTGCAAGATTCCACCCGAACAAATTACATACTTAATACATTGCAAATTAATAAAACGCTTGTAAAAATCAACTCAAAATAGAATGGGCACAAATGACTGGTTGTGTTTTTTTTTTATTGTTTTTACTTCGTAAATTATATACAAGATGATAATATATATTAACTAAATTAAATTAAAACTAAGTTGACCTGTTACTAAAAACATTACATGGAGCACTTACCACAATCAGGAGTATTTTTTGAAAAACAGTCTCATTTTACAAGCTTCCTATGTAATTCTATTAATTTCTATTAACTTGCAATGTATGTATCAGTCGACGTCAAATATATATTCCATTGTAACAAGTGCTCCATGCACTTACCACAATCAGGAGTATTTTTTTGAAAAACAGTCTCATTTTACAAGCTTCCTATGTAATTCTATTAATTTCTATTAACTTGCAATGTATGTATCAGTCGACGTCAAATATATATTCCATTGTAACAAGTGCTCCATGCACTTACCACAATCAGGAGTATTTTTTGAAAAACAGTCTCATTTTACAAGCTTCCTATGTAATTCTATTAATTTCTATTAACTTGCAATGTATGTATCAGTCGACGTCAAATATATATTCCATTGTAACAAGGCGAAAAATGTATACATCTCTTTAACGTCGACTGTACATACAACTAACTATGTAAGTATGTCCAATATAATGGTACCATCGAGCTGATCTGATGATGGAGATAGAAGGAGGCCATGGGAATTCAGTACATAACCGACGTAACCCCATTGAGTTTGGACTCGTTAGAATCGTCTCAATGAGTCTTGATGACGGTATACTGAAAAATACAGTCAGCAATAATAGTATTTTATGCAACTGTTGTATAAGAAGGGTGTTAAAAGGCGAGTGGCGTGGGTTGCGATGCGAGCCTTGGCGAGCATCGCAATTAAAGACGTCACGAGCGTTTTTAGACCAGTTATACACCGTTGCATACAATACTTTTTCTACGACAAATTTTAAATAGATAGCAAACTACAGAATAGTTAAAGTTATCAGGCAGCAAGTTTTCTATTCGTACTTTTGCTACTCACGCAATTTCTTCAGGAGTGCAGTTATTAATTTCTTCGACCATTTTAAAAAGAACGTACACTTTTGTCTTCACAAACACGAATAAAATCTTAATAGTTTAGGACTAATAGTTTATCATCTTTCGTCTTTTCATTTTGAACTGTATTTTGGTGGGAAATCGAAAATGTGACAGCTCTTGTTTATGGTTTGTTTTGTTTTTAATTTGTTTGCACTTGCTATCTGAACCAAACCGAATCCGGACCCAGACCGAATTCAAACTGTTTATTTTTATAAATAATACCAAGAATTTATAAAACATGTAATTTAACACACAATAGATGATGATTTATTATTATTGTAGTAAATAATTTATAATATACAAATGTTAAATCGTAAATAAATACTTTTATTTCGAAATATTTGTTTATGAAGTTGGCACCACTGCAATATAACGGCCGATTTAAAAAAAAGTTAAACAGTGCTTTTATGAAAAATGTATGTACCAAAAAAGTACGCTAAACAGTGCGTTTTTGGGCCATAGAGCATAGAGTTTTTCGACGACTTATTAGTGGTGTCATTGTATTTGAGCTACAGCCTATATAAATGACAGATAACGGTACAGGAGTAGAAAAAAGCATTTTGCGCGCCGAAACGCCATGACGAGGACGAGGCCTTTATATATATTAGATCCACTAAAAAAAGAGTATCGATTGGCACAAACCAATTGCTCAAGATGTGCAATTTCCAAGATCTCCCTCATCCTTGGAGTTGAAGGTTACTGTTCCGGCGACATTGACATTCGTCAAGTCTTCTGTCCTTAAGTTCGTCCAACCAAAGACATCATGTTCGTTTGTACAGTCGACCTCATAAGTTGCTGAACACCTAAGCACCTTGTCGCTTTAACTCGTTTGACAACTTCATATGGCAGTTTAACATGACGTTTAATGCGACACGGTACAAAGGTACCGTGACCGTACTCACTCACCGCCATATAAGCCGCGCAGCCGGCGCTTCGAGTCTTGGCCTTGGAATCGACGAGCCGGCCGCTGATGCCGAAGTCGCACAGCTTGACGTTGCCGCGTTCGTCCAGCAGTATGTTGCTAGGTTTCACGTCGCGGTGGATCACGCCGTGAGTGTCTTTCAGATACGACAGCGCGTTCACCGTCTGTGTAACATACATTTTGTCAAACATGCAATGAAATGTTGTCATTACGTGCGTTATATTATAACAGGCTTCGAAGTCGCGTACTTTGTATTGAACGTGGTGACACGCGGGACTGAGCTAATGTAACCACGTTCATACAAAATGTATGTAACCGATTGCGTTGCGACACGCAGCGTGGCTCTAATATAACCCCGGCTTTATAACAGGCTTCAAAGTATCACGTTTCGGGCGGAACAACTCGAGAGAACTGTACAGGAATTTCATACAAAACTAAAGGCCTAGGCCGGAAATTATTTTTTTTTAATTTTCATTTCACAATTTGTGGCACAGCATCACGGCGTTCAGCCATGAAAATTAGTTTAATTTCTTGGAGTTTTATTATTTATTTCATTGCATTGAGAAAAGCACTATACATGCCTAGCCGTGAAAAGGGCTTGCCGGCTTCGTAAATCGTATCTTTCTCTATCTATATGTCTATACCTACTCACCCGGCAAGCCCTTCTTTCCCGGCGTCTGCAGTAATGTACTATTAAAGAAACGGATGAGTAAATGTTTTGAACTCTCAGTTATTGACTCACTAAGGGTGCACCAAACCGTCTATAATCAATCAAAAGCGGTGTTCGTTAAAATCTAGTTAATAATCCTAGCGCCCATGGGCCTACTGGAAGGACTTATTCTCTTAAAGGAATTTAAACAATTTTGAGTTGGAATAGAGTTGCATTTGTTTTATTTTGGTCTTCTCTTGAAACAAACGAAATTCAATTCTATTTCTTACATTAATTCGATTCAAATTTCAATGCAACACAACTGTTGATCGATCTGTAATCGTAAGTTGGTACAACTCGTCCTAAGTCGAAACCTTGCAAGGTTTAGCTGAAAAACCTCTAGTTATTCACCATGCAAGAACATTGGTAAAGATTATTTGAACCCCCATAATAGGATATTGAGTAGAGTTCATTTTATTTTCAAATCGAACGAAACAACAAATTCAAGTGTCTTCCAATTCAGAATGGTATACATTTCACAGAAGAGTAGGATGCCTTTTAAAATGCCTTTGGGCGGCTAGAGGATATGATATATATATAAGATATACCACTCTTTCTCAATGCGCACGACATTTTTTAATCCATAGCTTACGTAGGAGAGATCGAATAACGCGTTAACAATGTACTTGTACAATCAACGAGACAACTTCATTATTTTTCAATGCGCACTAGTTTATTAGATAGAGAAGGGAGCTTCGTGGATTAAACGATCTCTACCTAAATAATAGTACATTGTTTAACGAGAGGCGTAAGTGGAATATTGGAGACAATAGATTATCAGATGACTCGAGTTTGCAATATTCTTACGCCCGTGTTATACACAATGTTTTTCATCACATTTGCGAGGAAATAAATAACTATAAAAGACACAAAAATCTATGTTTCATACAACTTCACTTCCAGGTGAGTGCGAGTGGAGCGCGCAGCTTCACCCAATATTTCAGCAGAATTCTTGTAGCGCGCGATCTAGATTTGCTTAAACCAATCAGATCACACACAAGCTCATTACTCCCCCGGGAACAATTTAGGCTATATTGTCCTTCTGTATACAGGCATGGAATAGGTAACACCATTTATGAGGAAGTGTGATGAATTAGTTATTTATGATACAAGTGCGAAAAGTTGGGAATTACCTATCCGCACGTGTATCATACAACATTTTACAATGCATCATGCGAGGAAATAAAAAAAATATGCATAAAAGGTGAAATTATAATTGTCACGAACTCATGAAATCTCATTCCCGCATAGTGTGTATTGTACTCAAATCCATTCCGCACGGGCGCGGTTCACTCGGCGCTCGCCGTGCTGGCATCGAGCGCTTCCCGTGTTTATGTTGAACCACATAAAGGGGCAGTTTCAGAGCAAGTGCATTGTAAATTAACTTACCGCAACGGTTACTTTGCCCAGTATCGCCTCTGGTATGGGCGCGCCGAGCCGTTTCAGCAGCTTGTCGAAACAGGACGCCATCAGCTCCATGCATATCCACACGTCGGAGTCGGTCACGAAGCAACCGAGGCATCGGACTGGGGACAAAAATTTACGTTAGTATACTGGAGAGGAGTATGACGGGCGTACGAAGACAAGACAGGATCCAAGATACGGTTCTCCTATCAAAAACAAAGTTTACTGACATTTACGAATTAAGAATGTTCAGGTATCCAACCATAGAACTCTACAGGGAGTGCGATGTATTATCTATGCGTAGGCTATATATTGTTAATTATATTTTAAAGCTACACAAATCCCTGGAGTTCCACCCTGAATCCAAGGTCCGAAGAAGAAAGAAAAAGGTTGCTCCCATTCCAGAGTTTAAATCTAAATATGCTCGCATACAATTTGGTACTCAGTCAGCATATTTATATAATCGTATAAATGAAAAACTCGATATCCCCTGCAACATTAGCATTGTAAAAAAATCTTAATAACTTGGATTAAAACCTTAACTTAAGTATGAAGAAACAGTCACTCCTAACTTTTCCAAATTAAAAAAAAAACATACTTACACACTTATGTGCACATCAACCCTTTCCGCATACGGACACGCTTACGCGCAAATACACACACACGCACACACACACACACACACACACACACTAAGTGTTCTTAATTTAATTTAATAAAAAAAAATGAAGTCTTATTTCTTTAGTGTGTCTTTCCCGCTCACGGGACAATGATGTCCCGGACCTTTGGGAGGCGTGCGTGGGGCTAGGTACCTACAAAGTACCAACTGAGCCAACACGTAGAGGCCCTTTTGACAATTTAATGAAATGCAAGGAGTACACCGAGCGGATGCTGTCCCTGCCCGTGTCATGGGACGCACACAGAGACAGCACCCGCTGGGGTGTATAGGGACTATTGCTGTTGATGGAATCTAAAGAAAATTTGGTTATTGGGTGAAAATGATGGACTAGTGGCTGGGCTATTGGGTGAAACATCGGACGCCTGCCTAATAAACTGTCTCATTTTTTATCTCTGGCAGACGGTGACTCGCCAACTACTAGATGGGCCCCTATTAATAGCGACATTAAAAAATGGCCTAAGGGCAACACCAGTCAGAGAGGCTGGGGGGTAGAGAGGTGGCACTGGACTTTAAACATATAGCCAACTCGCCACTTAGGTGTCCACATCTACCCTCGAGCAACAGCTCTTGCGACTCCACTCTGGACAGCCAGTTAAGGCAAGCCAGAGGTGGGGGGCCTGTCCAACCAACCACCCGATCGGCTCAGCCTGACCACAGGACACCCCCAGGAGCACTCAGGTACGTAGGGTCGCTACTCCCTAACAGCCCGCCACAAGCTGCCTTACGTTGTCTTTAGTGTTATTATTAATTTTTCCTTATCCTTTTACGATACATTGTAAAATCCTTCTATTAGTATTATGTAAAAGGCAGTACTTAATATCCCAAATTATTATTTGGTTTACGATTAACACTTATTTTACTGGAAGAGCGGTGTCTCCTGACACAAACATAACGTCATGCTTAAAAGGAGACTCCAAACTTGCCTTTGTCATAACTATGTTTAAACCAAAATTAACAATTTTTCATTTTCATTTTTCACTTTTTCAAGACACCAACGCGCTGCTCTACCTCTTTCATCTCCGAGAGGCCGCACTCCGATGGCCGCACTGCGTATGGTTCACTGGTGGTATGGTTCGCTGCTCCAAGTCGTGACCGAACCATTACGCCGCATGCAGGACTAAACATCAATCCAGGCGGTACATACCTATGTATGGGCAGTCGTGTGAGCCCAACACCACGTCGAGATCCATCAGGATCCGTTTCGTCTCCTCCGAATTGCCGGACCGGCGCATTTGCTGTCAACAGACGTCGCACATTAAGCATAATGAGAATAATTAAAAGATACAACAATAAAGTAAATATAAATAAATAAATAAATATTTGCGGACAATCTTACACAAATCGACCTAGACCCAAACTAAGCAAAGCTTGTACAATGGGTACTAGGCGAAGATAAACATATTTATATAGATAAATAAATACTTAAATACATAGAAAACATCCATGACTCAGGAACAAATATTCGTGCTCATCACACAAATAAATGCCCTTACCGGGATTCGAACCCAGGACCTCTTGCTTCGTAGGCAGCATCACTACCAACTAGGCTAAAGCGGTCGTCAAAGAAGATATATTCGAAAAAGGAATAAAAATAACGTAAAATCATTATCATCCTCCTTACTTTTTTCCCGGTTGTACCCTAAAGGAGCATAGCGTTATATGGGTGTGAAGCGTGGACCATGACTCAAAGAGATAAAGAATATTTGGAAGCATTGGAAATGTGGTGTTGACGTAAAATGGAGAAAAATAAGCTGGACAGAAAAAATCACAAATAAAGAAGTGCTGAGAAGAGTGGGACAGAAAAGGAAACTGATAAAAACAATAGAGAATAGGAGAGGGAAAATGATTGGTCACCTTATACGACATGACGCTTTTATTAATAACATAATGGAAGGAAAAAGAAGCGTTGGTCGTCCTCCAGCTCGATGGGTTGATGACATAAAAAAGACCGCGGGTCATTTCTGGATGAGACTAGCACGGGACCGGGATAAGTGGCGTACGCGAAGAGAGGCTTATGCTCAGCAGTGGGCGATTACAGGCTGAAAATGATGATGATGATGAATGGAAGGAAAGGTAGAAGGCAAGCGAAGAAGGGGAAGACCAAGGATAAGTTATATGAAACAAATAAAAGAGAAAGTAGTAGTCACGTCATATAAAGAGGTCAAGGAGGCGGCCCCAGATAGAGTCAGATGGAGGGAGCTACACCGACAAGATTCTAACTCTTAAATTTGTGATGACCCTAAATGAGCCCGGGTCCATTCCGGCATCTAATCCCACGATTTGGCGTAAAAATACAGTAAATATGAACGGCACGCCGGCTAAGTATACTCCTTGGCGGAACTAGTAATGACTTTCATTGAACATGACATGACATTGACATGGGGTTGCTGGAAGCACTGCATGTTCACAATCAACCGCCTGTCCACACTGCTCTATAAGTAGTAAATACCTCGGAGGTTTTACGTCGGTCGAACATGGCGGGTATGGAATGTCTACTCATAAAAGGCCAATTGCGTCGGTGTGGACACCTTGTGCGTATGGCACCATCAAGACTGCCTAAAGTTATATTCTACTCTGTGTTAGCCTTGGGTAAACGCAGAGCTGGTGGGCAGTACCTACGTTACAGGGACGTCCTAAAACGCCACTTGTCTGCCACCGGCATATCATGTGAGTCGTGAGAGGAACTTGCTACTCGGAGATCGGACTGGCGTACTGCTGTCAATACGGGTATCAAGGACTTCGAACACTACCGTCTCTTAGATCTGGACGCCAAACGCCAGCTCCATAAAACTCGGCCCAAGCCCTCCTACCACTACACCTATAATTCAACTGGACAGCTTCACTGTGTCTCTTGCGGTCGTACGTTAAAAACCAAATTTGGTTTTGCACGTCACATCCACGTACGCCCATGCACGTAAAGTTTCCCAATCTTAGATGACAATTTTGTCAGGATGTCGCCGTCGACGGATACGTCTGGGAGGACATCATCATCATCATCATAAGTAGTAACACACTTAACATTATTCGCATAGCTATAAGTGTGTCTTCGATGGTACCTTGACGGCGATGACCGCTCCCGAGGGCTTGTGCAGCATCTTGACCACCTGCCCGCAGGTGCCGCTGCCCAGCTCCCCGAGGTGCTGGAGGTCGTCCACGCCGGAGCGGTATTGCATGTTGTTCACGGTCAGGTTACCGCTAACCTGTTCACAATTGCGTTTAAATTTCTGTATGTTGCATGAAAGTGGTTGGTGTGTGTATTATCTATACTAATATTATAATAAAGAGGAAAAGTCTACGTATATAAAAGATTTCAAAAATTCTTTCACTTGCGTGTAGAATGGACTTTCTGGGTGGTTATAGGCTATATTTTATCCCGCGGGTCTGCCTGCGTTCTTTGCAATACGTAAAAGTGACGTAGCAAAATATTTTATCGACAAAAAATATATCGATTTTACTGTCAACATCTAAATGTTATTCAACATAAATAAATATTATTTATTTTCTCTTCATTTTGAAATAAAAGCTATAAACAACAAATTAAAACGTGTATTTATTTGTTTATTTTAATAGTATTTTTCACAATCGTGTTATAATAGAGAGCTTTTTAGTCGAGTACCGTGTTTAGGCCACGAAGCTTGCTGAGTGGCCTAAGTAAGGTACGAGATTAAAAAGCTTGATTATAACACTATTGTGAACAATACTTTTTGTACGAGTTCATTAAAATTAATTTTCTACGAGTCAACTGAACTAATTAAACAAACTCGATACTGTTGAAACGAAGTGCAGCTCATCGCTCGTACGCTTGTTGATATCTTAAAAGACATCAACGAGCGTACGACATCAAAGCGATTCTATTGGTCCAATTCATTACAGTTCAGTAAAGCAGCCACGTGATTGGTCGAATTTATTTTAGTTGTCTGGAGCGTATCGAAAAGTAGTTATTTCGATTGTTTCGATAGTAACATGGACTACAACTATGAAAAGAGTGACGTTGCAGTATTCTCTATGAAATCTTAATACACATATTTTAATCGTCGAGTACTAAAAATGGTTTTCATCATTTATTTTCTATATAAAATAAAGATTGCCGTCTAGATGAAAATATCCACTTTAAATCTCAACGTCCACAGTGGTCAACGGGACATTCTGATTTTTTTTTAAATGAAATGACTTTTGAGTACTTTAAAACAGATATGATATGTGTTCAGATATGATATCGAATCTTTTTTTATAGTAATCGAGAAATTTCAATGAGCACATGTATTAATATATGTCGACATATTTCTTATCGATATCAAATCCCTAAAACGTGCCCCGAGTTAGCACAGGTATGTTGATGAGTGATGACTGTACACTACAATAGTTTTTTTCTCAAAAATGGCCCGCAAAGTGAACATAACTCGCTACATATTGGAAGGTCAAGTGTATAGTTAAGGCCAGATCAAAATTAAAAAACATTGCAGGCCGCCTGGAATGTTACATATGAATTCCTTTATTTGTCGAGTACCAAACTTTTAAAAAAGTAGAAACTGGCATATAAAAGACGGCACAGGTCGTATTCAGCCAAATTAACTCGTATTTTTCTGTTGCAAAAGCGACATTTTTGTACGAGTCTCAAATAGTTTGTGTTTTTCGGTGGAAAAATACACTTGCGATTCTGTTTAAAAATAGTACATTTCGATGCTAGTGCGGAAAGTATGTCATTAGTTCAAGAGTGTCGAGATATCCTGCCACGAGCCGTAGGCGAGTGGTAAGACTCCAAAATGACAATTTTTGCGATATCTCGCTCCGTTAACGCTGTTTTGACTGATTTAACCAAATAATCAACAACAGGCAAATTTACATTTTATACTTAAATGATTGTTAGGACAAATTAAATTTTAGCAACTATGTTACCTGTAAAAACTACTATTGGTCTAAAAATGTTTGCACTAATGTATTATTTGACATTTGTTTATTTTGTTAAAAGGAACAGTAGCTAAAATGTGTCAAATTCTTAACTATTACATATTCTACTTTAGACTCAGTCAGTAGACAAGTAATTTTACTTCTACAGAAACGAACTACTCAAGTTTTTCAAAGAACAACAGGAACAGGAAAAGGGACATAGTGGCAAAACCGACTTTCGTCTTCGACGTTATTTTTTTTTATAAAAGAGCGGAAAAACTTGTTTGCAAAAAAATATTGTAATTGTTATCCTACGGACTTTGGAATATAAAGGATGACTCACGCTAGAACGGGCCGTGGGCCAGGGACTGTTTTCGGTTACGGTTATACCGGTTTGAAACCGGTAATACCGTTATGTCGTAAAGGTTATGCGCGCCGCGCAAACATAACGGTACCGTAACCGTTTCGAAAAAACGGTTAGCGGTATCAGTTTTAAATTATACCGAACCTTTATAACACCGGTATTATAAAGGTTATCGAAAAAAATAAGCGAGCTGGCACTCTACAGAGGAAGCATTGGCTACTAAACATTTAAAGACAAAACGGCAGTGCCTTTGCCGGCGGTTTGGCAACAACGCCAAGCCAACGTCGATATATAAAGGTATAAACTATCAAAAAATAAAGGTACCTTTATATGTCGATAGCGAAATATAAAGGTTCCGCTACCGAAACCGATATTTGACAACCGATATGACGTCATACCGTTAAAATATAATACCGGTATTTTTCGGTTATGCAGTCCCTGGTCTCGGCACGGCTCGGCCTGGCTTGGGTATGGCTCGGCCGCGTAAAAACGCCGTCGTTAGTCTTAGAAAACGTCCCGGGCCAGACACGGCCCGTTCTAGCGAGAGTCATCCTTTAATCGTATGCCATGCAAACACTTACATACATTGTAACAATAGTTATTTATTATTATAACAATTAACATTTTGTTTAATTATATTTTGGTAAGTGTATAAAATTGCCAAACATATTATTTGGTGTAATGAAAAATGTATATTTGACACTTTATTATTGAATACATTTGACGTTATTTACTTATTGCTAATTGAGTGTTTGTCAAGTAAAAGTTTGTAAAATGATACTTTTGCGCAACACGTTTGCCAAGTAATTATTTGATGAAGCGTTTTTTGACAAACAATAATTTGATAATATTTTTTTGGTTATACATTAGTGAACCGTTTTGTTGGCCTTAATATGCCGCTTCGGACGGCAAGTGATCTACTGTGGCAGTCCTTTCTTTAGAGTTCACCGTTAAGGCCCGTTGCCTCCAGGAAATTCCATATTCTTTGGGCGGTTCAAGCGATACTGGTCTTTTAAGTACACTCAAGAGCAAAAGTTTCGGGTCACCCTAAATTAAATAACCGCAATAGTTTTTTTTTTATATTTCACTCTAGTCTTATTTACATAATATACTATTTTTCGTAATACCCAAATGTAAGCATTTTTCGGGATCCTATCATAAAAATATCATCATCCAAAAATGACGATTTTTGCGATATCTCGCTCCGTTAAGGCTATTTTTTTTCATGGGTTTTTTACTAGTCCTATTTATACCTGGTAATGTTATTTTTTCAACTGTTATTTTTGCAGTTTAGATGTAAAATTAAATAAAGATCATGACAGGATTAAAAAGAACTGTACAACCTTGCACTATTTTAGGAAATATGACGGTATTTCACAGACCCGAAACTTTTGCTCTAGAGTGTATGTAGATAAAGTTTAAAATTATTTCACACTGAAAGTGCTCGCCACGTCGCTGCCATTTTGAATCGGCCCTAAGAGTTACTTCGATTTCTCAACCATCTCTTTATTAGATTCTGACCTCATGATCATGGGACCACCTTTGAAGGATACCCTTTAAAACAAAAAAAACGACCAAGTGCGAGTCGGACTCGCGCACGAAGGGTGCCGTATCATCTATAAAAACGGCAAAAAAATCACATTTATTGTATGGGAGCCCCCTTAAATATTTATTTTATTCTGTTTTTTAGTATTTGTTGTTATAGCGGTAACAGAAATACATCATCTGTGAAATTTTAAACTGTCTTAACTATTACAGTTCATGAGATACAGCCTGGTGACAGGCAAACGGACGAACAGTGGAGTTTTAGTAATAGGGTTCCATTTACCCTTTGGGTACGGAACCCTAAAAATAATTTTCCAAATTGGTCCAGGCTTTTTCGAGTAATCAGGGAACATACATAATCATTCTACCTACTAACTACCCCCCTTTTATGAAATTTGCATGTGAATATTGCACATAAATGTGGCTTAAAAGAGAGATAGAACTTGCCTTGTGGACCTCCCTCATCCTGTTTTCCGTTTCCGCCGCATGAGGGGAACGGGGCGGGAACGCGGGTATGTCCTTGCCGAAAACTGTAACAAACAAAACATATATATACTTACATATATGCGAAATAAATAAAAATGTATAATTAAAAATTTTACTGTTTATATATTTTACTACTAATTTAACTGTTCAATACACAAAGATATGATTTATAACTTAACACAATCTTAACTTTTAAAGATAATTAGCTAAGTTTAGTTTATAATACTCGTATATCATAGCATTGACCTTTTATATGTAATTATATATTAAGTTAAATTGTCAGCAAATAAATGTAAAACAAACATCTACAAAAAAATAATCACAAATCGAATAGTAAAGGCATGGATCAAATTACCCTCAGAGGTAGTGAACTCGAAAAGTGTTAACCAGTTTAAAAACAGACTCACTAACTATTTACAGCAGTGTGAACCTGTGCCAAGTGAACTATGATTTAGACATATCAGTGTGTCAGCTGCCTGTCTAAAATAGGATAGTAATAAAGATAGATGAAATATAAATAAAAGAATAATAATAAACCAGGGTCCCATATGACAACAATTACAATTAGCAAGTTCCATATTACAAGTAATTGATAGGAACAGGGGTTACTTTACAGAATACTACAAGTTACTAACTATAAGAATTGAATGTGAAGTCATACAGGAGGACAAGAGCACGTATTATGTATCTAGTGTACAAACCTCCTCGTCATAAAGAAATATATAGAAGAAATGTATACAACATGTGTATAGTAATTTTCAATCAATTACCAGATGAATTAAGAATGTTATCGGGAAATAAGTTTAAACGTAATTTGACAAAATGGTTGATGGAGAAATGTTTTTATAGTATTAAGGATTATTTAAAGGATAAACAAGTTTGACATAATATTCATAACTATCTAACCCTAATTATATACATGACATTAAAATACTATTATTTAAAATTAGCTATAATTAATCTAATATTTGTACGCATGCATGCATGCTGAATGCAACTACATGATATTATACCTAAGACCGAACGGACTACTGTATTCTGACAAATAAATAAAACTGAATTGAATTGAATATTATTTTGCTATTCCGCTAAGGACAAGCAGAATAACATTGTTATAGTAACTTGTTATGTTACAAATTTGTAATTTTTATTATGGAATTTATTCAATTCAGTACAATATACGAGTATATTCTACAATTTAACAATGTGTCAACTTGTATACTTGTATTTTTTCATGAGAACTTGTACTTTTTCCCAGTTGTGTTATATAAAAGGCAAGGGCATTGTGACCTATTTCGAAAACAACTGAAGAAATAATTGGAAGGCAAGGCATGAGCCCCACAGTGCAATATTTGTCACAGGTTAGGCTTCAAAATTGTTCAATGTTACATAAAGTAGAGACATATCTTTTGCATGGTGAAAGTTGTTTTAACATAACAGAATAACCCTAGTAAATTACAACATAATTCAAAAAGGGATAAGCATTGTCATAGTATCAGTATGCCTTTCTTACAACATTATTAGAGCAAGTATTTAATAATGTGGATAGAGCATAGCAATGACTGGATATTTTTTATTTATCTATTCACATGAGATTTTTAACCACTAGAAAAAAAGAAAACCACAAAAGAAAACAAGGCAATAAATTTTTCATGAATTGTAAGAGAAAAGAGAATGGAATTTGTTTTGTTTTAAATTCGAACAAAAAAGACCAATGTCACTCTGTTCCAATTTAGAAAGAGATAAATTACATTGTATAGGAAGATGCCTTTTAAAAGCCCTTTGGACACTAGAGGATAAACATGTCAAAAACAAATATTAAAATTTGTTGTAAATGTTACTGAACATAATTAAGGACCACCATAATGAACACATTTTTATGGTAAAGATGTATAAATTTGCAATTATCAACAGCTGAAACAGATGGAACAATTGTATATTTACTCTAAGGCATGTAAACTTACCCTTTTTCTGGTAATAAATGATTACTTACTAACTTACTTACTTAAGGGTTTACTACAATTTTTTTACATGTTTTGAACTATATTCAAATTCAATCATTTATTCGTGACAAACACACAGATAATGGAGGAAATAAATACAAAATGGACCCAGTCCAGCATGTTGCTAACTTCACAGCCAGCGCTGGTCTTCCGCAGGGTCCACTCGGTGAAAGCACGGTGGGTACTACAGTTTCCCATGTTCCACACTCAAGGTCGTACAATTTTTATAAGAATGTTCACATGTGTTTGAAGAGTTGTAATGCCCATATGAATTTTCATTTGACTGTACAGTCAGGTGCAAAAATATGTATTGATTTAACCCTCATCCTCACCCATAAGTTTGTACGGAAACCTTAACCAGCTGACATGAGTAATGGGACATATTTATGAGTAAGTTGTTGACTGATCCAGCACTTGACTGTTCCATCCTATGACTTTGTTCACCTAGAATTTTATAGTGGCACTTCCATAAAAATCCCCACTATCATTTCAACATGCAGTGCAACAATTTTAATATACATGCTATGTACTTCTTGAAATCAATCTCCATACTAAATGTATTCTAAATTGGTTCAGCATTTCATTGTGAATAGGTGAAAAACAAAACCAACATGTACTTGATTATGGTAGTTGTAAGTTTATAGTTGTGTTTTACTGAAAAGAATAAGTAGGTGGCTTTAGCTTCTTGGTACATCAGAGACTTTGTGAATGTGATGAAGAATATAGATATTGTATACAATATCAATGTGTCTATGGCATTCCAAAATATGTTTGATTGGACATGACTAGTGTCCAGAGTATCGGTGGCCAATTTCACAGAGAGGGAAATGGAGTCACTTAAGTATTTTTATGATTAAACAAATAACGATTAAATGATTAATTTAGCATAATACTTCCTATAAATTATCTTGCGAGCATTACCTATACCAATCATAAAAACGACTCCTATACCCTCTTTGTGAAATTTGCCACTGATACTCCAGACACTAGACATGACCTTAACTCTCTTAAGATCACATAGAAGTGTAATATTTTGAATGAATAGGCTACTTCATCCCATTCCAGTTAATTAATGCACCTAAATGTCTAGTAAACAATGATCAGAACAAAAAAGCAGTAAGTTTGTGAAAGCTCAGTAGAACTTAACTAGGTAGGAGGACAGTACAGAAACGGAGTGATTATTGGCAAAATAATGTATTTCGAAAGACAATTACCAGTGTTAGACATATTTTTAACACATAATCAACGTCTTGTGGATATACTTATCGAATTGAGTGGACTCTGAATGAATTACTGGCGTAAAAAACACACGACCGTGACTCCATCGACAATTAGGTAAAGCCAGAAAGTCTGGGATGGGTAGCAGTCGACGGGCAGCCGAGTGGAGTGATGAATGGTCTGTACTTACGAGGTTTGTTTGGCCTTCGTCCGCTACCAGGTCTACTGGGCCCCAGCGCACCTTGACTATGAAATGGACCTTCTTTTCGCATACGCAACTCGTTCTGGAAGCGCTCCTCTAAACCCTTCAGTTTACCATCTATTGTGTGGTTCGCCATTATAAATAACACGTTTGCCCTACGATTAAACACATTTAAATACTTATTACATTGATTGTTTGTCACACAAATTAACAATCAAAAAGAGCTGCAGTCCAAGGATATCCTTATTTCCTTCCATGAGACCACAGACAGACTACAGACGCAGTACCACAGATTGTGTAATTGTGTATGACATGACAGGTCAAGATTGGCAATTTATTATGTTCGCTTTACATTGCGTGCTTTGCATAAAATTCGAAGTTTATAAAATAAACCTTGATTATTATAAATAGGGAACATTACTGCAATGTTCTGCCGCCAGAGGCAGCACTACCACTAATAGTAAACCAGTATAGAAATATAGGAATTCACACACGCATGCACAATTGATTGTCAAATGACTGACAAGGATGCTTGCATGAACAATACCACAAGTGGGAACGAGATACAATGTCTACGCTGCTAGTGTCGCCACCTACGAAGTGTTTTGCGTAATGTTCCCTATTGCACTACTCTTTATTTGAATGATTATGATAAAAATTACAATCAAATGAAGTATGACAAGTAAATAGGGATTAAAAATGTATAAATGAAATAAAGTAAAGCATTCAAAGGAAACAGGTATGGTACATGTACTGTTATATATTTTATTGCGAAATGGCTATAAATAAACTATAGTATCCGACCGAAACATGTTTTTGGCCGAAACCGAAACGAGGTTCGGCTTGGCTCTAGTTTCGGCCGAAACCAAGCCTTTTGTAGTCTTGTTAAAATCGTTGAAAAAATTACGTAAAACTGCTTTTATACACATATTAACAATGTTACACCCGAAACTCGTAAAGGTTGTATACCTAAAACAAATACAGTGCTTAAAGAAATCATAGCACATATAAAGTACAATACTTTAACTTAATTGCAAATGGTGTTTGTTCTTGATATAGAGTGTAACAACTTATTGGGACTGAAGGCATGCAACGAGTTGCAACTTATCTCGCGAATTAATGAATTACAAAAGAGTGACGAGTCGGTTTATGAGGGTATAGGTTGCTTGCCTTCAGTAATTAAAATATCTAAGTATTGATGAGACAGTACCACCTGTGATTTCGGCTTCTAGGAGGGTACCGATGTGTTTACAACCTCGTCTGAAGGAAGAATTAGATGAGATGGAAAGGTTGAACATTATTAAACGTGAGGAGGGATTGGGTGTCTCCTATAGTTATTGACCCTACGGATTGGGTGTCTCCTATAGTTATTGTGGAGATACCAGACAAGAAGTTGCGCATTTGCCGCGATCCTTTGCATCTAAATAAGGATGTACGCAAGAGGCACTTCCAATTGCCGACGCTCGACGAAGTCGCGAGTGAAATTTTCAATTTTCAATTTCAATCATTTAATTCGTGTAACTACATAACACATATTATATAAATAGACTAAACTAAATACAAACTACAGTGATATTTACCACTCAATAACACTAGTGGGAGAATGCAGCCTCGCGCAGTCAGGCGTATCCGCAATAATTTTCAGAACTTGATGCTTGTAAAGGGTTTGGAATGTTAAAACTCGATGAAGCTAGCTCCAAGTTTTGCACCTTTGCGTCTCTTTTTGGCAGGTATCGCTTCCTCAGGATGCCTTTCGGAATCAACTGCGTGCCAGATATTTTTCACAGTGAAAAAAAAAACACACACAGGTAAAAATTTTCAAGACAGAAGAAGTTGCTGTCTATATTGATGATTTCATAGTGTTCGATTGCACTAAAAATGAACATGATGCGAGATTACTAGAGGTGTATGAGAAAGCCAAGGTCAATGGTATTAAATTCAATAAAGCAAAGTGTGTATTTAACACTAAGGAAGTACAATACCTTGGTCATCTGTTTAATGCTGAAGGGATGCGTGCCGATCCAAAACGAGTGAAGGCAATAAATGACATGCCCGCGCCTACAAATAGGGAAGAGCTGGAGGGATTTTTAGGTGTGATCAACTATGTATCTCGTTTCATACCTAATCACTCAAACCAAAGATAATTAAGACTAATAATCTTTGCTCAAACCTAGTTGCACCATTGCGTGATTTGTTGAAAAAAGATTGTGATTTCAAATGGTGTGGTGAACATCAACGGATTTTTGATGAGTTGAAGAGAAGAATTTTTTCAGCACTAGTGCTGCGGTACTATTATCCACACGAGGAGGTGATTGTGTCGGTGGATGCGAGTTCACGGGGACTTGGTACTATTTTACTACAAGACGGGTGGCCTCTGGCTTACGCGGCTCGAACACTCACACCAGCTGAATCACGGTGGGCGCAGATAGAAAAAGAACTTCTAGCGATTGTGTTCGGTTGTACGCGTTTTCATCAATACATTTACGGTCATAAGAAAGTTATTGTTGAGACAGACCATAAACCAGTGGAATCTATATTTAAATAAAAAAACCGGTCAAGTGCGAGTCAAACTCACGCACCGAGGGTTCGGGACCACCCCGTACAATATGAATAGAAACAAGTGACACTCACAAAGTATGTATTCACATACTTAGTGCGTGTCAGTTTATCATCATCATCATTATATCAGCCGAAAGACGTTCACTGCTGGACAAAGGCCTTCCCCAAAGAGTGCCACAATGGCTGGTCCTGCGCCACCCGCATCCAGCGGACTCCCGCGACCTTTAACAGGTCATCAGTCCACTTTTTGGTGGGCCGATCCACGCCGCGCCTTCCAGTACGTGGTCGCCACTCAAGAACCTTTCCGCCCCAACGGCCATCGGTTCTACGTGCAATGTGCCCCGCCCACTGCCACTTAAGTTTGGGGATTTGAAGGGCTATATCAGTTACCTTGGTTCTGCTGCGGATAGCCTCATTTCTGATGCGATCGCGCAGAGAAACTCCCAGCATAGCTCTCTCCATCGCCCTTTGAGTGACTTTGAGCCTTCTTAAGAGGCCCATAGTAAGCGACCACGTTTCCGTGTGTGTGTGTAATTTATGTTTAGTGATGTGAATAATTTAATGGAGTGTCTTAATGTGCCCAAGGATAAACTTACCAAAATTAGGGAAGAAACAAATAAAGATGAGATCCTACAGCTTGTAAAAGAGTACTATTTGAGTGGCTGGCCTACAAACAAAAACCAAAGTCAAGATATTACAGGGCCATACTGGACAATTCAAAATGAGATACCGCATGATCGACGGCATAGTATTTCGCAATCACCAAATCGTAATTCCTAAGTACTTCTTTACGGAAGGAAATAATTTCAATAATCCATGAGGGGCATTAAAGAATCGACAAAAGTAAGCGGCGTGCTAAGGAGCTGGTGTGGTGGCCTGGAATGGGAGTCGATACCGAACAATCCGTAAAACGCTGCGAGCCCTGCCAGCGACACCGCGCGGCGCAGACACGTTATGTGCGGTGCAGACATGTTAAAGACACACGACATCCAATACCAAAATTGCCATGGGAAGTGATCGCTGCTGAATTTCAACAAAAACATTATCTAGTTGTCGTAGAGCGGTATTGTAATTATGCACCTTCAACACTTGTTTGGTCAATTAGGAATACCACAGAAAGTAGTATCTGATAATGGACCTCAATTCTCTTCGAAAGAGTTTAAGCAGTTTGCTGCATATTATGGATTTGACCACGTGACGAGTTCACCTATGTAACCTCGTTCTAATGGGTTAGTTGACCGCAACGTACAGACAGTTAAGAGATTGTTTATTAAGGCTCAAGAAGACAACACTGATTGGCAATTAACTCTGCTTAATTTTAGGAAAACCCCCATTTTAGGAGAGAAGTATTCGCCAGCGCAACTACTGATGGGTCGCAAACTGAGAACAAGGCTCCCTGCTACTGATAAGTCTAAGACCTGAATCAGTTTGACCCTGCTACGATTAAAAAAACTCGTACAGAAAAAACTTTGAAAATTAAAGAATATTACGATAGAAGCGCCAAAAAGCTGCCGCAAGTCACACGCAATGAGCCGGGTCGCATGCGAGACAATAACGCCTGGGTGCCCGCAAGGGTAGCAGGCGTCGTGCGAAGAGAGCGCTCATACTGGATCACTACGGACAATGGCCGATCGTACCGGAGATCGTGTCCAGATTCTAAAAGGTAACAAAAAAGCGTCTTCGCCTTCGTTAGGTTCCACAACAGCGCCACTGGTCGCGAACAGATACAGCGATCTCAATTTTATTCTTCCAGACACAGACGAGGAAGTGACACCTGTATTTTCCACTCCAGTTTCGACTCCTGGGTCTCCACGAGGGTCACGCAACGCAGGTGCGGCAGGTGGTAGTGGTCTCGTCACTAGGAGCGGAAGACTAGTTCGTCCGCCAAAAAGATTCAGCTTTGACTAAATATGAACTTGGCTTGTTTGTTACGTAACTTAGATTTTCTTTTTGTTTCTTTTTTCTTGTTTTGTTTTTTTTTGTGTGAGATGTAATGTTAGTTAACATATTTTTATATCTTATTATTATAAGAAGGAAGATGTTGTAGTGTAGCTTTTTAATAAATGTCAATGCTTTTGACGCACGACAGTTACCATAATTCCGGGAACAAGCACACAAAGCGTCACTTCACTGAGCCGGTGGCCGGCGAGCTACGGCTACGCCATATTGCCGGTAGGCACGAGCGCACCCGAAGTTAGCCGAACGCGATCCAAAGCACCGTTTCGTAAGTTTCGGCCCGGCCGAAAGGTTCGGCCGTTTTTTGTCCGAAACCAAAACTACGGGGGTTACTATCAAATTTACCTTATCGCCAAACGACAATATAGCTCAAACGTCTGGATTGTGTAATGTCTTTGATACTATACAGACATGAACGCTAAACGCCTCTTTGGCAAAACGTCTGGATCTTAGAACGTTACGATCTAAAATACTCTAGCAGCAAAACCCCTCTATCTTAGAATGTCTTTATTACTTAATAGACATAAAAGCTAAATGGCCCGGTAGCGAAACGTTTGTATCTTAGAATGTCTTAATTACTAAACAGATATGAACGCTAAACAGTCCTTAAGCAAAACGTCTGGATTGTTTAATGTCTTAATTACTACATAGATATGTATTAACATTTAATTATATGGAGTAAGTATTACATTTCCAGACGTTTTGCTACTAACTCGTACTGTGTTCAGGTCAATTCACTAATTTTACTTTCAGCTAATTACGTTTTCTAATCATACGGACTATTTATATTTCCAGACGTTTGGCTACTTGCTCATTCTAATTGTGAGCCGTCCAGCTAAATTGACTCCCTGCTGACTTAGTATCCTACATTCATGTCGTCCAGATAAATTGACTCTCTGCTGACTTTGTATTTTACTTTTATGTCGTCTAGCTGAAATGGTCCTTTGGCGATAAGGTAAATTTGATAGTAACCCAACTACGGTCGAAACATGATTTTTTGGCCGAAACTGGCTGATACCGAAACCGAACCTTCGGTCGGACACTAAGTTTATTAGTGATTTACTTGTCACCTCGTTGTTGTAGTTTATACAACGAGGTGACAAGTAAATCTCAAAAAATATTTCGGTCTGATTTCGTATGGTCACCCTACGAGAAAGAGAGGTCGGATTGAACTTGTTATTTCTTTCCTACGAACCTCACTCACACCCCTAACATTTTGACGTACACTTCCTTCAGAACGAAATCAACGAAAGTGCCATTCATTTCATTCACTTCGCTTGCATTTATCGTATATCACATTATCTGATTATAAGCAGACATTATACTAAATCAAACTATTTACGATATGTGTAATTGTAATATATTAAATTGTATAGAAGTATGATGCAGTCTACGACCGAGGGTTGCCTAAATATCGCTGAGTTAGCTAACCAGCTGACTCGAGAGAAGATATTTATCAGTTCTGAAAGGCAGCTACTGCAGAACCTTAACGAGGAAGTGGAGAAGAGTGCCTTGGAATTGCTAGAGGCGGCTTGGGTATGCTCGCAACAGCGACAGAACCTAACGGACTTGATAAACTCCCGATGCGAAGCGGACTCGGTTGCTGCCTGCCAGAGGGCCAGCTCCCTCGAAGGCACAACCTTCATAGACGTATACAAAGTACTCAAATACAAGGTCAGTCTTTTATTTTATTTTTTTAATTTTTCCTAGACTTGAGAACTTTCACATTGCACTTAAAAGTATTTTCGTATGTGTATTCTATGCAGTGAAAGTTATGTGCATTTTATTCTAAAAAGTTTCTAAAGTGAACATTAAACAGTTTTTTTACACTCGTAAAAAAGTATATGAGCTGGAGAGCATTAGACAATTCGGTTATTGTTCCCCTGGCCTCCATATCCACCCACTTTTTAAGTCATGAAGCTGTATGTTACTTTATCACTAAATAGAACAAATCTAATATAAACATGGGTCTAAATTAGAGATGGTGCAGATTGAAATTCATGGCCATTGTTTGGTTTGCCTTATAAGGTCTGTTAAATACTATTGTAGTCAATTGGACATAATAATATTAATACCACAACATAGGCAACAAAAAATGCATAGGGGTGTCAAATACTTGGAGATTGCAAAAAATAAAAATATTTTTATTTATTTTAATATGAATTCTCAGGTTATTCAGACTTTCAAATCCCATAACTTCTAGGGAAGCCACCGGTTTAAAACTTACTACTGTCATCATTTGGTGGTATATTTGGTACAAACTAGTACTAAAAGGTTAAGCTGATCACCTAATTGTCTTGTTAAGTCCTTTTTAGGGTTCCATACTCAAAAAGTAAAATGGGACCCTATTACTAAGACTCCGATGTCCGTCCGTCCATCCGTCTGTCTGTCACCAGGCTGTATCTCACTGATACCATCATAGTTCCAGCTGAAATTTTCACAGGTGATGTATTTCGGTAGCCGCTATAACAACAAATACTAAAAACACAGAATAAAATAGTTTTTTTATAGACAATGGTACGGAACCCTTTGTGCGCGAGTCCGACTCGCACTTGGCCGGTTTTTAGAGTTTTGGCCTGATCATCTACTTCGATCCTTTGTTGATTTAGGTATTTTTATCTAAATAGTGTATATATTTTTTAAAGTTAAGTTATTTACAAGTCAATGTAAATAAAATAAAAATGTGTAAATCATAAAAAATGGGCCTCTTCATATATGGGACAATATAAACAACCATTTACAGTCACTGCCATCAATATATTATGAATCAAAGGCCGCAAAAATATCTGACACACTCTTATGGCTCTAGGAATAGAGTTGTCAACAGATATTTTTGCGGCCTTTGTCCCATCATATATTTATGCCGGTGACTGTACATAAACTCAGTATTTCAGGACAAAACAGCAATGTACTAGTACTTACTTTTCCATACAACAGTATAAATATAATGTAGTGACAACATAATTCTGTGTGAGCCGTTTTTGCGGTGCTAGCAATGTCTTGTGTTCATTCTTATTTTTGCCTTTTGTTGTGCTCAGATTGAAATTAACACAATACAGAGATTTGATTTGCTCCTGGAATATAAATGGCATCAAAATATCATCATCATATTAGCCAAAAGGCTTCCACTGCGGGGTATAGTCATCCCCCAAAGAGTGCCACAGTGAAACAAATCTAATATATTACTTCACATTTTACTTGATATAGTTCGAAAGAAGTATGTCCATACATAGACTTTAAATTTTGATAATAATTTATAGTATTTTACGCAACTGTTGTATAAGAAGGGTCTTAAAACGCGAGTGGCGTGAGTTGCGATGCGAGCCTTGGCGGGCATCGCAATTAAAGACGCTACAAGCGTTTTAGACCAGTTATACAATGTTGCATACAATACTTTTTCTACGACTAATTTAAGATAAATAGCATATTTTTGACTTTTCAGGCAGCATGTTTGCTACTCACGCGATTTCTTCAGGAGTGCAATTATTTTCCTCTTAGTTAATTTTATCCGTTTGAAAGGAACATACATTTTATTCTTCACAAACACAAATAAAATCTTAATTGGTAGTAACGTATAGTTATAATCTTTCGTCTCTTAATTTTGAACTGGAATTGTGGTGGGAAATCAGAATGGGCTTGTGACCTTAAATTTGTTTACGATGCCATTCGAACCAGTTTTTGTAGATGAACAAATGTTTGTATGGAAGCAACTACATTTAAAGGACATTAATACCCAAAAAATCGAGTTAAAGACGGACCTCGCTGACAGCAGCCGAAACGCTTCATACTGATTGGCTTTAAAGTATGACGTCACACCGTGCAATTTGTACAGTCGACGCCAAAAATATGTTTATACTTTTGATATGAAAAAAATTGATCATAGTCTAGCTAGACACAAATAATTTTCACCAAATTCGTACATATGGTACCTACATATTATTTTTGGTCCAATGTTAAAATGGTCATTTCGTATTGACGATTTTCTATTTGTGCCGAATCACAGTGTTCAAAATGACTCAAAAAATTTCCCTATGCTGTTTATCGCATAAATCGATCAAGGAATGCATTTTAAACGCAAGACTAAAACACCCACAAGTCTATTTCAAATACTTTTTTTTATAAAAAATATTTAAGATTTCGCGACCACGACTTAATAAATGACTTAATAAAATAAATTATGTAAGCGTATCTGATCAAGATTTCTATTTGTGATCAATACAGTTGGATAAAGGACTTTTTGGCGCATATTTTATAATTCTTATTTTTGGAATTTCACTTCTGGTTACCAAACTATAAATGTTTTTTCAGATTTTGGTTTTTATTTTTTTACTCCAAAAAAACTCAAAAGTGCGACTTGTGACCAGCACCGAAAGATTGCTATTAACTAGGTCTATCACTGATAAAAAATTCAAGTTCCACTATTGCAGCGTTTCGGAGTTATCGAATTTCAAAATATAGTGGTAGGGTTGTTATTCAAACTGACCTTTCATTTTTTAGTTAGAATTGATCCAGTTTCACTGGTTTGTTCTGATTTGATTTCAACCATTCAAATGTGGTGTCATAAATAGCCGCACGATTCGGGAACTGAGTTTTACTTAGCAAGTGGTTTTTTTTTTTAAATCCAATTTCCACAAAAAGTAACTAGAATACATATGTTGAAAACATAATACAAACTATTTTTAGAGGTAAATGCACATAATATAGTCAAACACATTTGAAAAAGTTGGTCATGGAAAAAGTGGATTTCGGAATGATAATTACGTAAAGACCACGTGATTTCGGGACTAGGTTTACTATAAATTACTTAACTCAGATAGGCAACACCATTGCCGGAAAATGAACAGGAGAAAAACTATGATAGACCTTTTTCACCGTGCGCTAGAATCATCGCTTCCGTTCGTGTCAATGAAACATTACAGACAACGCCAAAAATCGACCAGGGGGCCGATTTTTGACTTTCGAGCGCTCGAAAATTAAGTAAATACGATTGTAGTGTCATAATTGCAGGCAATTACTTTACCGAAAGAATTGAATACGAGTGGTCAGTACCGCTCGTTTTGCAATTTCCTATGGCTATTTCAAAATAGTATTTCATAATTTTTGTCAGTTTTCGAGTGAAAGACTCGAGCGCTCGAAAGTCAAAAATCGGTCCCCTGTAGTATTTGCCGGCCAGAAGCAGCTCGTGAACTACTGAAGCCGATTCACGAAGAAAACTTGCAGGTGGCTGAAGTCTATGACGATCATTACACGATGATGAAAATCCATCTAATGTTGACGACTGCACGTTGATACTCGAAAATGACAATGATTTGTATGAGTCATAAAATACATAAAATCTGGAACCAACTTGCGAAAAGTCCCGATTTTCTGAATTTAATGACATACAGAGTATCTTATATTGTTCATTGGATATGAAAATATCTTATTGCAAAATTTCATTACAGTTGTTATTAATCCCACATATTTGTTTGACCTTTTTAGTGACAACCCTAAAAAGTATAATTTGACCTTTACGTGTAACTTCCAAACGCCGCAATAGTGGAACTGGAATTTTTTATCAGTGATAAAGTGCGCCAAAAAGTCCTTTATCCAACTGTATTAATCACAAATAAAAATCTTGATCAGATACGCTTACATAATTTGTTTTATAATTTTTTTAAGTCATGGTCACGAAATCTTAAATATTTTTTATAAAAAAAAGTATTTGAAATAGACTTGTGGGTGTTTTAGTCTTGCGTTTAAAATGCATTCCTTGATCGATTTATGCGATAAACAGCATAGGGAAATTTTTTGAGTCATTTTAAACACTGTGCGAATGACAGTAAATCAAAAAAACATATTTTACAATCTCGAAAGTCTTATTACCAGTATCATTTAAAGTATCATTTTATGTTTTTTTTTCTTATTTACAACTTATTGTGATAATTTGATGTTTACTATCCATATAAGGTAAGGTAAACGTCCGAGTGCTCGACGCTGTACTAGTATATGGCAGGGGCACTTTATGTCAAAGACATGGCATAAATTCAAATGGAGAAAAATCCTCTTAGTTCGAATTTAACCCATATTGCTTTGACATAAAGTGCCCATGCCATATACTAGCCCCGATGCATATGTTTTCGTCTAGTCAAAGCAGTTTTGTAGGTTCTCCCATTTGTAAGGAAATAATGTTATCGATAAAATTTGAATACCGTTAAATAGTAGTTGTATCATAGTTCCATTATTTATGAAAATATTCCACATTAACACAATTAAAATATTTACACCACTTTTACGAGCAGAAGAAATTTTGCGGTTTTTGTTTCGAACTATTTCGGTAACGAATTCAACAGGCGAAAAAAGGGCCATTACTAGAGAAAGCGACACGGCAAAGCTATATGCTGACGGTTCTGCTTCGAGCCCATGAGTCGAGAAGTGCAGTTGGAGACCACAATTTGAATTGGACAATAGTTTTTAAGTGCCCTTTTTTTCTACAATAATAACCTTTTAGGGTTTCTATTTAACAATGAAAATAAACTACATTAAAAATTACTAATATTGTTCCTATTACCTACTTAGGCGTTTGATCTAAGCATGTAATAAATATCCAAATAAATGTAATAGTTGTTAATAGGGAACATACGCAAAACTCTGGCGACACTAGCAGCGTTGACATTGTATCTCGTTCCCACTTGCGGTATTGTCTATGCAAGCATCCTTGTCACTCATTTCACAATCAATTGTGCATGTGTGTGTGAATCCCTATATTCCTATACTAGTTTACTGTTAGTGGTAGTGCTGCCTCTGGCGGCAGAACATTGCAGTAATGTTCCCTATTACTGGCTAGTACTAGTACATTGTCGAGTACTCGGACGTTTACCTTACCTTACTAGTAAACGAATAGCGTTACGTAAGCGAAATTCATGGAATGCCACTAGAACAGAATCTGCGAAGTACATATATGGCATCTATTTATGACATGGAATGTACTTACATAAGCTCATTGCACAGAACGCTAAATGCTGAATCGACAAAAGAAGCCATTTTGCGTATTGAATGAACACAATTAGTTCAGGCAATGAACTGACAAATTGTATGGAAATAAAAAAACCGGTCAAGTGCGAGTCTGACTCGCGCACCGAGGGTTCCGTGCAAACGTTCATACACCATAATTACCCGTCATTTCACGACCCCATTCATTCTTGAACAATCTTAACAGCTCATAGTAGAGCATTACCGTTGTACAGCGCCATCTGCATTTTGGTACTAATAACTTGCAACTAGTATGTTTGTTTATCAGCGATATTTTTTTATCACGCGTACTGTATTCGATTATTATTTTTTTATTTGAAAGAAGGGACTCTCTCCTGTATTATTTATGTTACTCTTAATCATATGAAATAATTTCAGAATTTTTGCTTGGTAAACTTCGGTGATAAGGGGGGGGGGGGGGATGGTATTTTTTTCAACATTTTCCTTAATAAATCAAAATTTAACCACTAGAAAAAAATATATATATATTCAGAAAGCGCAACTCGAGCCCTTTCATATGATACCCAACTTGATCTATATTAACTAGACTTTGATTTTTCAACCTCCCTCATATTCGTCATTTACACAGAAAATAAAAGCGGCCCAGTGCGAGTCGGACTCGCACATGAAGGGTTCCGTAAAATAAATTGCGGTTTACGATTTAAGACGTATTAAAAAAAAACTACTTACTAGATCTCGTTCAAACCAATTTTCGGTGGAAGTTTGCATGGTAATGTACATCATATATTTTTTTTAGTTTTATCATTCTCTTATTTTAGAAGTTACAGGGGGGGACACATCTTACCACTTTGGAAGTGTCTCTCGCGCAAACTATTCAGTTTAGAAAAAAAAATATTAGAAACCTTAATATCATTTTTGAAGACCTATCCATAGATACCCCACACGTATGGCTTTGATGTAAAAAAAACTTTTTGAGTTTCAGTTCTGTGTATGGGGACCCCTAAAACTTAATGTTTTTTTTAGATTTTTGTGTGAAAATCTTAATGCGGTTCACAGAATACATCTACATACCAAGTTTCAACAGTATAGCTCTTATAGTTTCGGAAAAAAGTGGCTGTGACATACGGACGGACAGACAGACAGACAGACAGACTGACATGACGAATCTACAAGGGTTCCGTTTTTTGCCATTTGGCTACGGAACCCTAAAAATCATACACGTGTCTTAACCTTCTTAACAGTTAATCCAAATTCCAAATTGATAGCTCAAGTAGTTCCTGAGATATTTAACGTTGTGACAGACGGACAGAGTCCTTTTTTACCTGTTTGGTACGGAACCCAAAAAATGACAAATTTGGAAATAATTAATAATAGCAGATTTTATTATATGTATAATAGATATATTATTTTAATAGATATATTATCAATTATATAATCCATCACACATCATCATCACTCTGCTATTATAAATTATTTCCAATTTATTTTATAATTGATAATGATAATATAGCAACTCCAGGACTTGCAACTCTCTCTATCGCACGATACGCAGATAGGCAGAGTGGTGTGAATCAGATAGCATTTTTTTAAATACCTACTCGTGCCGCGTATCGGCACTTAACAATCCTCTTAAAGACAAACTAGGCACTAGATAGAATTACATATCAGTATTGCCAAACTTAGAGGGATTGGCAATGTGCATAATATTTTAAATTTAATAATATAATCATAACATTTACCTAAATATTGTGACAAATATCTACTACCCTAACTTAAAATCCAAATTTCAATAATTTTCTCCCCACTGACTGCCACCCGGAGGTCTTCGAAGTTCGCTAACCTTAGCGCACTTACCCACCCACTGTCTCAATCGCACGCAAATTAGAAATAAGTATCTGTCAGAGACACTGTGTGTTGCCAGTGATGCTGATGACGTAAATATGGCACGGAAACTTGGTCGCTTAACTATGGGCCTCATAAGGGGTTGAAGTTGCACCACGTCCGTAGGAATTACCCATCGCTACCCTACACGTGACCCCTGGGCGGTGCTAAAAGTGCAACAACCTGGCAACCGTACCGTCTTTTCGAAGATCTCACGGTTCTAATACAATGATTTGCCATACGATAAATAAATAAAATAAGAAGGCTCAAAGTCACTCAAAGGGCAATGGAGAGGGCTATGCTGGGAGTTTCTCTGCGCGATCGCATCAGAAATGAGGCTATCCCCAGCAGAACCAAGGTAACCGATATAGCCCTCCGAATCGCTAAACTTATGTGGCACTGGGCGGGGCACATTGCACGTAGAACCGATGGCCGTTGGGGCGGAAAGGTTCTCGAGTGGCGACCACGTCCCGGAATTATGCACGTAGAACCGATGGCCGTTGGGGCGGAAAGGTTCTCGAGTGGCGACCACGTCCCGGAATTACCTGGTAAAGGTCGCGGGAGTCCGCTGGATGCGGGTGGCGCAGGACCGGCCATTGTGGCACTCTTTGAGAGGCATATGTCCAGCAGTGGACGTCTTTCGGCTGATATGTTTTTTTTTTTTTTTTTTTTTATTTATTAGAAGACCAACAGCTTTTAACATTCAATATAGGCTTACATTTAAGATACAATTGTCGAGCCAATGACAGGTCTCCCTAACAGATACAGGAAGAAACGGATTTGCTTAAAATATGTTAGGTTAATGAGTAAATATTACAAATATCACAATTTTTAATCTTCTTTATGCGTGCGTGTGCGTGTGCGTGTGCGTGTGTGTGTGTGTGTGTGTGTGTGTGTGTGTGTGTGTGTGTGTGTGTGTGCGTGTGCGTGTGCGTGTGCGTGTGCGTGTGCGTGTGCGTGTGCGTGTGCGTGTGCGTGTGCGTGTGCGTGTGCGTGCGCGTGCGCGTGCGCGTGCGCGTGCGCGTGCGCGTGCGCGTGCGCGTGTGCGTGTGCGTGTGCGTGTGCGTGTGCGTGTGCGCGTGCGCGTGCGCGTGCGCGTGCGCGTGCGCGTGCGTGCGTGCGTGCGTGCGTGCGTGCGTGCGTGCGTGCGTGCGTGCGTGCGTGCGTGCGTGTGTGTGTGTGTGCGTGCTTGTGTGTGTGTGTGTGTGTGTGTTCAGCCCTCCTCAATATTATTATGTATTTGTTTCGCAATTGCACTTTTAAACGATTTTTTGTTATACACAAATGGGTCGATGTCACTAAACTGATTGTTGTATGTCCTTGATATTCTATATATTACAGAATTCCTACCGTAATTTGTTTGATGATTAGGTAAACTAAGAAGGCGTGGGTACCTGGTGTTTGTTTTCGGTGTGAAGTAATTGATGGCTGCTATAAGGTGATGATGATGATGATCTGTCAAACATTTTATTTTTGGTACAAGCTTTTGTAGCCGACTGTACTTTTTTGCACTGTCGTCAACTACTCGTTGAGACGGTCCGGATGAGCCCAAACTCGACGGGTTTATTAGTAATTGAGGAGTTTTATTTCCACCTTCGGTCTCCATCATCAGGCCAGCTTTATGGTGCAGTCAGCTATAGAGAAAAGGTACCCCCCCCCCCTGCATATACAGTTTGTATGCATCACTATGCAAAGGGGGGTCGTACCTTTTCTCTGCAGCAAAATTTCAACTTGATTAGGCCAAGAGACTACACTATGGAGTTTTTCGAGAGAGTGCACAGGTTTTTAAAGGGTTGGCAACGCGCATCCGAGTCCCTTGGGGTCCATAGGCTATGGGAACGGCTTACTATCAACCCGGCTGTGCGCTAGTTGGCCACCAACGTGGTATAAAAAAGTATACTGGGTTTTGTTGACTTGTACAGTCGCCGGCATTAATATATCGTCGGGTGACAACCAAAACTCACTAAGTAACAAATACCTACTTAAATCAAAGGTCGTATCTCGATATCGACTACGTACCGAGATACGAGGTTTTGAAGCGCAGTGACAGTTTTGGTAGTGACTTTTGGTTGTCACCCGACGAATATGATGGAACAAATGCTGCAAAAATAACTGATACAACTCTATTCCTAGAGCAGTAAGAGCGTGTCAGATATTTTTGCGGCCTATGTTCCATCATATATTGATGCCGGTGACTGTACATACTTATATTTTTCCTTTGCGCAATATTGATGACTAATACTTTACACAAATTACGCAAATCGACCTAGTCCTAAACTAAGCAAAGCTTGTAACTGAGTGTAACAGCTCTATGACGCATGCCCTTGTTGCACGGAGAGCGCACTGGTGTGGACTTAGGTTACTATGGGTACTAAATGACGATATACATAAATAAATACATAAATATTTGGGGACAATCTAACACAAATCGACCTAGTCCTAAACTAAGCAAAGCTTGTAACTGAGTGTAACAGCTCTATGACGCATGCCCTTGTTGCACGGAGAGCGCACTGGTGTGGACTTAGGTTACTATGGGTACTAAATGACGATATACATACTTATGTACATTAATAAATACTTAAATACTAGAAAACATCCATGACTCAGGAACAAATTCGTGTTCATCACACAAATAAATACCCTTACCGGGATTTGAACCCGGGACCTCCGGCTTCGTAGACAGGATCACTACCAACTAGGCTACAAACATGGGAAGCGACAAAATGCTACCCAAGTATGTATTCCACAGGAACTACACAACAAAAGTTCCAACCAGGGCTGAGTGGACCGAAGGTCTAGAAACACCAAAGTCTGGTATCGAAGACAGTATATGGTACACGGACGGATCAAAAATGGGATCCGGTACGGGAGCAGGCATTTATGCAAATGACTATAGTAGTAGTGTAAGCATGGGTAGTTTGGCAACTGTTTTCCAAGCGGAGACATACGCCATAATTGCTTGTGTACAGGAGAATATAGACAGGCGAACCAAAGGGCGGACTATCTATATACTCAGTGACAGTCAAGCGGCCCTTAAAGCGCTCACGGTGCCGAAAGTGGACTCTAGACTAATTTATAATGGCGTCCAAGCACTAAACAGACTTGGAAGGCACAATAAGGTGCAACTAGTTTGGATACCAGGGCACAAGGGCTTCATCGGCAACGAAAGAGCAAGAGGGGGCTCTACAAATCACTTTGTAGGTCCAGAACCATTTGTGGGACTCTCGCAGGGGACCATAATATCGGCTTTTAAAGCCTACGCCAAAACCAAACACCAACACGAGTGGAGGAATGAGGCTGGCTTAAGGCACTCTAAGCTCTTCATAGAAGGAGTGGACTCGGGCTGGACGAGAAAACTCTGGAAATCCAGTAGGAAGCAACTCAGAATTATATCTGGGGTGTTCACAGGTCACTTCGGGGTCAAGGATCTCTTGGCCAAGATGGGACTATCTGATAGTTTAGACTGTAGAATGTGTGGCGAGGAGGATGAGACTATGGAACACTTATTCTGTGAATGTCATGCCCTTGCCAGACAAAGAATGAACTACTTTGGTAACGGTTACCCGCAACCAAAGGAATTCAAGGTGCTCCCGGCGAACTGCATCATCCGCTTTGTGGAAATGATGGAGCAAGCCTGGGAGCAGGTATAAAGGAGAGGGCAAATGCACAAAAGATCCCACTGGGTCGAAGTGCATCCGAAAGGGCCCTCACCTAGATAAGATAAGATAAGATAGGCTACAAAGGTAGTCGAGTATGATATATATATGAGTAAAGATATTACCTGTCCACAATTTACGAATGACCCACGACTAATTCAACAAAATTGATATATACTTACCACAAACACTAACCACATAGGCTGATGGGTTTTTTTATTTCATTAACAATGATTTTTCCATGGAATGGTTATTCGTTCAACTAGTTCGGGGCAACTGACGCACACGCTATGTCATCTCATCAGTCAATACAAAGATAGAGTGGCAAATGCAAAACAGTATAAGACATTAATTTTTATTTTCAATTGTTCATCAAAATACAAAAATACCCATGATATTTGTCATCAGTTTCTGAATATTACTCATTAAAATAAGACAATTTTAAGGGATTTTGTCGTGTATATTGTTAATGCGTAGGCTAATATCGTTTAGACGTTTTACTTTAAAATATTTTTTTTTTGCTTTTATGGATAAATGGTGATAAATATATATTTATATATATATGTACAGTCGCCATCACATACATCGGAGCAAACAAGCACGTCACAAACATCGGGACACACGTCTATTTTCAAGGCATTAGGGTGCATGTGCCGTTATTTTTGAACACCTATAGTGTACCGATGTATGTGATGGCGACTGTATATAAATTACTATATTGATTTTTATTTACTTCTATGAATCATTAGATTCGGTAAAATACCATCGTGTATTTATTGTTGAGTTGGCTAAGGAAACAAGGACCCAACTGCGAACCTTACTTAATATTTTTTCTACCAACTAAAATTTAAGCAATCATGTGTTGTTTTCAGAGAAAAAGAAATATAGATATAGATAAATGTATATAAGACGATATTATTGTTGTCTATCTAGTCTAGACAGTAGCTAATATCTTTGAAAAACCTCATAATTTTACAATGTATTCCCAAACGTCTCTCTAAACTAGGATCTCTTTCAACACTAAGTATTGGGGGCACATTTTAGTCGCCGCTTGACCCGCAAAGGCTTAACTTCAAACTTCATAATTGGGCCGATCAACTAATTTGTGGTGCTCGTTACCATGGTTACGTCTCCTGGATCACTATTTAACTTACTCGCCGCCACAAAAAAAAATCGAGGTGGCACCCACAACTACGTCTATTGTTTTTGGATTTCGTATGAAGTTGGCGGCTACACTGACTGGAGTTCTAGTTAGATGCGGTGAATGGGTTAAAACTATGATTTAATTGGGTTCCAAACCACTACACACATGTTTTCTATACCGATAAACATATTCCATGGTGAGATGTCCCACTTAGCATGATAGGAGTCCAATTTATAGATTTTTTTCCCAGAAACTCTGTCACTGTTGTCTCTTGGCTAACCGGGACGGAATAACAACAAGAAAAAAGTTGATTTACATAATTACAGCCCAGATCGCGTCATAATTTATTAAAAACATGTTAACACAACATTACAGTCCTAAAACCAATGCGTCATGAAAACGATACTAAACAATAAAACAAAAACACATATTTTACACAAAAAAACATACATTGGTACAGTTGATTGCCTGTCATCCATCACAGAAGCTCAGACATTCACCGCACACATACATCCATCGCCACGCAAGTAAGTCACACTCTGGTGCTGATGACAAGAGCGCATTGAGATGTGAGAGAGCACGGATCAGCGGCGAGTTCCTGCGTGACACAGTGCGCGCGACAGGCACCGCCAACAAATCGCGTCGCCGTGCCCTAAGAGTTCATCATCATCATCATCATATCAGCCGAAAGACGTCCACTGCTGGACATAGGCCTCCCCCAAAGAGTTCCAAAGTCACCGGTCCTGAGCCACCCGCATCCAGCGGACTCCCGCGACCTTTACCAGGTCATCAGTCCACCTTGTGGGGGGCCTACCAACGCCGCGCCTTCCGGTACGTGCCCCCTAAGGGTTATCTTTGGGATATCCGGAGTATAGAGTCGCATGAGGTGACTCACTAGCTCCGGACAATCTGACTCACCGCGTATGATCCAACACGCAGTCATCAACAAATTGTAATTTCGCCTTACCTCCAACGAATTATAACTTAGGGTTTCTAACAGGTAATAATCTAACCCTATCCTCGGAGTGACGTAAATTTACAGGTGGCTGACTTCACTCTGTCGAGACAAATTTGCTCTGTAACCGATGGTTCGGACAGATTAAATTGCAAGTGTTTAATGCTTAACATAATCGATTTAGTCGTCTTTTCGGTTGACGTCAAGGATATGCTGCTGAGCATTAATAAGTTTCTGTCAAATTTAATTTTTGGTACAAGCTATTACTGCCAACTGTACTTTTTTCTGTATACAGTTATCAACTACTCGTTGAGACGATTCTAACGAGCCCAAACTCAACGGGGTTACGTCGGTTAAGTACTGAATTACCATGGCCAGCTTCTGTCTCCATCATCAGATCAGCTCGATGGTACCATAATATTGAAATTGAGTTCGTTTTGTTATTTTAATATTATGTTTCTTTGTTACTTTAATACTATGTTTGTATTTCGTTTAAATGAATGTGTGTGTGTGTGTGCGTGTTTAAATGAATACCCATTGGCTATTACACTTGAATAAAGCTAAAACAAACATGTGTTACATACATTGCCAGTTAAATAAAAACCTGTAAAAAAAACAAAGCATTTGGTCCAAGCGGTTTGGATAATAGTTTTGAATTTATATTTGCTCTAAAATTAAATGAAACAAAACAAGTCACAGTCAAACTCTCTTCCTTCATTTATTTATTTGAGCTCTTCTCTGAATAAAATGTACAACTTTTTTACGAGATTTTAGAGTGACAACTTTAATGGAGAAATAAGTTTCTTAAAATGTTCATACATTTTTGGACGTTCCTATTGTGTAACCGCCAAAGTATATGGCAAATGGTAACACATTAGGAAAAAAATCGCTCGAAAGAGCTCGTGATTCTTAGTGGAAATAATGTAAAACTCGTAAAACATTTTACAATTAATAATAGTGGCATTTTTTGTGAAACGCTCCTTAAGAAGAACTTATCGTACAAAAGATTTAATGCCATAAGCATTCTCTACCAGTCAACATTTGGGCAAAGTAGACTATTTGTGTGCGGTGCAATACAGCTTCATTGCAAATAACGAATGTGTGTTTAACACAATAGGTAAAAATATAGTATTTAAAATTAAAAAAATATATATACTGGGTGCTCCCGGGAATTTTCGTTAACTTCGGCATAGTGCAGAGTGCAGCAGTGCATTCACAGAAACAAATTAGTATAATTATTTATTGAAAAAAAAATAAAAATTTTTACAAAATAATTTAATGTAGCTTTCACGGATATTGTCTTATTGTAATGTAAATAAATATGTAATATCGACCGAACTGACTTTGTAAACCTTCTTGTAGTGTGACGTCATATGTCACAGTTAAGAGCCATTTACACTGCTTAAATCTGCAAAGCTGATGAAATTAAACATTGAATATCTTGATAACAGTAGGAGTTAAGATACTACTGTCTTGGAGAAATTAACTTTATTTGATCTAAACTACGCCCCCTTGCAATTAACGGAAATTCCCGGGAACACGTTGTACATAAAAAAAAAAACTACTGTTTAGGAGCTAATAAAGTTATTATTATATTAAGTCTGATATTGTGTAGGATTTTGTCTCTACGTAATTACTTAACGCCAAGAACGCCTAAAGGCGTCGTGTATTGTCGTGCCCGCAGCGCCAAGAACACCTTTAAGGTGGTTCGATTGCCATACAAAGCGTTATTTGACATTCGCAGGCTAACGGCGTGATATTTTAAAAAACTTATGTAACAAACTTTCACCCATTTGCGCCAAATTTCCCCTTTCCTAGAATAAACTTGTATAAACTAGATTAATTTGAGAAAAATAGTTTTCCCAAAATATCACGTCCCAAACCAATTTCTCAAATTAATCTAGTTTATACAAGTTTAATCTAGGAAAGGGGGAATTTGGCGCAAATGGGAAGCCAATTGATGAAAGTTTGTTACATAAGTTTCTTAAAATATCATGTCGTTAGCCTGCGAATGTCAAATAACGTTTTGTATGGCAATCGAACCACCTTAAGAGGGCGCTCGTTTTTTGGTCAGGAATAAGCGAGAATGACGGATTTTTGACGTTGTAATTCTAAGAAACGGAGAGCTTTTTCTAGATCCTGATTACTTATTTGCATAGGTAAACTCCTCATATTGGTCCTAGCCGCCTCCAATTTACGAAGAACTGAATACTTTAACCGAAAATACCCGATTACCGACAGTAGTTTTCTGAAGAGAGCGCAGAGTCATAAGTTTGAGCCCCTAATACTCCATGATGTTATATGAGAACCTACTTGTTTTTTTCTATTTTCACTAGCGTAATATGTTGCCATTGCGCCTAGCCGCCTCGAATTTTCCTTATTCTGCACGTATATATATGTAAACTGTTCTCAATTACACCATATTTGTCAACAAAATCGTACTGAAAACTCAAGGATTTTCTCATTATTGTTGAATTATTTTTGTATTGAATCTTACACAACATTAAAGTTCATGCTTGTACCAACAAGATCCAGTCCAACAAATATAACTTTTGTCAAAATTTATATTTATAAATAATTATTCAAAACTAGTATAAATTTACCGTCGCGCGGGAATATATCTCAGTACCGGCTGAATAGCCCTCCGAGACAGACGTGTAGTGTGTTTATTTGTGGCTATTCACGAAGCTAACCGGCCACTCTTCAGATAAAATAATATTATTTTGATCTCCGACTAGGCATAGTTGTTACCAACCTCGGGGTCAAACTATACTGGGGATACATTCGTGAGGCTAATCGAGACAAGTTATGAATTGCATAGCTGCCATATATGACGTAGTGTAGCGAAAAGGCTCAAACCCACCGGATACGTAACATTTAAAATTGAACCTTCTACCTAAAACAAAAGTCATACATTTCAATGGTGATGTCTTGTGGGTTGGATCCTTTTGTCTAAACTACGCGTTCTATAGTCAATTATTATTGTACGAGTGATCGTGATACTTGATAGATTTAATTTATTTACTAGTTAGTCCAGTCATCGGAATTCTCGTAACATTTTTGAGCTGTCATGGGGACTTCTCGTTTATCGACTTCTGATACAAATATTTTGTCGATACATTATAGAGCACAACACAACATATCAAAGAAGATTAAAAGTAGAGGTAAACAACAGGCGGTCTTATCGCTAAAGACCGATCTCTTTTAGATAACTTTTGACTTTCTGAAAATGTTAAATAGAGATTTGCAATGAAATCAATGAAAAATTAATAGTTAACAATTTTACATTTAATCAGTTCAGTTCAGTAAAATTCTTCTTTGTTACCAGGTACACGTTTTTAGGTTTCCGTACTCAAAGAGTAAAACGGCACCCTATTACTAAGACTTCGCTGTCCGTCCGACCGTCCGTCTGTCTGTCACCAGGCTGTATCTCAAGAACCGTGACAGCTAGAGAGTTGAAATTTTCACAGATTACGTATTTCTGTTGCCGCTATAACAACAAATACTGAAAACAATTTTTTTTTTAAGGGGAGCTCCCATACAACAAACGTGATTTTTTTGCCGTTTTTATAGATAATGGTTCGGAACCCTTCGTGCGCGAGTCCAACTCGCACTTGGCCGGTTTTTTTCTTACGATGTGAATCACTTGATACATGTTTTTTGATATTATGTTTTTTGAACTGTTTCAAATTAACATAACAAACAGAACAGTGTATCACGGAATCTTGTTCTTTATAAACCAGTTCCGGGTACGTTTCTAACCATTTACCAATAGTAGATTTACGAGGCATTTTCAATTTGAACGAGTGATTGACATAATAATAATAATAATCAGTCAACGTAAGGCAGCTTGTGGCGGGCTGTTAGGGAGTAGCGACCCTACGTACCTGAGTGCCCCTGGGGGTGTCCTGTGGTCAGGCTGAGCCGATCGGGTGGTTGGTTGGACAGGCCCCCCACCTCTGGCTTGCCTTAACTGGCTGTCCAGAGTAAAGTCGCAAGAGCTGTTGCTCGAGGGTAGATGTGGACACCTAAGTGGCGAGTTGGCTATATGTTTAAAGTCCAGTGCCACCTCTCTACCCCCCCAGCCTCTCTGACTGGTGTTGCCCTTAGGCAATTTTTTAATGTCGCTAATAATAGGGGCCCATCTAGCAGTTGGCGAGTCACCGTCTGCCAGAGATAAAAAATGAGACAGTTTATTAGGCAGGCGTCCGATGTTTCACCCAATAGCCCAGCCACTAGTCCATCATTTTCACCCAATAACCCGTTTTCTTTAGATTCCATCAACCAGCAATAGTCCCTATACACCCCAGCGGGTGCTGTCTCTGTATGCGTCCCATGACACGGGCAGGGACAGCATCCGCTCGGTGTACTCCTTGCATTTCATTAAATTGTCAAAAGGGCCTCTACGTGTTGGCTCAGTTGGTACTTTGTAGGTACCTAGCCCCACGCACGCCTCCCAAAGGTCCGGGACATCACTGTCCCGTGAGCGGGAAAGACATACATAATAAATAATAAATAATTTATTCACAGGCGAAACATAACCCAAAATACAAATACAAGTTTGACAAGATACTTAATTAAAATTAAAATGTTAAACTAAAACATCAAAAAAATGATCCCCTTGTTCTTCGTACATTACTAGTAATGTACAAAGAAAAAATAGTCTTCGTTCAAAACTGGGTAATGTAGGAAGAAACTTTCGTTCTTTGCACATTACTAGTTCCGTTGGTATGTTGCCTCCAGGCCCTAAGCTAAGTTTAAGAATTTCTTAGATACCAACCGCTGCAATGATGATTGTACGGCATAGCTATTTAATTAAGATCAAATGCTGTTCTGTAAACTCTTGATTTATTTATTTAATTAAACTTTATTGCACTATACAACGGAAAGTAAAAATGGCGGACTTAATGCCATGAGGCATTCTCTACCAGTCAGGCATTTTAATTTGATTGAATTGATTGTGCCCCTTCGGCCGTTTTCTAAACCGTTAAAGAGCCATTTATTTTCTTCCACCATTGCTCTCTTCAACGGATTTGCGTTTTCCATATTGGTTGACCAAGGTTAGAGAAATTTCTTAGATACCAGATTTATAATTCCACGCACAATTGTTAGCTATCTGACGCCTAAGTGAAGTTCTTAAATATTTCATCATGCACAGATAGCCAATATCGGAAAATAGGGCTCTCCAGGTCGTTGTAGATGACCTTGAGGATCTCGTCCTGAGAGCGCCCCAGCCTGTCCCAGAAAGCGGCAACTCTCGCCCTCATTACGGCGAAGAAATCTGGCACCCGCGCCTCAGCGAACATGCTGGACGCGCTGCAGTAGCGCGGCAGCCGCATGAGCGTGCGAAATGCATCATTATATTGCACCCTCATGGTGCTGTACGACTTTCGCATAAATTTAGACCTCAGTTGGCAAGTGTAGAAACACTGACAAAATGCATTGAACAATGTCACTTTGACTTTGTTGCTACACTTACCAAATCTGCGTGCCAGCATGTTGCAGCGGACTGATAAGGCCCTCCTCTCCCGGTCAATATCCTTATCGTCTTTCAAATCCTCGTTTAATTCAATTCAATTCAATAGTTTTATTTCAGACCATGTGATAGTGCATATACTGTTAGTAACAAAATAAACTTAAAACTATGTTAGCAATTATTATTATACATTTTAAAAAAAGCGGCCAAGTGCGAGTCGGGCTCGCACATGAAGGGTTCCGTGAAATAAATTGCGGTTTACGATTTATGACGTATTAAAAAAAACTACTTATTAGATCTCGTTCAAACCAATTTTCTGTGGAAGTTTACATGGTAATGTACTCAGAGCATAGAATACTATACAATATATTCATACATCTGTGGTAATGTAAGTACATCATATATATTTTTTTTTAGTTTTATCATTCTCTTATTTTAGAAGTTACAGGACACACATTTTACCACTTTGGAAGTGTCTTTCGCGCAAACTATTCAGTTTAGAAAAAAATTATGTTAGAAACCTCAATATCATTTTTGAAGACCTATCCATAGATACGTATGGGTTTGATAAAAAAAAAATTTCAGTTTCAGTTCTGAGTATGGGGACCCCTAAAACTTAATGTTTTTTTTTCGATTTTTGTGTGAAAATCTTAATGCGGTTCACAGAATACATCTGGGTCATTGTCAGTCACAAAAACAAAAATCATCTTTCCGGTGGTCAAAAGTTACGGGCTTACGCTCACATATAATATGTTTTTATCACATAGGATTATAGAAGGGGCAACGCCGTTTATGCGGATTCAGAGATCAACCAAAAATTAGGCTTAGCTTTGGCAATGTCCACCGAAGAGACGCGAACCTAAATCTGACAATGACCCATCTACTTACCAAGTTTCAACAGTATAGCTCTTATAGTTTCGGAAAAAAGTGGCTGTGACATACGGACGGACAGACAGACAGACAGACGGACGGACATGACGAATCTATAAGGGTTCCGTTTTTTGCCATTTGGCTACGGAACCCTAAAAAGAACTGCAGTACTAATTGACATAAGTCAAAGTTGAACAGTTTAGGAGACGTCAGGCCCCCCTGCAGTACTCCACATTCCAACCTGTAATCTGTGGACAAAGTCCTGGCCCATCTCACCTGGTTTAATTGGTTTTGGTACCAGTACCTCAACAAACCTGTACAATCACCCGGAATATCTGCTTCCTCCAGTTTTGCCCAGAGAATATTGTAGTCCACTCTGTCGACGGCCTTGGAGAGGTCCAGGAAGCAGGCATAAATCGGTGTTTGAAAGTAGTAGTGCCAGACAGCAAATTATTATTCTTATTACTGACAACTTTAAAACTTGTTAGTTTATTTTATACAAAAATAAGTTGCTGTCAAAATGTTCATTTTTGGTACAAGCTTTTATTGCCGACTGTACTTTTCTGCATACCATCATCAACAACTCATTGAGACGATTATAACGAGCCCAAACTCGATAGGGTTGTGTCGTTTTATTGCGGAGTTCCTATGGCCAACTTCCTGCTCCAGCATTAGATCAGCTCCAAATCATCATAATATTGCATTGTCATGCGATATACACATGCATGCAAAATTTCAGCTCAATTGGATAACGGGAAGTGACTGAAAAATGAATTACAAATTTTGACGGACAACTTACATACTTACATATTTACATACATACAAACAGTGCAAGTCAATATAAAGCTAGTAAAAAAGAATGAATATACTTTGTCATAGTATTTTAATATAAATAGAAAACATGTGCACAAAAATCAAATACTTACTTTGTTCAAGTTAGAGCATCATGTTAGCGAAGTAATGTTTACCACTTTTTAGTGCAAGTATCAATATCGGTCACGGAGCGAATTCCAACGGTGCGCTATACAGCTATTTGCATCGGCAAGCTCCGCGGTTAGTTCTATCCCGATCGCACTTACATATAGCTAGAAAGGGACGGCACCCGCGGCTGGTGCGATCTAGCTGTGCATGTGGGGGTTAGGTACGTTTGTGTGGGTGTTAGTAGTATTTACACACACAAAAGCACTACGCCTGTCAAAATACCGAATTCTGAGCGAGCGCTTTTTTGAAGAGCACTCTTAAGTGTTATGACGTCCGCTGTCAAAACAACCTTCTGTCTTTCATAAAATTTTACTTTTTAGTTACTCTCTTATGGAAAAAAGGTTGGCGTCAGTGACAGTTTAGTACGTGAAGAATGGCGTTCAAAAGGTTAAATGATGATATATTACACTGAAAAAATCTGCTATTATACATAATTTCCAAAGCATTTTTTCCATGCTTAAATTAAATGACTGAGCTTTAAATGAGGCCCGTGCTTAGAAGGACACCTATGGTGCCATAGACAAAGCACCAACTAATAACTTATTCAATATACTTAAACACTACTTTTACTGCGTCGATTAGAGTAACTAGTGTTCAATGAAATTGATACTTTAATACCTGATAGTTAAAATTCAAAATCCCATGTAGACGCCGGCTGCACTCGCGTTTTTATACTTAGTTGTCGCCAACTAAGCTAATTCTAAGTTTAATTAAAAGAACATAAGTTTCAATTTCCTTTATCAAGTTCTTCATCGCGTTGTTACTACAACATAATGCGAAATAGAAACAGTCCCTTCAAACACTGTAAATTAACTGATGTGTGATTAAATTCTTATTGTGTGTATATACAAAATAGGAATTTAATTTAATATTAAGTCAATTATTGTATAAGGGTGTACAATAATTTACTTTAATAATAGTAGTTTATGTTATGTGACTGTACATAATGAAGGCCATTAAACACGAGTGTGGGGTCATAATAACATCGCACGAGTGTTTTAATGTCTAATTATGTACAGTTACATACACTGCTTTATCTATCCACATATCATAAGCCTCTATGATGCATTCAGGAGCCGCATATTAAGACCGGCATCGCGGCGTTGTTTTCTGGCAGCTGTCATCTCTAACTATCATATCGTTCGATATCTTACTTACGTACGATATTTGTCAAATTTGTATGCATCTTGACAATTCATTTCGAACTAAACGTCATCTCGACTGATATTAGAATAGAGGTCAAATCAAATTTATTTTATTTTAATTTTTATTTTATTTATTTATTTTGGTTCAACAACAATTGTTTACACTGAAGTTTACAGTAATCCAATTATCATAACTACTTGCTAAGTGTAACAATCACTAAACACCGCATGATATAAAAAAAGCCATAACATTAACTTATCAAAATTATACACAGTTTTTACTTAACTTATTATTTCTTTGTTTTTCAGAGATATTCGAAATTTAAATGAAATAATATTATCGAAATCGATGTTATTATTTAGCAATAATAACATTTTCACAGATAACAAATTTGTTCTAACAAAACAGTCTGTTTTTATGGTGGTCATAATGTGCCGTTCTTGAACGCATCATGGAGGGTCTATGATATTTGGATAGATAAAATAGTTTTAACTACTTCAAATCAGTACCCAAATCGCTTCAAGTGTGCCTATAAAATTTGAAGAGTGCCCTCGATTTCTCCAGGATCCCATCATCAGATCCTGACCTGATGAACAGGGGACCATCTGGGTAGGATACTCTTTCAAACTAACATAAAAAAATGAAAGATTCCGACAAATTGAAAACCTCCTTTTTTGAAGTCGATTAAAAATGGTGTACATTGTCTCAAAAATAAATAAATACGTACCGAAATCTTAATCCAGCGACATAAGGGCCATGTGACATATTTATGTATGATTATGTATGCATGCACCCATATATAGACTATAGGTACACCAAATATCAAATTATTCATATTAAAAGTGAATAGAGAATACACGTAATGTAATAATATAAAAATTGTGATAGTAAAAACACTGTAAAATATAAAAATTCATATACAAAAGTCTGACATTTTTATAAATACGTATATAAAATTATCAAAATAAACATTAGATGGTGTATTTTTGACGACCGGTTAGCCTAGTTGGTAGTGACGCTGCCTACGAAGCAAGAGGTCCTGGGTTCGAATCCCGGTAAGGGCATTTATTTGTGTGGTGAGCACGAATATTTGTTCCTGAGTCATGGATGTTTTCTATGTATTTAAGTATTTATTTATCTATATAAGTATCTATATCGTCATCTAGTACCCATAGTACAAGCTTTGCCTAGTTTGGGACTAGGTTGATTTGTGTAAGATTGTCCGCAAATATTTATCTATTTATCTATTTATTATTAACTTACAATACGAATGAAATAGGTTGATCAACTATTTATGTATTTTTTTATTAAGCAAGAATGTTGGGAAGTAAAGGCTATTTTTATTTTATGCACCTATATTTTCACACTTGACTGCTCTTGGCCTATTGCAGCTATCAGACATTAGTGTTCATTTTTACCTGTGAGCTCAATCGATAATCAATTTGCATATGAAACCATGGTCATTGGTAACTCGTAATTAGGCGAATCGTTTCCATAATTCAGTACGTGGCGCACGTGGCTTATAGCTCAACAAAACTAGATTCAAATGTATGGAAAATTTGGCAAAATTAATAGAGAACTTTTATCTATCAGGATATATAATTTTAAGATAAACAGTTTTGAAGTTATTTAAAGAAATAGGCGAAAATTGACCATTTCCTCGCCCACCTTATCTCCTATAGTACGGGGGGCCTAAAATTTTGTAAAAAATACAGAAAATAGTTCTTTACCTATCGATTGCAGGAAAAACCATAAAAGTCTATGGTATTTAAAGTAACACCGTTAATACGTACGAATATTTATAGTTCGATGAATGGCCGAATGATTTAAATTTAAAAAAAATCATAGCAACGTTAAATGAAAAAGTTTAGAAATAAATTATACCTTTTTTAAAAGAGCATATTCTATTATTTACTTCAGTCATACATATCTGCGCGATAAAGTGTGAAGTTTTTGAGAAAACTAAACATACAGCTGAAGAAATATAAAATAGTAGTTTATGTGACTGTACATAATGAAGGGCATAATAAACTTACATAAACTTGGCAAAATAAAACAAAAACGTGCGTTCAAGTCTCGTTTGCGCTGTATAGAGCACAAAAAATTGTTCTAGAAAAAAATGCAAAAAGATGACTAAAAAATTTTTTCATTATTAGATACGCTGTCAATTTTAGGGTCAAACACGAGTGTGGGCCTTCGGCTCGTTTCATAATAACATCACACGAGTGTTTTAATGCCTAATTATGTATAGTTACATACACTGCTTTATCTATCCACATATCATAAGCCCCCATGATGTATTCAGGAGCCGCATTGCAGGGGGGCTCGCCTGAGAGTAGGGCGCAGAAGGCGCCGGGTGGGGACCTACGGCCGCAGAGGGCGGCAGGTTCCTAGGGGCACCTAATCCTACGGCCTGAAGGGCGGGGTAGTTTTGCGGAGTGCTATGGGGAGCAGCCCGGCTCGCCATTTGCTTGCTTCCTGAGGGGGGTGAGGACTTCGACTTTGCTCCGGTGTCACGACTCTTTGGGCGGCAAGGACAACCCCCATAATTGGCAGTATGCCCATGGGGGAGCTTGCGGACCAAACAGTTGCAGCACCGGATGCCGTTCGGGTCCCTACAACCCTTTGGACGCTCGCAATCGCGAGTCGGGTGGTCCCCAGCGCACTTGACGCAACGGGGGGGAGAGTGACAGCCACGGGCGCCGTGGCCATACCTCTGGCAGTTATGACACTGGGAGAGATGAGTCCTCTTGTTAGGAGTCTCAGCCCTCACAGGCATTTTAAGGACCTCCTTTAGGGAATGGATTGCTTTGCGCTGGTCCGGGTCGGTGACTACTAGTACGATATCGTACTTCCCTTTCTGCTTATTGTAGAGGCGATGAACCTCCCTGACGGCGATCCCCTTGCGTTTGAGATCCTCAGCTACCTCGTCCTCCGGGATGTCCTTGTGGATGCCCCGGAGGACGGCCCTTATAACCTTTCTCTTCGACGGTCAGCCTCCGGTTGTAAGCCATCGACTGCTCGTCGAAGAGACGGGTCAGGGCACGGTAGTCTTCGGGTCCCTGGACCGTAATTCGCACCCCTTCCAAGGGCGGCTTCAAAATCTCCGAACCGACCACACGGATCCCACGCTGGCTGGCTATGGCCATGGCAGTGTGGTACCTATGTGTGTCGATCAAGACCGGCATCGCGGTATTGTTTTCTGGCAGCTGTCATAGTTTTTTTTTTAATTCAGAGACATACTAGAGTCAGCTCTAACTATCATATCGTTCGATATCTTACTTACGTGCGACATTTGTCGAATTTGTATGCAACTTGACAATTAATTTCGAACTAAACGTCATCTCGACTGATATTAGAATAGAGGTCAAATCAAATTTCTTTGTTTTTCAGAGATGTTCGAAATTTAAATGAAATAATATCATCGAAATCGATGTTATTATTTTGCAATAATAACATTTTCACAGATAAGAAATTAGTTCTAACAAAATAGTCTATTTTTATGGTGGTCATAATGTGCGGTTCTTGAACGCATCATGGAGGGTTTATGATATTTCGATAGATAAATTAATAAAAACGTTCATATTTGGTGGCAGATTGCGCTAAAACAATAAGTGATATCGCTTTTGTATGTATTAAAGGTTTATAGTAAATGTATCAAGGATTATTTCGTTCTTACACACTTTTTATTTATCGTGTACGGTTTTCTTTTAAAATGGAAAATACCGCGCTCCGGGACACTTTCAAGGGCGCGGGGGGGTGAAGCTCGCCCCGGAGGGGAGAGTAGATAAAATTTAACTTTGCTCTATACCCTACATATCCTGATAGATGAAAGTTGTCCATTAATTTTGCCAAATTTTCAGCTAATTTTCTTGAGCTATTAACGATGTTCACGGGATAGGCACGAATTAGAAGCTATATATATATATTGCATGTCCAAGTCCATATAGGAAACAAAATTAATATATTCTTGACTATATATTTAGTGTTCTCAGAATTCAAGATAATTGTGTTTTTTTAATGATTGTAATTATTTTTTGTAATTTACACTTTATTGCAATCATTTCATGGTTTACTATTAGTATATACTGTATATACTATATACTACGAGTACTTTATAATATTTTACATTAGGAAACCCGATTGTTTATGGTCTGAGGTTGCCTTATCTTAACGATCGAACTTACATGCCTGAATAGTAGTAAGTAGTATTTTATGTTTAAGATATTTGTGAAACTACCTGCGGGCTTCGTTTTGAAACCGATGGGAAGGGGAAGTTTTATATATGTACGTAGGATGCAGTGTGTCGAACAGTCGAGCCATTTTTTTACTGCAGACGTCTTACACTCGAAGTTCATAGTTGAGATTGAGATATTCATTGATACAATTATAAATAGTTTTAGATGTAATTTTACATGGGATATTAAACTATAGTGTTAAAACTAGACGATCTGGTGAACCCTTTAGGTGGGGGGTTGCACCGAACCGTTAGTAATCTTAAGCGGTGTTCGTTGAAATCTGATGTTCTAGTATAAGTTTCATCGATACAAAACGTTTTCGTTTTTAGTTTCAATTTGTATGACAACGCAAACAGCGCGTCTGGTGGCAACTATTAGGAATTACGCGTTGCAATACAAATTGAAACTAAACGCAAACGCGTTCGAAAACGTATATGTATCGGTAAAACTTATACTACAGCTACTGGACGTATGGAAAGTTTGAGAAGTTTCTATGAAATGACAGCTGCAGCGCCATATTTGACGTTGATCGGTTTGTAATCGTAAGTTGGTGCAACCCGCCCTTGGCTCGGACACACAGCACCGTCGCAGGCGCGCGGCGCGATATCTCCGTACAAATCGCTAGCGTGGTCAAACATGCCATGTATGGAATTATCGCGCCGCGCGCCCGCGACCGGTGCAGTCTGTCCGAGTCTTTAAGCCTCTGCTAGACGGTCGCCAACACGCCCCCCCGACCGAGCGACCTTGCTCCGCACCGACCGTGTAGACAGTTGTTTGAAATTTCATACTACAGCGGTCGGTGCCGACCAAGGTCGCTCGGTCGGAGTGGCGTGTTGGCAGAGGCTTTAGTCTTGTAAAGTAGTAGCTGGTAGCTTCGTGAGACGGGTCACAGAAGTCTGAGTAAACCATTGATAAATCGTAAAAGCTTACTAAATATAAACGTTGTCCACAGGAGGCGCTAGCTCTAGGAGAGCTCCTCGGGTGGCTACGGGACTCCCCGCACCTAGTGGCGCTATGCCTCCTCCTCGGTGAAGAGTACATGTCTCCTTCGCTTCCTTGCGCCCTGGTAGCGGGGCTGTACGGAAGCTGCAGATTGCCTGCGGACAGGACGCGGCTGCTAGCGGTTTTGAGGTCGCTTGTCAAACATCAGTTGGCTACGACGTCTGATCCGAGGAAGTAAGTGTAGATGATGTTGTTCCTTAAGAAGGGCAGAGGGCTGCCCCTCCATATAAACTATTACGAAGCGCTCACTGCGCCCGGGGCCATAAAATGTAGAAGCGAGACACCTTTGTTGCACATAAAACGGTTACACTCAGCGCTTTTTGACGCACGGGTCATGAACGCGCGACTGTCACCTGTCAAAAATTCAAAATCTGTATCAATACTGTATTGCTGGGTACACACTGAGCAAACAAACGACCAACGAGCGCGAAGCATTTATGTGACAGCTATTTGTTAGAGTGAGATACATAGCCGTTCGTTGGCTTGGTGTGTAACCGCTCATACATGCCATGATTGGTGTTTTTTTCATAGTATGAAAATGGTTGGTAAGGGCACAGTCAAAGTCCCCCCCAGAAGTTCCTTGTACCGCAAAGTTTCTCCTTAGCCGGTCCGCCACGCTACACGCTTGTTCACAATGCTCCTTCGCGCTCTGTTGACCTGGTAACCTAATGCGCGCTAATATACTCTTACACTCACATTCAATGATATTTGTCACTGCAAAACTCGCTAAAATAGCTGATATGATAAATAGTACATTGTGAAATTCTTACGTAGGTATGTACATTGTACATGTCGCACACAATATTTTTCGTCACATTTACGAAGAAACAAATACATTTTAAACTTAATGAATACTAATCGCAATAAAAACAACAAACTGCTTTATAACTGGCGCATGAGTCACATGTATAATTATGTATACAAGTTTATTGACATTATTATTTTTCTTTTTGACTTTTACTTGTGACATTTTCTATTGTTTTTATAATGTCAAATTATTATTATTATTATTTATCTCCGATTTAAATTCACGGGGCGAACCCCGGTCATTTGGAAGGCGTGCGTGGGGATATAGATCCAACACGTAGAGGCCCTTTGGAGACGAAGTTTAATGTCATGTAGTACACCTGCTAGAACCCATTCACGGGTACATCGGTAGATACCCGTGAACCGGTCCCAGCAGGCGTTGGAGCTATTGTAGGAAAATGGAAAAGAGAATTGGGTCTATGGTGATGACATTTGGGTGGACAATAAAATTGGGTTATTACAAAGTGGTCCGGACACCTGCCATAACAATGTTATCCACAAGGTTATCGAGGCAGGCGGTGACTAGCCGCTCATTAGATGGGCCCCTAAAAATGCCGTCGTAAAGACGGCCAGGAGCAACACCGGGTGAGCGGCTCAGGGGTGTCGAGAGGTGGTGCTGCGCTTTCTCCGAAGTTACTCGCGGCGTTATGCCCTTTAACACTTCCACCCCTGGAGCACATAGCTCTGACGACTCCTCTCTGGACGGCCAATGAAGGCAAGCCAGAGCTGAGAGTCCTGCGGGCCCCCTTAGGGTTCCACTCCTTATTATTATATTATTATTATTATATATTATTGACGATCTCTTAGTGAATCCATCTTATTTTTGATGTAAAATAATATGTTATTTTCTAAAAGAAATAAATGTATATATATTTGCGGACAATGGACTTCGCTACTTAACTATGTAAACAAACAATGTATTGAAATTTACATTTAATGTCAATTTCAGTATGGTGGTTTGTTTACATAGTTAGCAAAGTCCATTGACGGCGACTTTAGACCCAAACTAAGCAAAGCTTGTACTATGGGTAGGTACTATACGACGATAAACATAGAAAACATCCATGACTCAGGAATGCTCATCACACAAATAGATGCCCTTGCCGGGATTCGAACCCAGGACCTCTTGCTTCGTAGGCAGCGTCACTACCAACTTTAGTATCCGCAAAACTATCTGGCCGGTCAGGTCGTAAAATATTAGAAGCATGCTATTATTACACACAAAAAGGTTTCATTGTTACTTTTTTCTACTCCTGTATCGTTATCTGTCATTTATATAGGCTGTAGCTCAAATACAATGACACCACTAATAAGTCGTCGAAAAACTCTATGCTCTATGGCCCAAAAACGCACTGTTCAGCGTACTTTTTTGGTTCATACATTTTTCATAAAAGCACTGTTTAACTTTTTTTTTATCGGCCGCTATATTGCAGTGGTGCCAACTTCATAAACAAATATTTCGAAATAATAGTAGATTGTACAACAAGTGCATAAAACGCACCATTTTACTCGAGACGTTTATCCATCCGAGCGAGCTTGCGAGCGAGGATAGATATAAAGTCGAGTGTAAAATGGGTTTTATGGACGAGTTGTACACTCTACTTTTCACTTCGATTGCGAGGAAATGAAACAGCAACACGTAAATATAGTAAATGCTAATTTAATTGTTGTTGTTATGGCTTAAATACTATACTGATCTACTAAATTGAAAAATAAACAAATATAAAAAATAATAAATGAGACGAAATACAAATTATAAGTTTATTTCATGAAGTTTTATTGTGTACTTTGGCTGTTGGTATCTTTGCCTTGGTCTTAGAATACGAACGAAACGAAATAAAATAAAGAGGTTGTTGTATGAAGTTAAAGATGTTCGTGTGGCTGTTGCAGCGATTGCCTTGGTCTTCGACGAAGATTTTACTTTATGCTCTAGAGCATAAAAAGCGACTTGATGTCGCCTACGCACGACATAAAGACGAACTTTTAGAGCATGAGAAGTGAAAAAGTATTTATTTACGATTTAACATTTGTATATTATAATTATTTACTACAATAATAATACATTATCATCTATTGTGTGTTAAATTACATGTTTTATAAATTATTGGTATTATTTATAAAAATAAACAGTTCGAATTCGGTCCGGGTCCGGATTTGGTTTGGTTCGGATGGCAAGTGCAAACAAATTAAAAACAAAACAAACCATAAGCAAGAGCTGTCACATTTCCGATTTCCCACCAAAATACAGTTCAAAATGAAAAGACGAAAGATAATAAACTATTAGTCCCAAACGATTAAGATTATTCGTGTTTGTGAAGACAAAAGTGTACGTTCCTTTTAAAATGGTCGTAGAAATTAATAACTGCACTCCTTGCGTGATTAGCAAAAGTACGAATAGAAAACTTGCTGCCTGAAAAGTTTAACTATTCTGTAGTCTGCTATTTATTGAAAATTTGTCGTAGAAAAAGTATTGTATGCAACGGTGTATAACTGGTCTAAAAACGCTCGTGGCGTCTTTAATTGCGATGCTCGCCAAGGCTCGCATCGCAACCCACGCCACTCGCCTTTTAAGACCCTTCTTATACAACAGTTGCATAAAATACTATTATTGCCCTACCGGCCAGATAGTTTTGCGGATACTATAGGCTAAAGCGGTACGCTTATCTTAGAAGTCCCATTTGATCTTGACCGGAAATAGACGCCAACTTAATCATGAACTTGACCGGATATGGCCAGACGCTGAGACCAAAAGTTTCGGGTCGGTGAAATACCGCTATATTTCCTAAAATAGTGCAAGGTGAAATTATAAAATTTTATTCGTTTAATTAAAGCTTGTCCCAGAAAAAAATGTCGCTTATAAATTAGTAAAAATTCCATATTAATTATTAAAATTCAACAAATTTTCCAATACAGGTTTATTTGATATTCCTTTCAATATTATTATTTACACATAAAGATCAGTTTAAGATTGGTTCATCCAGAAACTTCTTAATTTTCCCTTGACCCCTGCCATCAAGTTTTGTACATCGTCATCGGTGATTAGTTTGGATGCTTCATTCCACTTCCGTTTGAAGTTTTCGACTGAAGTGTCATTACTTTTAGGTTTTAAAAGCTTCTGTTTCACACGAGCCCAATATTTCTCAATGGGTCATAGCTCCGGGAAGTTGGGAGAATTGAGGTGTTTTTCAACAAAATCGACATTATTTGCTTTGTACCACCCTAATGCTTTCTTCGTGTAGTGATACGTGGCCAAATCAGGCCAGAACAGTACAGGTGAAGTATGCCTCTTAATGAATGGCAACAATCGTTTTTTGAGGCACTCATTCAGGTACAAATCACCATTTACGGTTCCATTAGTAAAATATGGTTTACTGCGTTTGCCACATGAACAGATCGCCTGCCACGCGAGAACTTTATTTGCAAGTTTATCCATTTTGATGACCTTATGCTCTTCATTTACTGCTTTTCTGTCGGTCCCAGAATAATAGTGGTGTCCTGAAAGTGATTTGAATTCAAGTTTGCAGTAAGTTTCGTCGTCCATAACAGTACAATAATTTTTCTTCGTCATTTTTGAATAAAGCTTTCTAGATCTGGTTTTAGACTCTTTTGACAGTTTTGCATTTCTATTGAGCACTTTAGTTTGTTAAAACGTTTTTATAGAATTATTTCTCTTCACTCGTTGCACAGTAGATTTCGAGGTTTTAAACTTTTTGCCCAAGTCTCGTACAGAGAGGGTAGGTTTGTTCTGTGTCACATTACCTCGTTGGATAGTTATTCCTATGCGTTGACCGAGGAAGTAGCCAGCCCTATAGTCTGCCGAGTTCTCCATCATCTTCTTTTTAATAGCTTTATAAAGCCTGTGGGCGTCCGGACTCCAAGGGCCGAGAGTTTCCACCGCGAAGGCTGCAAATATGTGGTTGTTTGTGAGGCCAGCATATTTACGGCGCTTCGCGGTTTCTGCCGCTACCGCCGCCCCGCCTGCCCTCAAGGACGTGGAGGCTATATGGGACGGTGCCAGGGTATCAACGCAGGTTGCATCCCAGATAAGCGGCCGCTCCATCTGCCACGGAATGAGCGTCATGCCATCGTCGCGGGCCAGGCCAGGAGGTTCCAAAATGGCCGGCACGCTTACGCTGGCAAGAGCCCGACGGATGACGTCATTTAGGCAAGCGTGGCGTGATAAGCGGCCGGCACTTCTTGTACAAGACAGGCCGTGGTAGCCCAGACGGTCCACCTCGACTCCACAGGGGCAGCGGTGGGGTTCCACAATATTCGCGCCTAGGCGGAGGCCGACAGCCAACCTAAACGAATTATTGGCCAACAGAGTTGCGCACTGGATGGATGGGTAGGCATGAAGCCAGAATCCAGATTCGGGTTGGGATACGGCTAATAGACGGGCTTTATCCGCTCTCGTAGCGGCTGAGTTCAGAAGCAAGGTTGCACAGATTTTTAATCCTGTCATGATCTTCATTAAATTTTACATCTAAACTGCAGAAATAACAGTAAAAAAAATCATGTTACTACATTTAAATCGGACTCGTAAAAACCCATGAAAAAACAACGTTAACGGAGCGAGATATCGCAAAAGTCGTCATTTTTAACCGACTTTAAAAAAAAGGAGGAGGTTCTCAATTAGGGTTTTTTTTTTTTTTTATGTTTGTTACCTCAAAACACTGTCATTTATGAACCGGTTCGTACAATTCTTTTTTTAATTGAAAGTATATGCATTCAGGTTGTTTCCAAAGCCCCAGTTGGATGATGGGAACCATGAGGAATTGAGGGAACTCCTCAAATATATTAGGCACGCGTGTAGTAATTTCGATATTTTCTATTATAACTCGTGTTATAGCAAACAATGAAGTGCCAAGCAAAGGTAATTCTGAGATCCTTGAGGAATCGACGGAAGTCCTCAAATATTATCGGCCCACATACAGCGATTTGGTTTATTGGTCTAAAAATCAACGCATTTGCTCTCGGAAATCAGTTTTTGTGGTAAATAGGAAAAAAATGTGGAAATGTTCATGTGGCTTGGCGGAGTACTGAATTGAAGTCGGTTAAAACTTTGTTTTGAAAGTAAATTATTGGATGTTGATCTTTTTATGATAGGATCCCAGAAATTGCTAATACACTTGGGTATTACGAAGAATAGTACATTATGTAAATGAGACTAATGTAAAATATTTTGAAAACCTATTGCGGTTATTTAATTTAGGGTGACCCGAAACTTTTGCTCTTGAGTGTAGTTTTCGAGATATCTGGGGACTATTTCTCAAAAGCTTAATGTAATACAAGCGGAATTCCAAGCATTTCCCTCTATACCTTTTCGTTGCCCGACCTATAACCTCAACCCCTAATTTGCACAATGCGAGTGAGACAAGAATCGCTCCGCCGCAACCAGTTGTGTTAGCCCGTCTATACTCGCCCTCAACCCAAAAGATGACTAGGGCAATAAAACCCTTGAGCTCGCGCTATCAGTTTCCCATTATATTGCACGGAGCGGATTCATCCGCGCAGCTGCCGACTATCATCCAAACCCAAATTAGCCTCACGGAGGAGACCCCGCCATATCTACTACGGAGACTACGCAAATACAACAAACATGTCCCCGAACCCCCCCAAGTCGCATGCCGTCTGGTCTCTCCATAGATACATATATCCCAGACGGATGACCCTCAGACCATCAAAACTATTACTGACCGACTCAGCGGAAGGGATGCTCCCCGACCCGCCCTTCCATACAGGATAAGAAGATGCAGGGTGAGCTTCCCGGCACCAACACAACATCGCCAAGCAGGACGGGCCCGGCCCCGTTCCTCCTCGCCACCACAACAGTAGTTCATAACAATAACTTACAAAACAGACCTACAACGACTTGGTAGTACGTACCCAACAAGACAACTGCAAAAGGAGGACAAGACCAGCATCCCTTAAGGAGGCAGGCATCCCCGTCTAAATTTGTACCCCCCGGCGAACTCCCGCAATAATTGGAGAGGCGCTCCAGAATTGCTAAAACAAGAAATAAATATGGCCTCAGTCGTTTTTTGGGTTGAGGGCGAGTATAGTAGAGTCAAGTCTATTTATTTATTTTCTCAAAAATAGCCTGCAAAGTGAACATAACTCGCTACATATTGGAAGGTAATGTGTATAGTTTAAGGCCAGATCAAAATTAAAAAATAAAAAACATTGCAGGCCGCCTGGAATGTTACATATAAATTCCTTTATTTGTCGAGTACCAAACTTTTAAAAAAGTAGAAACTGGCATATAAAAGACGGCACAGGTCGTATTCAGCCAAATCAAGTCGTATTTTTCTGTTGCAAATGCGACATTTTTGTATGAGTCATAAAAAGATTGTGTTTTTCGGTGGAAAATACACTTGCGATTCTGTTTAAAAAAGTATATTATGACGTTTAATTTTATGAAATTTGCAGTATTCTCAATTTGTATTTAATAATAACGCTTGATTTCAATTTATTCTTTTTTATTCCCCCATTTTTGAGAAAAGCACTATATTAGCCTCAGCCGGAATGGCAATTGCATGCTTCGTATTATAATTAAACGGACTCGCAAGCTCGTCCGTTTAAACAAATGCTCAACCTGCAATTGCCTCCTTCCCGGCCACTGCATTAATGTACTATTATCGTATGGCGAATCATGGTATTAGAACAGTCTATTTTAATTATTGCTATTGCTAATGCTATTTATCTATCCAAATATCATAAACCCTCCATGATGCGTTCAAGAACCGCACATTATGACCACCATAAAAACAGACTGTTTTGGTAGAACAAATGTCTTATCTGTGAAAATGTTATTATTGCTAAATAATAACATCGATTTCGATAATATTATTTCAAGTAAATTTCGAACATCTCTGAAAAACAAAGAAATTTGATTTGACCTCTATTCTAATATCAGTCGAGATGACGTTTAGTTCGAAATGAATTGTCAAGTTGCATACAAATTTGATAAATGTCGCACGTAAGTAAGATATCGAACGATATGATAGTTAGAGCTGACTCTAGTTTGTCTCTGAATAAAAAAAAAAACTATGACAGCTGCCAGAAAACAACGCCGCGATGCCGGTCTTAATATGCGGCTTGTGAATGCATCATGGAAGCTTATTTATGATATATGGATAGATAAAGCAGTGTATGTAACTGTACATAATTAGGCATTAAAACACTCGTGTTTAATGCCCTTCATTATGTACAGTCACATAAACTACCTAATAGTAGTTCCCCAATTAACCGAAGGATATAAGCAATATGGGATAAATTCGAACTGACAGGATTTTTCTTCATTCAAATTTAAGCCATGTCACTTTGTCATAGAGTGCCCCTGCCATATACTCGTACAGCGTCGAACACTCGGACGTTTACCTTATGTGGCTTGGCGACGTACTAAATTAAAGTCAGTTTAAACTTTGTTTTTAAAGTAAATTATTTTTGTTACGCAGTTCATGCAATGCGAATATATCCTTTCGTGCCATGCGAATTGTTTATGCGAATTATGTAAATCTTGAAAAAAAAAAAGTGGACTTGGAAGAGACAAGCGAAGAATAGAATCGAATGACTTATGTGTCACAGGACATGCTGACGACTAAATCGGGAAATCAGATGTGTTTAAATTAAAATTCATCTACCTACCTAGGGCTACCTATTAGGTACAACGTATCACCGTCCAAAGAATCTGGAATTTCCTGGAGGCAACGGGTCTTAACGGTGAACTCTAAAGAAAGGGTTGCCACAATAGATCACTCGCTGGTCGAAGCTGCATATTAAGGCCGACAAACCAAATAATAATAATACCCATAATAATTTAAGTATATAGCGTCGTCTAGTACAGTCAGCATCAGAAGTAGCGAAGCAAAATAACACGCTCAATATTACCTACACAGATCCTTATTCCCTTGACATTAGAGTCCATGTGTAGATCATTTTGAGCACATAGGACCGCTTAGCAACTTCTGCTGCTGACTGTACCCATAACACAAGCCTTATTGAGCTTACTGTGGAGCTAATTCGATTTGTGTAAGATTGTCCCTCTAATATTTATTTATTTATAGTTAAGTTTAGTATTTTGAGTAAGTTTACAAGGTGGATGAGCTGGTAAAGGTCGCGGGATTCCGCTGGATGCGGGTGGCGCAGGGCCGGTCACTTTGGCACTATGTGTCTATAGCAATGTAAAATGTCCAGCAGTGGACGTCTTTTGGCTTAAATGATGATGATGATGATGATGAAGTATCAGCAATAAAGGCTATAATTAAAAAAAACACTTGTAGATTAAGTGTTGACTTTCCTCCTCGCGTCGTATTCCTCATTGTATTAAACTATCGCAAAAAAATATGTTTTCTACTGTAGCGATGTAATTTTCCAATTTTACTAGCTCTCGACGCAAAAACCCCTTTTTGCGTCGAGGGCTAGTAAAATTAGAAACATATAAGTTAAAAATAGGGTTATAAGTTAAACATGGTATAAGTATCTGTGTATGCGTGTGTCTGTCTGTGGCATCGTAGCTCCCAAACGGCGAACGTATTTATTTGGGGTTTCTTTCTGTATTTGTTGCTTCACAGGTGCATGTTATATGCCTAAATGGAAGAATATAGAACTTTAACTTGGACTTTATTGCTCGAAGTACTGTTTGAGCCGTATGATGAGTTATGATACAATTTCCATCTATTTCAGGTTGTTCCGCACAGGAAAATGCGCGCTAGCAACTCTATACGGGGTGTTCAGAGATGGGCACGCGCCCGCCCGGCAGTTCCTCGCCGCGGCGCTTAACGCGCCCGTGATGGCCGCGCTGCATGAGGACGAGTTCTTTCTGGACATACACCCGGACAGGGCCATGGAGAGGTGAGGGGCGAGGGGGTAGTGCGTGAAGACGATATCGTTGGTATGAAGGGGCGCCTTCCGGGCTCTACACACTATTAAGGTTGGCTACAAAGCGCGGTTCATATAGTGGGGCGCTTAAGGCGCCCTACACATTTTAATTTCGACTACAGGCTGGTATTCATAACAAATTAGGTACCAGTGGCGGAGCGTCCATACAAGCCTATTCCCACCGGCTTGCCTAAAATTTCTTGCTATATATTACCTAACTCGTAAATCATCAATAAACAGATCTTTGGGTTGCTCCGGGTTGTCCAGTGAAAATTCTCACGCGCCGCCACTGTTAGGTACCAATACTTTTAGAGCTGATAGTACTCGTATCTAGGAGTAGACTTACGTATGAAACATTTAAAAGTTTATGTTACTTTTTGGAGATAATTAGGGAAACAACGTTACTGCGTAAAAACACCCTGTTAGTGAAATAGTCAACAATCCATGATTAAGTCCTCTTTGATTATCTTATGAAACCTCTTGACTGTCATGAGTCAATGGCCACTTCACTTAGACATATAATTGTCACAAACGACGATGTTCACTTGACAGAAAGTGTTAAACATCTTGTCAGCTAAGCACAGGTTGATTATGTTTGGGCGCAATTTTAAAATTATTTATTTTGTTCCGGAAATTAAAACAAAAATATCATATAAAAAGTTTTCTTAATTTCTATTTAAAATAAAATGTTTTGATGTAATGTAACACCTCTTAAAATATTGGTACTTAATTTGTTAGCACCTTATATAGCGAGCTACGCAGTGTAGGGTGCCTTCGACGCCTTACACAATATTAGGTTGGCTACAGGTCGATATCCAGAACGCGCTACGTCCGCTTGTATAGAGGAGCGCTTTCAGCACCCAGGGGGCCGATTTTTGACTTTCGAGCGCTCGAAAATTAAATAAAAGTGAATACTATTTTAGTGTCAAAATTGCAGGCACTAACTTTCTACCGATAGAATTGAATACGAGTGGTCAATACCACTCGCTTTTCAATTTTCTATGGCTATTACAAAACAGCATTTCGTAATTTTTGACAATTTTCGATTGAAAGATTCGAGCGCTCGAAAGTCAAAAATAGGTCCCCTGCACATTTTTGGTCATCTGCAAGATGACATACAGAGCGCGCGATTGCGACGAGGAGCGTTGTACATTATGCGGCTGGTCTCAAGCAGCTATGTTACACGTATCTTCTTAAGCATTTCATGCGCAATATCACTAATAATATCCTGTACGTGGGACCATATACTATTTGTTGATGTTGATTTCTCTCCCATACCTATGCAGACCTTTCGTTTTGCTACACACCTACTGTATTAAAGGATTTACTTAATTCGTCATTTCGCCCACAGATTCTCACCCCAAGACCGTCTAAAGAAGTTCGGCCAGTCCAACAGCGCGGAATACAACGCCAAAGTGGCCCGGTACCGCAAGTGGATAGTGCAGCGACTGTTCCTACTGACCTGCAAGTTCATATCGTCGCTGAGGGAACACTGGGCTAATTTCCCCGCGAGCATCGCTTGGCTGATACAGCAGAGCGTGCATCTGATCAAACAACATTCCCGGTGAGTGATACTCTTAAGTAGAAAGACTAGATTCAGGGTTGTATAGAAATTCGGCCAGTCCAAGGACGGAATAGAATGCCGAAATGGCCCGGTACCGCAAGTGGATCGTGCAGCGGCTGTTCCAACTGACCAGCAAGTTCGCCAATTTATTTATTTTTTATTTATTTATTTAATTTGTTTATTTCGAACCACATATAGTTCATATACAATCATTAAAATAGAGTACACATTAAAAATAAAATAAGACATTAAAATAAGACAATACAATTATTAGCTACAACATGTAAGGAGTTCCAGTGCTCCACCATCGGGCATTCCAGCCTATCAACAATTTCCCCGCGAGTATCGCTTGGCTGATACAGCAGAGCGTGCCTCAGATGCAAACAACATTTCCGGTGAGCAGAATGGACCAAATTACAAATCCAAACTGCCATACTGTCTTTTTACACGATTAAGCCGCCGAACCGATTTAGATGAAATTTGGTATGGAAATAATCTGGGACCCTAGGAAGACCGTAGGATAGTTTTTATTCCGGTATGTTCCGGGGTAAAAAATGGGAGTAAACATTTATATGGGAGTGCGATAATTGATGCTGCGCCTGTGGGAAGTCTAAAGAAGACGAGAAAGCGATGCCATGTGTGGGTGTATAAGCATTGTTTTTTCCCCCCCAGAACACCCGAAAGCGAGCTCCACGGCCTCTGCACCGACTTAGTCCTGAATCACTTCATATGCCCCGCCATCCTGAACCCCGAGGCGTACGGGGTGGTGGACGCGCCGGTGTCGTACATCGCGCGCACGAATCTCATGCAGATAGCGCAGATACTGCAAGTGCTGTGTCTGAACAAACACCAGGAGGTGAGTGTTGCACCGGACTTGTTATCCTGAACCATTCTACCTTTTACCCTGAATCCTTCTGATGATTCTACGTGTTGTCCTTAAACATTTTACCTGTTATCCTGAACCTTTCTACCTTTTGTTCTCAGACATTGTATCTGTTGTCATGTACCTTGCTACTTGCTATCCTGGACCTTTATATAATCCTGGTACACACACACATTCCTGAATAATTTTACCTGTAAAGTGGGTGATCCATTTGCGAGCCAACGGTATAAATCGTTAGCACGTTGGCTTGCCGTTTCTCGTCGTGATCCATTGGCGAGCAAAACAGTCGACTTTCAGTCATTTCAAGCATGCACGAAGAGCCAGCGAGCCAAACCGCCGGTTTTTAAGACCGCGGACTTTTGGTGCTCCATTGGCTGTTTAGACCTTTGAGTTGCTGGCTCGTTGGTGTACCGGCGGTTTTGCTCGCCAATGGATCACCCCCTTAAAGTTCATTACGAGTAATGCGAATGTTCCCCTTGCAGCTAGCTATTAATTATATTGTATCCCGTGTTGTAGGTGCGGGCTGAAAAACAGCACTGTATAGCCGACAGGCTAGCAGCAAACGCTGAGCTCCGAGCCTATTGTCGCATTCATTTATTTTCTGTATTGTGTTGTTTTATATAAGTATCTACATCAGTGTTCGATTTTGTGATTTTGTGTTTTTTTGTGTTTTTTATGCGACAATAAATCTTTTATTAATTTAATTGAACATTTATCCTATATTCTCGAATTAGTCTACCCTCCATCCTAAACTTTGAAACTCAACTAAGTACTGAACCGCTGCTGCATAATAATTTGTGATGTCTTTGTGTTCACGAATATTATTAGATGGTCCATTGAGTCCGTATGCCTCCAGGCTCCACCCAAGCTCGCCGACCTGTACTCCAAGTTCGAACGCGCCTGCGTGTACTCGCTGGTGGACGAGGTGTGCGGGGACGCGCTCGCCCCCCGCGCGCCCGCGCCCCCCGCGGACGCGGCCGCGCCGCGCACCGACGCGCCGTGCGCTCCGGCGGCCGCGCTGTTCTCTCACCCGGACCTGCACACTCTCGTACGTACAAATAAGTCTCGGTCAAAAATTTCATTTTTGGTCTTCCTTCCTTACATTTAAGAGTAAGTATTTTCCACTTATCTCTGTCGTACGCCATCTCCTTGACTCGCTGATACGACACGACACCAGCTTTCATTTTTGGTACAAGGTTTTATTGCCGACTGTACTTTTCTGTATACCGTCATCAACTACTCATTGAGACGATTCTAACGAGCCCAAACTCGATGTGGTTGTGTCGTTTTATTGCGGAGTTCCTATGGCCACCTTGCAGCTCCAGCATCAGATCAGCTCCATGTCATCATAATATTGCATTGTCATTTATTCTTTCCTTTATTTCATTTCGTTCTTAGATTAGGTTTTTACAATATTCATATAAAAAGTAAAATATAAAACTATACATACAAAACATAAAATCATTATAAAAACCTAACCTAGGGTGCCGCCGGCAGCGAGGCGGGGCCTAAGCCACCGGTGGTCAGGGCGACAGAGACAGGAACCTCCTGACTATCCGCGCAGTATCCAGGAGTACCGCCTTCTGTATCTGGCCCTTGATCCAGCCATCTAGCGAGAGTCTCTTGAGGTGATGGTCGAGACTCTTCGCTATTAAACCGTTCGCCGAAACGACTATCGGGACGATGATCGTCGAATCAACATCCCACATGGCAGTTACCTCGTGTGCCAGGTCTAGGTACTTGCTGGCTTTGTCCTTCTCGGCCTTCACGAGGTTCCCGTCATGGGGGATGGTGATGTCAACCAGCACCGCCTGGCGTTTCGATCGATCTGTCAGCACGATATCAGGCCTATTGGCAAGAATAGTCCTGTCCGTGATGACAGATCGATCCCAATAGAGCGTGGCACGACCATTTTCGAGAACTGGCGCAGGTGTGTACTTATAGTAAGGCACCTCAGAGACCACAAGACCGTATAGCAGAGCAAGTTGCTGGTGAATAATTCTGGCTACAAGGTTATGTCTGTGCCAATACTCGCCGTTAGCAAGATGACCACAACCGGAGATAATATGCCTGAGTGACTCCCCGGGACGGCGGCATGCCCGACAAATGTCGACCGTACCGTCCTTCAAGATATACCTCCGGTAATTGTTCGTCATGATAACTTCGTCCGCAATTGCACAGACAAAACCTTCGGTTTCCCCGAAGAGATCCCCGAAACGCAGCCAGTTCACCGACGCAAGCAGATCTACATCGGGCCCTGTGAGGGCCTTGCAGAACCGCCCGTGAAGCTCTTTGCTCCTCCATACCGCCCTGCTGTCTTCGGCGCTCATAACTTTAAGTCTGCGCCAGTTTTCGTTTGCCAAGGAGAGCGGGGTGAAGTTTCCGTCCACTGCCACTACGTCGCGATGCATCCCACACTCGTTGCTTAGGAAATAATCCCTGAGACTGCACGCCTCGCGGTTGTGCAGGTCTTTGGCATTTAAAAAACCGCGACCTCCACACATCCGCGAGATGTACAGTCTCATAACAGACGAGCGTGGGTGCAACATGCGATGCGCAGTAAGCAGTACACGAACTCTTCGATCCAGGGCATCCAGCTCAGTCTGAGTCCATCTTAGTACGCCAAAGGAGTAAGTGAGCAAGGGCATCACCCAGGCGTTGAAGGCGCGCACCTTGTTGCCGCCCGACAAAAGACTATTAAGTACTTTTGTCAGGCGACAAAAGAAGCGCTCCTTCACTGCCCGCTTTACGGCCTCACCCTCAATACCCAATGACTGTGACATACCAAGATACTTATAGGTTTCTGCTTCGGAAATAGATTTGAGGGACATTGTCTCAGAGAGTTGTAAATTTGTTGAATTTACAACTCTACCCCGCTGTACATGCATAACCGCACACTTATCGACACCAAATTCCATTTTGATGGCGCTACTGAAGACTTCTGTTGTTTTCAGTAGTTCCAACAGGTCATGTCTATTCGGTGCAAATAGCTTGAGGTCATCCATATAGAGCAGATGAGAAATTACCTCACCCTCTCTCCGAAGCCGGCAACCTAGCCCCGAATCCTTCAGCAGAGTGCTGAGTGGATTCAGCGCTAGGCAGAACCACAGAGGACTCAGGCTGTCGCCCTGGAAGATTCCACGTTTAATCCTTATAGAGTCCTGCGGGCCAGAGGGGCCATCTCCTCCCCCCGGTTGACGAAGAACTGTGGCCCACTGCCCCATGCAAGCGCCTAAGAAGGATCTTAGAACTGCATCAACTTTATACAGCTCCAAGATCCTCCTCAGCTATGAATGAGGCACCGAATCATAGGCTTTCTTGTAGTCAATCCAGGCGGCCGAGAGGGCCCCTCTATTCCGCCGGACTCGTTGGCAAATGGTCATGTCTATGAGGAGGAGCTCTTTAGTACCACGAGACCCAACCCTACATCCATTTTGAACAGGGGCCAAAACGTTGTTCGCAACGATGTGTGCGTTCATTTTTGCTCTCAAGATGGATGTAAGGAGCTTGTACAGCGTAGGCAAGCACGTGATGGGTCTATGGTTTTTCGCTTCCGTGGTACTACCGGACTTATAGAGCAGGGAGGTGATACCAGTTGTAAAGAAAGATGGCAGGGAACCAAGCTCAAGGGCTTGCTGGAACTGCGTTGCCAAACGCAGGTGTGAGCATCGAAACCATTTCACCCAGAAGTTGTGCAGTCCATCCGGCCCAGGACTTTTCCAGTTCGGGGTCAAACGGATGGCACAACTAACGTCTTCGGGGCTGATGGTAACAGTCCCCATGGGTTCGATGAATTCACACTCACGTTCGACAACACTCATCCACTCGCCTTCGGTGTGTTCGACTGGCACCGACCAGATACTACGCCAGAAGTCAACCATGGCAGCAGCATCCGGGCGCTGCCCGTCAGACACACGAAGATCGGTTCCCTCCCACTTCCGGTATACCTTCCTTTGGTCGCTCTGGAAAAGGCGATTCTGCTGGTATCGGTCCACACGCTCTCTGTAGCGGCGAATACGGCTTGCCCATGCATAGACTTTCTGCTTCAGAAAGTCAATGCGCTCCGTGACACAGGCCATGTAGTCGCGGGGCGTGATACCAGTTCCCGCGAAGGCCTGGTTCACAAAGCGCATGACTCGGGGGCGGTTGTTGCCCCCCCTGAAGCAGATCAGCTTTGCAATGAGAGTCCTAAACGTATTGATACGCCGCTCAATCCGTACTTGCCATGCAGGGACATCCCCGACGGTCCTAGGTGCACGGTCAGTGTCCGGAAACTTGACGCGAGCAACACGGCACGCCGCGACGGCCCCGCAGTACATGATTGAGTGTGTATCTACTAAGTCTTCACTAGCCCGTAGATACGGGTCTAGCAGACCGTTCAGGGCTCCCATTAACGCTAGATTGCATCTATTCACAGGCAAGCGTGGTAATCGTGGCCTAGAGTTGTTTGTGGAGCGATACTGCGTAATCGCTTCTTCCAGAGCCCTCCTCAGTTGCTCATGGGCCTGGCTGCTTACACTCTGATTCGCACAGTCCTCCTCATCGGGACTGGGATCAGCCCGCGGCACCCCCGGTGTCAGGTCGGGTACAGGCACCGGAACCGGCGAAAAAAAAAAAAACACATAATTACATTGGTGCAGTTGATTGCCTGTCATCAATCTCCTCACAGAAGCTCAGACATTCACCGCACACATACATCCATAGCCACGCAAGTAAGTCACACTCCGGTGCTGATGCCAAGAGCGCATTGAGATGTGAGAGAGCACGGATCAGCGGCGAGTTCCTGCGTGACACAGTGCGCGCGACAGGCACCGCCAACAAATCGCGTCGCCGTGGTCTAAGGGTTATCTTTGGGATATCCGGAGTATAGTCATGCGATATACATATGCATGCAAAGTTTCAGCTCAATCGGAAACCGGGAAGTGGGTCAAATTTAACTTGCAAGATTTGATTACAGACAGAAAACGGGACAGATGAAAGTAAAATAAAAGCTTGTAATAGACTGGTTTCCTCTTATCTTATTTAGACGAGGGCCCTTTCGGATGCATTTCGACCCAGTGGGATCTTTTGTGCATTTGCCCTCTCCTTTTTGCCTGCTCCCATTCTTGCTCCATAATTTCATCAAAACGGATGATGCAGTTCAGCGGGAGCACCTTGAATCAGGGACCCGTCCACCCCTTCCCAGAAAAAAGCCTTTAAACGGGTAAGTCGTTCGTTCAATAGCCCATTCATTTTACTTAGCCGTATGAAGGGGTTTCCCTTTCGAAAGGCTTTTTTTAAGCGCTTGGAAAGGGTAGCGCTTTAAAGCCAAATGAATAAAGCGGCATAGATTAATAGTTTCACTTCAATTCTATGGAAGCCAACGCCGTATTTTTTATATAGTTTTGTTTGAATAACTTCTACTCGTTATTTTGACTAGAAAATAATTAATAGCCCAGGAGTGTTAGATTAAAATTGACCAAATACATAGATACTGTGCCTGATGCACCTATGCACTGGTTGTGCAACTGAATTTGACGGGATTCCGATGAGGGAGCAGCTGAGTGAAAGACTTGTTTTCTTTTCCGAGTTGATGCCGTTTCGTAGGTATTTGTAGAACTGAATTTCATGAGGCCCGGACGCCATATTTATACCATGAAATTCCTTGCCCCGCAGCCCGCCCGCCCCGTGCTTTTGGCGGGAAATATGGGCGGGAAAGTATTGGCGGGAAAATTTTGGCGCGAAACGACATCTCATTTATTTATGACAATAATCTTAGGCTAATACGTTATTTACAGTGTTTTATACTTATTTCTATGACATTCGTAATGCATTATCACCCGAGATCCTCTCCGTTTGCCGGCCAATCGCATCTAAAGCGCGGGTTTTTCGTGTCGCTGTCTATATACGTACCTCGGCCCCCACCTGGGGTATAAATACCGAGCTTCCCCCCTCGCTCGCCCATCAGTCTATGCTTGGCCAGCGCGCGGATAGGATCTAAAGGCTTCCTCTTAATCTATCTATATTTCTAGTGGAAACTTAGTGTTTAGCCACTCTTTACTTATAAAACCAACAGTATATTACCTCTTAACTAGGTAGGAATTAAGTGTGAGACCTATTATTATTTATTTCGACTACAAATTATATAAGGCGACTGTAATACAATGCTTACGTTGTAAGAGGGTTATAAGCTAGGTTACAGGCAATCTATTTTATCAGTATTTACGTAGATGGTTGTCCTGCACATTTCTCCCGCCGTGGAACACCCGGCCGGTGTTCCAGCTCGCTGGCGTGCAGGTCGTCATCCTTGGTAGGTAAAATCGCGAGCTTCTTGGTCGGTCGCCGTAGCACTCCGCCCTTTGTTCTGACGTCCACCACTCTTGTCTCGCCGTCGGGTCCCGGGTACTTGGCGATCACTCTACCCATGGGCCAAGTATTGCGTGGGAGGGTCCCGTCGCCGATGAGTACGATGTCGTCGATTTCTATGGGCCGGCCGCGCCTATACGGCTCCCGCCGGTCTTGAAGTGTAGGTAGGTACTCGCGGACCCATCGACTCCAGAAGTGGTCCGCGAGTCGTTGGCTCGTCCTCCACGTTGCTCGGCCGACTAGGTCCTTGTCGTTGAAGGTACCGGGCGACTGCACTCTGCCGGATCCGCCGAGTAGGAAGTGATTCGGTGATAGGGCTTCGGGGTCATCGGGCTCCACGGACACGTGTGTGAGGGGGCGGCTGTTCACGATGTATTCTGCTTCAGCCAGGGTCGTGGCGAAGACCTCCTCCGAGGGGTGACGCTCTTTCAGGACAGTGTAAAGAGTGTCTTTTACCGCTCGCACCATTCGCTCCCACGCCCCGCCCATAAATGGCGCCGAAGGGGGGATGAAGCGCCATATTATTTGTCGTCGCCCCGCCTCCTCTCGCATCGCGTCTTCGGCGGCCGCCCGCAGCATCTTATCCGCAGAGTGGAAGTTCGTCCCGTTGTCCGACCAAATCTCCGTAGGTGTGCCTCGACGCGCGATCATTCTTCGTAGAGCCATTATGGCGGATTCGCCGCTTAGACTGGGCACTATTTCCATATGTATAGCGCGCGTTGTAAGGCATGTAAATAGCGCTACATATCTCTTCTGTGTCCCTCGGCCTACTGTAATAGTCGCGGGGCCCCACAGATCGACGCCCGTGTATGTGAAGGCTCTCTCGTGATGTGCGAGGCGGCAGCGCGGCAGATTTCCCGTCGGAGGTACAGTCGGCTTCGATTTTCGTCGCCGGCATGGCAGACATCGATGGATAATCATTCGGGCGACTGTACGTAGTCGTAGTATGGCGTAGTGTTGTTTGCATTCGTTCACTGTCGCTTCAACTCCGTGATGGTTCATTTGTCGGTGCACGCAGTCGATGTACAGTCGGATGGCCGCGTGATTTCCGTCTAATACGGACGGCCGTTTTTGCGTTGTGGTTATGTCGTTTGCTTCATTGATGCGCGTTTTTAGCGTTATCACGCCGTCGATGAGTTCGATCGCTAAGGGGCGTAAGCGACTATTCATGGCCGGCGGCTTGCCCTGCATTAGTCTCTGAATTTCGTCGCTGAAGCTGTCTCGTTGACTCTCTCGTACTATTAGGCGTTCCGCTTCTATTAGGTACCGCGCGTCAATTGGTAAGTAGGTTTTTGATGCGGGCCGAGCCTGTCGCGGCGCGGCGGGCGCGGGTCGCTTGTGTTTTCTGTTCCACTCGGGGTCCTTTTCTTTGTTCTTGAGTGTTCTTTTGTAGTGAGTTCGGCCTTTGTTAGGACGACATAGTTCTATGAACTGTAGTACTCGCGCTAGTGTGCGTAGTAGGCGCTCCCAGCGCGAGAACCTTTCCGCCGGCGGTAACCACGGTGTGTGCGTGATTTTGTTACAAATTTCGGTTGCTATTTTATTTTCTTCGCCGGTCGGTGCATTATTTTGTTGTTGTGGTTCGGCGGGCCATGTTGTGTAGTCATTGTACAGGAAGTCTTTATCTCGATCCAGTTTCTTCTTGATGCTATGTAGGCGTTTGAGCGCGTTCTCGTAGTTGTCCGGCGGTTTGTCGTCTTCGTTTTTCCATAGTAAAGGCACTTGACAGTGACCGTCGGCCGTGAGCGTGGTTGATTGCGCGAGCTGAGCGAGGGCGCGTTCCTCCGGGTCGGATTTAGGTCGTTTCGGCTCTATCATCATATCTTCAATTGCGAAGTATTCTTTCAACTGCCGGTCGACGTCTTCTTCGCTTGTTAGCGATTCCCTTTCTTCGGCTGGCTGGTTTGAGATGTGGCTGACGATATGGTGGATGACCTTGCCTTGTAGGGGGGCGCGGGTGTGTGCGCCGTGTAATACCCATCCGAGCGGTAGTCGGCTGGCGACGGGTTGATTTCTGTCTCCGCGTCGGATTTCTTCTGGTATTAATAGATGCCAGTTGTCTTGCCCGAGCAGTATTCCCGGTTCGGCCGTGTCGTATCTCAGTAGGTGCTCTATGTCTCGTAGGTGTGCGCACGTACTGATATCGTCTTCGCTTATCGTTTGGGGTGATAAGCGTAGGTCGGGAATTGTGCGGGCGTGTATGCGCATCTCCCCGCCTTGTCCGCGTATGAGGAGCGGGACTCGGCGGGATTTTCTGGCGTTTATTTTTTCACAGGTGATTGCCTCTATGCGCAGCGGCGTTGTAGGCCCGAAAATAGGAGCGTGGGTTCCCCCGGCGGGGGGAGGGGCGGGGACGGCGGGGCGCACGGCGGCGGCGCCCTGTCCCGCGCTCTCGGCGGTGCTCCTCTCTTGGGCCTGCTCGGCGTACTGTGGAGTTTCCCGCCGCGGTGTTGTTGCAGGGTGTAGGCTCTCCTGCAGCGGCGGGACTATGGGTGGCAGCGTTGACTGTGGGGTTTCATGAGGCAGTGTTCTCCACTGCGCGGCATCATGAGTTTGCTGCCCTATGGGTGACCTTGGCTGTAGGTCTGGACGAGGCGCCGGCGTCGCAGGAGTGCGTGTCTGTGGGGTTTCCTGCGAGGGCCTCGAGCCGTCTTGACACGTATTTCTTGACGGCACTATGGGTGGCAGCGTTGACCGTGGGGTTTCATGAGGCAGTGTTCTCCACTGCGCGGCATCATGAGTTCGCTGCCCTATGGGTGACCTTGGCTGTAGGTCTGGCCGAGGCGCCGGCGTCGCAGGAGTGCTTGTTCGCGAAGTCTCCTGCGAGGGCCTCGAACCTTCTTGCGTCGTAGCAGTTCCCGACGTGGACGTGGTTGCTTGTTGTGATGTTTGTGGCACTGCGTGGGTGGTGCCGCTTTGTTTGTAGCGATTCGCGCAGGGCAGCGCGGGCGTGAAGACGGGGGAGGGGTCGCTGAAGGGGGCGTTCCCCGCTTGCGCAGGCGTCGCGACGGCAGCGGCGACTGGTGCGCTGGGCGGCGGGGGGAGCTGGGTCTCGGCGCGCGGCAGTGGCTGCTGGACCGTAGCTTTTTCTTCGTCAGGATTGTTCCCCTTTTCTTCTGGAAGGTGTGGTTCTTGAGTGATGGCGGGCATCTCGTGGTTTTTCTCGAACCGGGCGTCGATTTGCTCGTTCACTTGAGTGGCGGAAACCACAGTTCCTTCGTCTTCGTCGCTTTGTTCGGCTTCTAGTGTGGCGATGTGTGCTTGGGCGAGTTCAAGCTTGATGCGTAACATCTCTTCTTTTGCTTTGGCTAAGCGTTGCGCACGGCGGCTCGTGGTCGTTGCGCGTGACTTCGACGACGGTGGCGGCGCGGGGGGACGTGGCGTCGTCCCCGTCTGTGACGATTCCTGAGATAACGGCGGCGTCTCAGTGATCGTGTCCGTGCTCGTCGCGTTGTCCGTCGTCGTCGCGTTGTCCGACGCCGTCGGTGGCGTGTATGTTGAGTCTCTACTTGTTTCTTCTCTTGAGGTCCTCGGCGGTTGCTCTGTCCCGAAGATGAGCTGGGCTAACGACTGCCCCGGCGCCGATGACCTTGTGACTGGACCCATTTTCGACGATAATTTCTCGGCAATGTTCTTTCACTTTCACTGGAATCTTCTTTTTTTTTTTCTTGAGGCTGTAGCTGTGCTTAAACTGCAATTTCTTTCTTGAATATCCGGCTTACTGAAGGACCATTATGTGCCTGATGCACCTATGCACTGGTTGTGCAACTGAATTTGACGGGATTCCGATGAGGGAGCAGCTGAGTGAAAGACTTGTTTTCTTTTCCGAGTTGATGCCGTTTCGTAGGTATTTGTAGAACTGAATTTCATGAGGCCCGGACGCCATATTTATACCATGAAATTCCTTGCCCCGCAGCCCGCCCGCCCCGTGCTTTTGGCGGGAAATATGGGCGGGAAAGTATTGGCGGGAAAATTTTGGCGCGAAACGACATCTCATTTATTTATGACAATAATCTTAGGCTAATACGTTATTTACAGTGTTTTATACTTATTTCTATGACATTCGTAATGCATTATCACCCGAGATCCTCTCCGTTTGCCGGCCAATCGCATCTAAAGCGCGGGTTTTTCGTGTCGCTGTCTATATACGTACCTCGGCCCCCACCTGGGGTATAAATACCGAGCTTCCCCCCTCGCTCGCCCATCAGTCTATGCTTGGCCAGCGCGCGGATAGGATCTAAAGGCTTCCTCTTAATCTATCTATATTTCTAGTGGAAACTTAGTGTTTAGCCACTCTTTACTTATAAAACCAACAGTATATTACCTCTTAACTAGGTAGGAATTAAGTGTGAGACCTATTATTATTTATTTCGACTACAAATTATATAAGGCGACTGTAATACAATGCTTACGTTGTAAGAGGGTTATAAGCTAGGTTACAGGCAATCTATTTTATCAGTATTTACGTAGATGGTTGTCCTGCACAGATACATTAGCTGTATTTGATAATTAATATTATTACCTCACGACAAAATAAAAATAAAAAAAATATACTTAATGTAAATATTTTCGAAATTGCTTTCTCGGGGTTAGATATGAGGAATTGAGGATATAAGGTACCATTTTAGGTATATTTTACAATAAAAAAAAGAACAATTGTATCGTATTTGGAGGAGCCCAAACTTAATATGTTTTGAAAATTATTTTAATTAAAAACAAATTACTGAATTGTTATGATGTGATATATTATTAGAATCGGCCCTTTCATTTGATACCACACATGATAGGTTCCAGAACAAAAAAAATCGTCCTTTTATTTTAGGAACGCAAGCGGTGGGAGGACTGGGGAGTTTACGAGTAGACTAGTTCTTAATTATCAAATTCAACGTCAGTATACCAATTTTCAGCTAGTTATGGAGGATTTTATGTTTAAAACCTAATACTCCTGAGCTGTAAGAGTTTTTTCTTGTTCCCTGAGAGATAGATAAATGTATTTTTTACAAGCTTTTATTACAAGCTTTTATTTAGCTCACCCCGTTTGTTTTATTTTTCTTTCTTGGGTCAAATTTAGTAATTGAAATTCAACTGTCAACCGATTGATCTGAAATTTTGCATGCGTATGTATATCGCATGACAATGCAATATTATGATGACATGGAGCTGATCTGATGCTGGACCTGGAAGGTAGCCATAGGAACTCCGCAATAAAACGATACAACCCCATCGAGTTTGGGTTCGTTAGAATCGTCTCAATGAGTAGTTGGTGATGATATGCAGAAAAGTACAGTCGGCAATAAAAGCTTGTACCAAAATAGTACATTACTGCAAAGGCCGTGAAGTAAGGGGTTGATGGACGAGTTTGGGGTAGATACAACGAGTCCAGCAATCCCTGTTCCGGCCGAGGCTTGTATAGTGCTTTTCTCAAACGATGTGAGGAAATAATAAATACCTAGTTATTTGTTATACAAGGGTGCAGTTATAATTTAACCGCAAGTGTGGAATTGAAACACGAGCTAGCGAATGTGAGAGGTTTAAAAATAGAATCCTTTTCACCTCACTAAAGCGAGTAAAATTCTACATTAAAAAATCTAAAAATAAAAAAAACAATAAAAAAGAAAAAAAAGAGAACAAAAAAGTAACAGTAAAAACATTTAAAACAACGAAAGGAAATAAATATTAAAAACATTAAAATAAGAGAAAAAAACATTTAAAAAAAAGAAAAAATACAAAAGGGGGAAAAAACATTTAAAAAGGGAAAAAGAAAAAAAATTAGAAAAATAACATTAAAGACCATACAAAACTTTAAGCAATAAAAAAATACTCCATCAAAAAAAGGTTTTTCTTTAAATCAAAAAAAATGAAAAGAAAAAAAAGAAAGAAACATTTTTTTTTCAAAAACATTGAAAAAAGAGAAAACAAAAAAAACAAACAGGAAGAAAAAACGTTTAGAAATCATTAAAAAACGACAAAAGCACAAAAAAAAACAATTTTAAAAAGGAAAAAAAAATAAAAAAAAGCAGCTGAAACATTCAAAAAAAGAAAAAAACGTTAAAAAATTAAAAAAAAAAAAAAATAAGAAAAAAAAAGAAAAAAAAGAAAAGTAAAACATACAAAAAGTGGAAAAAAGACATTTAAAAAGGGAATAAGATACAAAAAACTTAAAAACTAACAAAAAAGACGAAACAAAAATTAAAACATTAAAAATTGACAAAACATAAAAAAAATGGAAAAAAAAACATAAAATATTATTAAAAAACGAGAAAAACAAAAAAACATTGAAAAAACAATAACACATTCAAAAAAAGAAATAACATTAAAAAAAGAACAGTAAAACATACAAAAAAAGAAAAACAACATTTAAAAATTATTTAAAAAACGAGAAAAACAAAAAAAACACTAAAAAAACAAAAAAAAACGTTAAAAACATTGAAAAAACAATAACCATTCAAAAAAAGAAATGACATTAAAAAAAGAAAAGTAAAACATACAAAAAGGAAAAATAAAATTAAAAATTATAAAAAAACAAGACTAAAAAACAAAAAAAAAACAAAAAATAATAAAAAAAACCAAAAAAACGACAAAAAAAACAAAAGTTAAACATACAAAAAGGAAAAAAAGATAAAAAAACATAAAAAAAACATAAAAGAAGACCCTACAAAAATGTAAACATTAAAAAATAGGCATAAACATCAAGAAAATAAACTTTTTAAAATCATTAAAAGACTAAGTAAGTTGGTTCATTCGTATCATGCTTAAAATAATTATATATACTTAAAAAATAAAAAGAAATCAAAAAAAGGACATACCTACATATTATATATAAACATAGTTTAGACAAAAAGGGGAAATAGGTCAAAAAAACCCGTCGTGATTTGTATCGCATGTCGAAATATCTATTATAGTTAATGATTACCATCAAACATCCCAAATTCATATGGCGATATAAACATGGCTAAATAATAGTACAATGCGTCGCACGCGCACCAAGTTGTGTTCCGGCTCTTCGCCATACAAAAGGAAACCATATTACAATGTGATAAGTATTTTTAGTAAGTAGGCGGCATTGTTAAAGGCGTCCGCTTTGGCCTTGGCCCCTGTGCCGACACCTCTGGACTCTAACGTCTAATTTGCAATATTGCTCTTATTGTCATTAGCAAAAGGATAAAAATTGCATGAGCGTTGAAAAGAAAACCTCTTCAAGAGCGTTGATAGAAAACCCTTTCGAAAGGGTATTTTTAAGCGCTTGGAAAGGGTATCTAATATTCGTTTAGGGAACCGCTTACCCGTATTTATAGCGCTTAAAAAGCCAAATGAATGGGTATTGCGGAGCTACGGCTTTGGTAAGCAAAGCCTTACGGAAAACCCCTTCAAAAACCCTCGAAGGGGATACCGGGCGGGTCCCTGCCTTGAATTCCTTTGGTTGCGGATAGCCGTTACCAAAGTAATTAATTCTTTGTCTGGCAAGGGCATGACATTCACTGGTTTCCTCTATGGCCAGACGGTCGAAACAGTATCCTATGTCCCTGCGGACCACTAACGCCTTGGCCACGACTTTGTCCTTAAGCGACCTGCGACCAGCGTTTTATCTGTTCATTGCGCGGTCGAGACGCGCAACGCACTGTGGTTAGTTGGGATCACGCGCAAAGAATGAATTACTGCCTTGCAGTAACAAAGTGCACCCGCACTTTTCGGTCACCATTGGCCTCCACTCTGCCGCACACACACTCACACTATAGAGCGTTTCAAATAGCTTGGGTAGTAGCGAGCGAGAGCCACTCGCGCAGCTTGTGGCTCGAACGCGGCCACCCGAACGCCCGGTGTGTAAAAATGTATGATAGTACAGTAGTAATAGATGTAGAATGGAGAAAAAACAAAGCAAAATGTTAAATAATCACAAAGTTATAAGTGTCCAAAGTTTTAAGTGGGGGTATGTTCTGTCCCTTTTCCGCAAAACGCACCTTCATTTGAGTCGCTTAATTTCAAACCCGGGTAAATCCATCTGTCACATCATGCGATTTTGCTATTAAGAAAAGGTGATAAGGTAGATATTTGCTGATAGGGTCGAATGGATTTATCAGATTTTGAATTTAAGCGACTATTGTCATTTACTATGACGCTAGAGGATCGTGATGTCACGATCCCCTAGCGTTTTCTCTCTCTAGCAAGCAACATTAAAATGGTTGTAGCTTCGTAATTTTTTGAGATATTTGAATGCGATTTTCGTCATCAGCTATATTTTTTTGCCTTCTTTCTTTTGAAGTAATAATACATTTTGAATCTACACCCATATTGGGAAAAGATAAAAATTTTAGAAATGCATGATTATTCTGTTATTGATAGGAATAACCTTCCTTAGCACCAGAAAAAAGTTGCGGACTTTTCAGCTGCGTCAATTATTTTTGAAAATTATGAACAGTTTCCTCTCTTACGTCTTGGGTTTAGGACGGCGAATAAGACAGCTTGCTTGATCCGTCTCATATTACAAGAAGATATCTTAAAAATCCGTGGTAAACTGACACTGGCAATGATTTTGACAGCTGCAGCAGCAATACATCATGGGGCCTTTTCGTGGACCATGTATTTTTTTTTTTTTACGTTCTGTGTTTTGTTTTTTACACCCATTGTTTTGTCCACGAATAAATGTTTTCTTTCTTTCTTTCTTTCAATATTTGTCATTGCCAGGGTTAGATATTTAAAATATTTTTTTGTAATATGAGACGGACAAAGTAAATTGTCACATTCGCCGTCCTAAACCCAAAACGTAAGTGAGGAAACTGTTCATAATTTTCAAAAATAATTGACGCAGCTGAAAAGTCTGCATTTTTTTCTGGTGCTAAGGGAGGTTATTCCTATCAGCAAAAAAATAATCAGGCACTTCTAAAATTTTAATCCATTCCCTATTTTGTCAGGTGATCAATCTCTAGTGTCGCACGACATTCGCTCTTGGCCCTCGGCCGAACCTTAAATATTTGAGCCGATGAAGCTATGACCGGGGAGCGAAACCACAGAATAAGTAATAGTACTACGTACAGAAGGTTCTCTGTTAACAAATTCCCTGTTTAGGTACGCCAAACGTGCCTAAATGTGGCCATCCCTTTCTATCGCATGCAACGCGCTGCGACCCGTGCGAGCGTCCCGTTCCAACGCGTGGCAGCTACTAATGGGCCGCCAATTTGGCGGCCGCCGGCATGTACTTGTAGCGGCGCGACGGGATCACTAGAGTGAACCGCCCCTGGCGAAACTATGGTGCCGATGACAGACGTATGACGTCAAGCTACATACAGAGTGTTTTTATCTAATCAAATAACAACATAATGGTCTCTTTAGTTTACTGATATTGAAGCTTGATTTGAGAGTTTTTATACGTACTGGCCACGTATAAAAACATAACTAACTGTCTTTGTTATGTTAAAAATAAGATTGTTGGAAACAACAACAAATTTCTGTTGATTTTTTTATTTTTCAACACATTTGCTCGTAACGTGCCTTTTATTGTGCCGCTTTTGGGCTCATCATCCTGGGTATTAAACACGCGTGTTTAATAACATTACGACACTCGTGTAGTTATGTTAATATCCTGATTAAGACACGTTGGCACCTTGCAGCAAGGTGTATGTATGGACTCGGCGCATTCTTAAATTGACCGGGTTATACAGGTTTGTTTTTAATTCTCGGCAAATGGATTCTTACTCGACTAAACAAATTAAATCCTTCTTGTGGATTAATTGATTATTTCTTCTTGGATATGGTATAGAAACGTTTCATTTAGTAAAACTATTTACTTTTGATAACATTTTACATGAATTTATATTGAATAAGAAAATATTTATTTTATTTTGTATTGGCTGTTTAGATACTTCATCTAAGCCTCGCTGCGGGCGCACTGCGCGAACTTCATGAAAAAAAATAGTTGCGCGCCATTATAGGTAATTTCACAAATATTTGCAAACATTGATGCGTGTTTGGTTATTGCTAAAAATGTTGACTCGTAGTGAATAGAAATGTGATAAATAGAATTGACGCCACTGTACATTCTCGGAGATGCACAAATATGTGAGTAAAAACCTGTTGTCATCAATAACTAAAGGAAACAACTTAGGAGCCTGTAACATGTTCATTTTATGAAAAGGATTTCTTCCTCGCAAATGTGTTGAAAAACGTCGTATGACACGCGTGAGCTTTGATAATTACATCCTCGGCTCTATTATCACGCTCACCTGCGGTTCGCGTTACATTTCCGCCTCTGATGTAATGATCAACATACCTCACTTGTATCATAATGTACTATTAAAGCCCGGGGTCCGCTTTGACACCTAAATCCAAGATTTGGCATAGGCACTAGTTTTTTACGAAAGCGACTGTCATCTGACCTTCCAACCCAGAGGGAAAACTAGACCTTATTGGGATTAGACCGGTTTCCTCACGATGTTTTCCTTCACCGAAAAGCTAACGGTAAATATACATAAGTTCAGAAAAACTCATTGGTACGAGCCGGGATTCGAACCCGCGACCGCCGCTTGACAGCCGCATGCCTGAACCACTAGGCTACCGTAGCTTCATCGTATCGTTTTTTAATATTTACATTATTTTTTGCATAAACACCAACCATTTTTATAAATAAACAATCATATTTATTTACACGACTGCCCAACGAAAAGGAGTGTAATGTTTTTTACCATTATTACATTATTAAGAATCATTGAGGTGTTGCACTCTTTGGGGGAGGCCTATGTCCAGCAGTGGACGTCTTTCGGCTGATATGATGATGATGATGATGATTGAAGTGTTGCAATGTTGTTTTAAACAAACACCCTATAATTATGCGACTGCGTCATAATGACGTCACCGGCACCATAGTTTCGCTCCCTGGCTATGACTAGCCAGGGAGCGAGTTTTCTCAGTACTCTGAGAAAACTCGCGTTGGCCGGTCGGCCTTTAAGAAACCTTTTAACCGAGCTGACTCACAACCCCTGAACAGAATACAGAATAAATTATTGACATACAACGGTGTTTTTCTAGATAACGTTCCTGCGGCGGATATCGTCGAAGCTGAACAACAACACGCCGAGCGTGATGTCAGAGGAGATGTCGAGCGGCTCCGGGCCCGTCGTCGAAGCCGCCGCATACAGGTATTATACAGGGTGTATTAGTCAAATAGGGCAAACGCAGGTCAAGCAAAGACGGCAGGGGTCAGTCTTTGGATGGGTGACCGCCTGTTTGAGTGGTTACTATAAATGAGCGCTTCCGTGCTTTGGAAGGCACGCTAAGCAGTTGATCCCGGTTGCTGTCTATGACAGTAGTAGTTAAGCCGAGTTAGAGGCTTTCGGGCGGCTTAAGAACCTCTAACAGTCGAGTTGCCCACTCACTTGACAAAGGGGGGACAACTGTCACTCGCGTCCGCAGGAGCTACCTACCACAACCCTGCACGTGTCCCCTGGGTGGTACTAAAGAGTGACAAACTCAAAAGGCCAAAAATAACATATGCCATTCGATTAAATAATAAAAAAAAAAAAGTCAAATGGGGCTGTAAGGAATACGGAAATACGGAAATTTATTCATAGGAGTCAAAAGCCCGATTTACAAAAAAATACTGCATTCAAAAATATAAAAAAGTCTCACACACTGCCGGGAATCGAACTGACTGGGTTCAATCAGTCTATAATGTTTGATTGCGGAAACTAATAGTGCTGGTTGTATGGGATTCTTGCTATGGAACCCTGTATCTACGTATGGTAAAATAACTCATCAGCAGCATTTGTAAAATTTACAGTAAGCGAGTAATTTTATCTTAAAATACTATCTTATATTTATCCTGACGTTATTTGAATAGCACAGTATTTTACTATTTCCTCAGATATTTTAGAAAAAGTCCATACTTTCATGGTCATAACGTGACAGTATTATTACCAGTTTCTCACAAAACTTAACTTCCAGCAGTGAATCGGGTAGCGACACATCCACCTCAGACGCGTGCGCGTCGAGCCTCGCCGCTCTCCTGCAAACCATGGAGCCCAACTACCGGAGCAGACTACACGACCTGCTCAAGAAGATGCCCGATCTGAGCAAGCCCCGGTAAGCAGACCAAGCCCTGACAAGTGTAGCCTTGTCCAGACACCTACAGCAGTGAGTCAGGCAGACATGTGTCCGGCTCCGGTAAGCAGCCTGGGCCCTAGCAAACTCCAGCTAGCATAGCCGTGTCCAGACAAAACTAGACTTGATCGACTTACTTTGGAAGATGCCCGACCTGAAGAAGTCGCCGTCAGCAAACCAAGCCCTGACCTGACAAGCATATTAATATCCAAACTAAACTAGACTACCGCCGCCGCCGCCGTTACATTTCCTCCTAAGACCGGTAAGTTAAAGAGGAAAACTAACGGCACGAAATATCGTTCAAATTGGACGGTCAATTTTTTTCGCATAAATTTTATGATTTTCGTCTCGAAATACTCGTACTGCATTTAACTAATGCTGCATAAAACATACGAAAATAACTACTAAAGAAACCCTTCCCTTGACAGACAATCACCACCTCAACCAATCGACGCCGCAGACACACAAAAGAAGAGCATCCTAGCGAAAGTGCCTAAACCGAGGCTGCCTCGCAGTGGCAGCTCCAGCGCCTCGCTCGCCGAGCCGACGGAAGAACTGGAGGTGTACGTCATACAGATGGCCCGGCAGGACGAGAGCGACTACGTCGGTATGAATGTAGACCTTATGTCGGTAGTTTAAGGTAGAAAGTGTAATCGAGGCTGATTCGAAGCGGTCGTAAAAAATTTCAAAATTATTGCAAGACTAAAACTTGTCTCACTAATCGGATTTAACTACCTAGGGGGGCTTAATAAACAAATAAGAAGATACTTCGGAAATCGGAGCGTTCTTTAAAAATGTATTCACCCCCATGCATCATCAATGGCCTTTGAGTCTATTACAGACTATACAAGCAGTGTCAAGAAAGGAGACAACGTCTTCCATGGCTGTGTAAGCCAATGCGAGAGCGGCATACACGACCGCAAGTCTGGCAGGTGTTATTTGCCCGCGGCGAACAGGTGCCACGTTGATGCCGCTTGGCTCGTTTATCTGCGAGTGTTTTAAACCACGCTTCATCGTGGGCTTTACAACCATCGAACACCAAAGACGTCCACTGCTGGACATAGGCCTCCCCCAAAGAGTGCCACAATGGCCGGTCCTGCGCCACCCGCTTATTTTAGTATTAATGAATAAATAAATAAAAATGGACACACACTGTTATAGATGAATTATCGAGAACATGGAATTGCATTTGTAGTGGTAGTATGAGAAAATAGAAAATTAAAATATAGAATGCCTGTAAACATACAATACTACTACATATGCAATTCCATGCTCTCGTTAATTTATCTATAACACAGTTCGTTTGTCCAGGTCTGGTGCCCGAGTCGAAGGTGCTGGAGTGGTATTGCGGAGGGTCCGAAGGCGACGCGGAGGACGCCGGCTCCGCCTTGGTCGCAGCGCCCGGCGCACCCGTGCAGAAACGGACAAGGTCACCACATGTCACACAATTACCCCCTTATCACAGAATAAGCAATAGTACATCACATACATCGGAGCAAACAAGCACGTCACAAACATCGGAACACACCTCTATTTTCAAGGCATTAGAGTGCATGTGCCGATATTTTTGAACACCTAGAGTGTACCTATGTGATATGTGATGGCGACTTTACTACGTTCAGAAGGTTCTCTGTTAAGGCGCTGTATGCAGCTGCGCATCGAAAAAGTGCCTTTTCCAAACCGATTATTAGTATACTTGTGCTATTGCTAGAGATCCAAATTTTTGATATGTATATCTTCAATTCATTGGCTATGTTCGTGCTTCGTAGAATCACGATTGCTTACAAAAACCTCGATAGATTTTGCCTTTCAAAATAGTGCTTTTGTACCACCAAACTCTAAATATCTCAAAAGTTATTTGGGATATTACAATAAAATTTGGTGTGATAGGTATCTTTTTAATAGATCTATCTACCTGCTTCTTAGAATTTCAATATGTTTGATAATTCAATACATTTGGTCATTTGGCTGAAAAACCGGGTGTCCGCGTCGTGCATGCGCGGTGGCGAATACGATTTAGTACGCCCGTGGCCACTGCCGACGACGGACCTGTGAATGTTTACCTGGCACGCAAATACGCCTTTTTGCAGCAATTATTTCGAGTTATCACGGTAAATAAAAATAAATAAAGGAATAGGAAACGCTAATACATGCTGGAGAACACATTCGAAATGATATAATAACAAATATAAGTTATGCGATATTTACTACAGTAAAGCGTTTCTACATCCGCACCTAAAACGTATTAATAGGTAGCTGGATAGCATATTGACAAGATGTCAATAAAAATCCTGAATACGTTATCCTGAATACGTAGAACTGTTAGGTAGTAAGTAGTCGGGTGTAAATCGGATTCGGACACGAGCACATGGTTGGGGGGGGGGGACAGAAATATATCAAAAGCATTTAGGGCTGTTACACGAGTTGGTGAACTGAAGTATATTTACTTGCTGTTTAGTAGATTCTATTAAAACGAGTGCAGAAAAAGATCCTGCCACTCCACCAGCAGCAGGCCACGGCCCTTCCTCATTTTCGTCATATACATACATGCATACATACGCTACGGCACATATTTTCGTCCAATATTCCGCAATGTCTCAAGACGAGAGTCTTTGACCAGTGTGTGTTGCCAGTGATGACATATGGAACGGAAACGTGGTCGCTTACTATGGGCCTCATAAGAAGGCTCAAAGTCACTCAAAGGGGGAAAGAGGGGGCTATGCTGGGAGTTTCTCTGCGCGATCGCATCAGAAATGAGGCTATCCGCAGCAGAACCACGGTAACCAATATAGCCCTCCGAATCGCTGAACTTAAGTGGCAGTGGGCGGGGCACATTGCACGTAGAACCGATGGCCGTTGGGGCGGAAAGGTTCTCGAGTGGCAACCACGTACCGGAAGGAGCGGCGTGGGTAGGCCCCCCCCAAGGTGGACTGATGACCTGGTAAAGGGCGCGGGAGTCTGCTGGATGCGGGTGGCGCAGGACCGGCCAGTGTGGCACTCTTTGGGGGAGGCCTATGTCCACCAGTGGACGTCTTTCGGCTGATATGATTATGATAATGCTCGAAAAACATAAACTCCCTTCTGAGGCAGTCGGGTACAAAGAACTACAGGCTGTTCCCCTATACACCTGCAAAACTTTGGCAGCTGTTTGTTTGTGCACATGATACCCATCACAAAACACTAAAGTATGCCGTTTCACATCTCGCACTCACTCTGCCGCCGCTGCTTCTCTAAATAACTACCAAGAAAGCCTTCCCCGCCACGCCCCTTTAAAAATATAATAAGCCCACTAAAGCAAATAAATGTGATGTTATCTAAGTGAACATACCTTTTGTCGGTATGGACTTATTGATCATCCCATAATTTACATACATTTAGCTAACGAACCATTCAAAAATCATGTTGAAAAACAGCAATCACTCAAAATGGCAATAAGAATAAAATTTAATTAAAACTTATACACTCGAAAAAAGTGCGTTTTGGCACAGAATATGTAATAAATAGTACTACGTACAGAAGCTTCTCTGTTAACAAATTCCCTGTTTAGGTACGCCAAACGTGCCTAAATGTGGCCATACCGTTCTATCGCATGCAACGCGCTGCGACCCGTGCGAGCGTTCTGTACCAACACGTGGCAGCCACTGAATAGAGCCCCTTCGGAGGGGCGACCGGCATGTACTTGTAGCGATAAACACAAATCGCGAGTGAGCCGCGCCTGGTTTTGGTCGAAAGTTACATAGATAGGTACATTGCTTTTTGAATAGTAGATGTAATTGGTACACATTGTTGATTTCAATCTTTTAAATACTACTTACTTATACTTTCCTTAACCCTTAAGGTGGTTCGATTGCCATACAAAACGTTATTTGACATTCGTAGGCTAACGGCGTGATATTTTAAGAAACTTATGTAGCAAATTTCATAAATTGGCTTCCCATTTGCGCCAAATTCCCCCTTTCCTAGAATAAACTTGTATAAACTAGATTAATTTGAGAAATTGGTTTGTCACGTGATATTTTGGGAAAACTATTTTTCTTAAATTAATCTAGTTTATACAAGTTTATTCTAGGAAAGGGGGAATTTGGCGCAAATGGGAAGCCAATTGATGAAAGTTTGTTACATAAGTTTCTTAAAATATCACGCCGTTAGCCTGCGAATGTCAAATAACGCTTTGTATGGCAATCGAACCACCTTAAATCGAAAAGGAAAAAATATGGAAATTTAGTTGAAGCTATTGTTTTATGGATATTTATGTTTTTATAAATACTGGAAAGATAAATTAATATAAAAAATCAGTTTATGATAGTTTCAGAGAAATCGTATGTCAAGCATATTGGACGTTGCCAAGCATGCGGTGAACGTAGAACGTACAGTATTTTGTGCATTGCCAATTGTACGGTGCGTTTCTTTTTTGTCCGTTTAATTGAATATTTACATATTTATAAGAAACTAAGTGTCAATTTATCTCAAAATCTCCATGAATCATGTATCCGCACTAAAACAAGCAGATAATAATATAGATGTGCTTAGTGCTGGCAAGTCACAGCTACCGTGGGTTTTGTCGCGCCGCCATTGCCGAAAAAAAATCGACGTAATTAATCAATAAATACGAGTAAAGCACACTTTTACACAAATCAAACTAGCCTCAAGGTAAGCTCAGTGTTTTCAAAAAATTCAGCGTTTTGAAAAATTCTACCCCTAAGGGGTGAACATTTGTATGGAGAAAACTTTTTTCTTTGAGCTAGAGACTTGTAATTGTGTAGAAAGAATATGTATTAGAATACAAATATACAGATTAAGTACTTTCAGTGGTTTGGAAAATTCCACTCGCTAAGAGAGGGATAAAGATGTGCAATGTTTGTATGGGGAAACTTTTTTTTAGGTAGAAACTTAAAACTCTGTAGAAATATTAAGTACCTTCTTATTAAAATACAAAAAAAAGTACTAACAGCGTTTTGGAAAATTTCACCCCTTAAGGGGTTTAAAAGCGGTGCAAGGTTCGTATGGGAAACACTTTTTTAGCTAGAGGCTTGATATTTTGTAGAAAAAATACTAACCTATTACAATAAAAAAACTGTTTTATTTTTAATTTTTCCCTGAAAAGCGTTCAAAGTTTGTATGGAAAGCAAGAAAATTATAAAGTATGAGATTTGTAACTGCGAACTTACCCTGTTTAGACTACAAAACTTATTTTAGCGTTTTTTGCAATTCATACCCTAAAGGGGATTATAAGGGTGTTCAAAGTTTGTATGGAGAGCATATATATAGAGACATTTTTAAAGTAAGGGATTTGTAACTTCGGTTTTAGACTGTTTGCTAAAATACTACAAAACTTATTTTAGCGTTTTTTTAACTCATCACTTAAGAAGGTTAAAACGGGGTTCGAATTTGTATAGAGAGCAAGACATTTTTAAAGTAAGAAATTTGTAACTTCGGTTTCAGACTATTTACTATGAGAGTTCAAAGAGGGTTCTAAGTTTGTATAGAGACCAAGACATTTTGAAATAAAAAGAGATTTGTAACTTCGGTTTCAGACTGCTTACGAAAAGACTAGGTACAGTCAGCGTCATATAGTTAGTAGCAGCCAAAGTAGCCAAATATATCGTAACACATCCTTATTCCTATAGTAATAACGACGTGTTGCGATAAATTTGGTTACCTAGGCTGCTACTAACTATCTGATCCTGACTGTACAAAACTAACTTCAATGTTTTTTTTAAATTTCTTAAACAAACATTTAGACGATAACATGTTATACGTGGACGAATTCGCGGGCAACAGCTAGTTTATATATATATATATATATATATATATATATTTATTTAAGCTTTATTTATTCCATATTGTTTGTGTTAGTACATATTTACTAAATCTAAAAGATATATTTTTTCTTTCTTATATGGAGCACATTCGGGTAAAAGCCATATATCGTCAGATATTAGGAGAAAAGATGGCACTGGAAAAAACAAACTGGTCAGGGCCGGAAGGGAAAAGAAGGAAAGGTAGACGACGAAGACGTTGGACCAATGACATAACTGAGGTCGCCGGACCTAGCTGGATGCAGTTGGCTAAAGACCGAGAAAAATGGCATGAGATCGAGGAGGCTTTTACCTTAATTTACATTTGCTTTAAAATATTCAATAAATAAATCAAACAAAAAAAGACAATTAAAGCTTAATAAAAATTTATATAACTACTTCCGGTTGGAAAATTTGTTGGATTCTTGAATAAAGCATCTTAGAATAACGATTAAAAATGAAATATACAAAAAAAACGCTATTATAAATTAATGATTTTTGAAACCGTATTTTGCCTGGAGTATAGAGTCAAGTAACAAGTGTAAGGTCCATCGTGGTGTGGCCGCTGGTCGAGGTACCATGGTAGGCAGCACGCGCCGCGCGAGCGCAGTGACATACCACGTTTAGGTATTTAAGAGACAAATTGAAATTGTTCTTTTTATATGATGTTTGGTCAAATTACATTTTTTAATAGACATAGTCATGTACTGAAGAACTTGCTGGTCTTAAAATAACCACCCTGTATAATAAAATGCTCTTCTGACTAACATCAGTGGTCTAATTATCCAGTTTTTAATCAGTCAGTCATGTAACATCAATACAAAGTCGCTTCCCGCTGTCTGTCTGTCTGTCTGTCTGTCCCTATGTATGCGTAGATCTTTAAAACTACGCAACGGATTTTGATGCGGTTTTTTTTAATAGATAGAGTGATTCAAGAGAAAGGTTTAGTTAGATGTATAATACAAACCATACATGCATGTATTATGCACATAAACCCGTGCGTAGCAGGGGCGGGTCGCTAGTAGGTAATAATATAATTTCCCAGGAGATAAATAGATAAAGTAAAGTAAAGTAAAAAAAGTAAAAAAGTCATTTATTTAAACAGAATGAGTTTTACATAGTTACCAGGGGTCCCCACACTAGGCTACGCCTGTATCGTGGAGAACCAGTTAATTTTTAAACATCAGAAATAAGTTACCACAGATATTTATTACATTTGGAGGAGTAAGAAAAAATATTTTACATTGAAAAGTTTATACTTAGAGACTAACTTAGATATTAAAGATAGCTTCAGTCTCGGCATAATTTAACGAATGAACATAGCTATTTGTTTATTATGTTTGATGGTTTCTTAAGCGGGCGTTAACTGGCGCTATAACTTTACCTAGAAGTAATCGATTTTATTTCGGTTTAAAAAATAATTAATATATTAGTACAATCCATAATTGAAGACGTTCACCCTTAGGAAGTGAAGATGTCCTATTATTTTATCAGTTCTACGTATTTGGAAAACGGAAGCACCCACCTAGGAACTAGGAAAATGCTAGGTGGATTGATGATGAAGAAATCTGTACTAACATATCTTTGGAAAGTAAGTGTCCATAATTGATGTCATCATACTACGATGCACTTAAGAACTGTAACTACCTATTATTCCTTATTTTCTAAAATAATGAATTTAAATAAATAAATAAATAATAAATATTTGGGGACAATCTCACACAAATCAACCAAGATTTGAAAAATAAAACAATTATTCAAGATGAAAAACATTTGATCGTATAATCCGCAAAAACGAGCCGAATACGGATGCCAACAGAATAAGGCCGTTAGCGGGGTGCGCGGGACGCGCGTCTCCCACTCCGTCTGCCTCACCTCCGCAAATACCTAAATATCGTCTAATAAGAGCGCCTTAACAAATTCCCTGTTTAGGTACGCCAAACGTGCCTAAATGTGGCCATCCCGTTCTATCGCATGCAACGCGCTGCGACCCGTGCGAGCGTCCTGTACCTACACGTGGCAGCCACTGAATAGAGCCCTTCGAATGGGCGACCGGCATGTACTTGTAGCGATAAACGCAAATCGCGAGTGAGCCGCGCCTGCCCTTATTTACAAGTTTCTGTCAAAAATTTAATTTTTGGTACAAGCATTTATTGCCGACTGTACTTTTCTGCATACCATCATCAACTACTCATTGAGACGATTCTAACGAGCCCAAACTCGATGGGGTTGTGTTGTTTTATTGCGGAGTTCCTATGGCCACCTTCCAGCTCCAGCATCAGATCAGCTCCATGTTATCATAATATTGCATTGTCATGCGATATACATATGCATGCAAAATTTCAGCTCAATCGGAAACCGGGAAGTGGGTCAAATTTAACTTGCAAGATTTGATTACAGACAGACAAACTAACAGACAACGGGACAGGTGAAACTAAATAATAGCTTGTAATAAAACATAAAATGCCTCTGCTAAATAACTATTCACAACTTGGAAAAGTTGAAAAACCCCCGACATTTTCGTTTCAAAGTTCAATATCTCAAAAACGGCTGAACCGATTTCGTTGAAACGTAGCTAAGAACCATCACGATCACTCCAGCTTTCGGGTAAAAAACACCGCATTCAAATCGGTCCATTTGTTTAGAAGCTACGATGCCACAGACAGACACACACAGACACGTCAAAATAATAACACCCCTCTTAATACGTCGGGGGTTAAGGGGCTACCCGAGGTTTTCATCGATTTTTGACTAGTTTTGAATCGATACAAATACTTTTGCACTACAGATAGAATTGTAAGGTAAACGGCTATCGATTCTTCAAACTTTAATCTCCATTTTTGTGTACCATATTTTGAAAGAAATTAATAGTTCTTTTTTTATGATTTTTTTAAACATTGTCTAAAAAAACACATTCTTTGTTATAAGATTGCTGTGAAATATCTAACATATACGAAGTCTTCATATTTGAGTTCGTCTCTGGTGTCTCTATAAGCGTGTGTAGGGTTTCGATTTTAAACTAATTAAGACAAAAGTTATGGCCAGAAAACCTGTTTTTTGGTCTAAAATTGTCCTACTTTGATGCCAATTATCTCGAAGACAGTGATGTTTGAAGTGAATGTGGGATAACATATTGCTTAAAACTGTTGTTGGTAATATGATAAGCTACAAAAAACATAAGAAAACTAAGGGATTCAGATTGAAGGTCATTGGCGTATGGGATCCCCTTAATAAAATGTGCTCTGTCCCTTTCTTACGAACACCATCCGAATGTTAACGCCATTTTAGTTAAAATAGGCTTGTATAACGTTTATGAATAGGTACGGCCAAAGAGAATATAACGCACCATTAGAATGAAACCGACCTAACTCAAGAACAAAATATTTGTGTGTTAGGTCGGTTTCATTCTAAATGTGCGATAAATAAGAGACGGGACTAAGAACAAGGTTTTGGATGACAGTGACATTGTCATTTGATTTTGACATGACAACTCATTCGAACTTTAGCTAGTTTGAAATACCACAATACCAATAAAATTAACGCTAGTACGGAAGTAGACTTACCAACCTAACGAACGAGGACGATAGTAGGGTTGTAGTTTAACGTTATCGATATCGATAATATTAGAACCCAACGCTATCGATATCGATAAATTATGATTAGGGACGTCGTTGGGCCCACTGCATGAACAGAAAACTGCTTTACAAAATCTAAAACTAATCCGATTTAGGTATGAAATAATAAAAGGAGAACAAATATTTCATACAGTTTATTTCACACTTATTTCCAAATCACTATATATTTACAAAAATTCACCACACATATCTTTGCGGGTCGCAATGAATTCTTCTCGAACTAAGAAACCTCGCGCTTGTAGGTTTTATCCAAGTACCAACCGTTGTTTTTCATAAGTAAATCAATATTAGCGCTTGATATTTCGTTATTAATAGGTACTTACGTGTTTTATTTTAAGATAATTATTAATTTTATTTCGGCAAAAGCATTGTTTGTTTGACGCACACATGTTTTCTCGTGAAGTTATAATATCCATAGTAACCGGCCAAAGTCACCATGGCAAAATGACAGACAGAGAAAGAACGGAAGTAGGAGATAGCATGAGTCCGCCATAGCAAAAGAACAGATTTGTCACTTGTCAGAACTTGTCAGATTTAATCTGAATTTGAGCAGTTGGACGTCATTCATCTTTTTGTTCCTAGTTGTGCTACACTGGGTACGGCCATTATTTTCAAACCTCCCGCGTAGATTATCTTTTAATTTGATAAATTGGTTAATCTAATCAACTATTTTTTGTTGGTCGTTGCCATGGTTACATCTCCTGGACTGCTCCTGCTTTTAAATCCACTAAACATGTGTTTTGGTTATTAACCGACTTCAAAAAAGGAGGAGGTTATACGTTCATATTTTTTTATGTATGTTCACTATTGTCTTTTGGCTTACCGGAATATAATAACAACAAGTAAAAGTTAGTTAATTAGTTAAGTTTCAATGCCAAATGACGTAGCCAAAAATAAATAAATTCATAAGTACAACTCTGGCTTGGCCACCGGCAAGTAAAAAAGAATGGGAACCTAAAAAGCACTCGTGCGATAATTCAGTTGCGTATAAAGCGATGTACAAAAAATTACATTTCCACGTTTTTTTTTGTTGGTATTTTCACTAACCCAATTTTATTAGATACTAGCTTCTGCCCGCGACTCCGTCCGCGTGGAACTCGTTTATATCGTAGCTCCATAGAAACTTTGCACCCCTATTTAACCCGCTTAGGGGTGGGTTTTTCCAAAACCCTGAAATTTCTTTTCTTGTATTGTAATAAGGAGTCCAAACACAAGGTTTCAAGTCTCTCACTTAAAATTTTACTCCATCCCCATACAAACTTTTAACCCCCTTTTTACCCCCTTGAGGGTGGAATTTTCAAAAATCGCTTCTTAGTGGTTACTTACGTTATATATACTACCTATTGTGAAAAAATCAGCTTTCTAGGTTTAATGGTTTGGGCTGGGCGTTGATTTAAGTGAGTCAGTCAGTCAGTCAGGACTTTGCCTTTTATATATATAGATTTGTAATACAGATTTATTTATTCATAAAAATAAAAAATGTTTTACATGTCAGGAGAATACATCAAATTTAAATTCTTAGTGTTACAATTAATAATATAATAACAATTGCATGCATGGTATGAGGGAATTTCCTTATGTAGGTAGTATATTTGTAATTATGTCCTTAAGATTAGAGATTAAGATAAGAATTTATAAAATAATATCTATATTTGTACCTTCACATATCAGGTTCTCTGTGTCGCACGACGAGGTGTCCTTGGGCAACACGTCGGACAACCTGGAGGCGGTGTCGGAAGCGGCTTCCAACCACAGCGTCACCTCCAGTCTGGAGCTCGAGACGGAGGATCAGAACGACAACTTGTCGGACATGGTGAGTCAGTTAAAGGTGATATCAGGCCCCTATTTCACCAACATGACAATTGTCATCTGACAACGACAATTCTCCGTATTTTCGTGATGGCACCTACAATATACAATAAATTGCCAAGAAATATAACTAAGTTAGAAGGATTGGTAGAGTTAAAAAAAAAGCTTGTTTGCATTTCTAATTAAAAAAAACCTACTATTCACTAAGGGAATACTTGACAGATGAAGAATTGTAACTGTTTATGCATGCTCCATCTCTACTTAAAATATTTGTATGCCTTATGGCAAAACATAGACATACACTATACATAATAGCAAGACCTTTCAACCTATGTTTACAAATACATATTTTGTCTTAGTCTTTGTTGGTTCCACAAGTAACCTAGCTACCACCTTAACTTCTAGAACAAGCTATGTAATGCAAATTGTCAGTGTCAGGTGACAATTGTCAAGTTGGTGAAATAGGGGCCCGACGGTCACATGAGTGAACGACGCCGAATGCCAATATCCAACATCGATTGTTTCACTAATGGATCTATTCGTCACTTTTGATTCACGTGTCAAGATGCAGCTTTCATTCAAAATTAATGGTGGAAATGAAGAGAAAACTAATCTTCTGAATCGAATTTTTCCTTTACGTCGTGTCGTTCACTTCTCCGCGCCTTGAACCCTCCCCGCCTTTGCTAAGCGAGATGGTAGCGTACAAATGTCAATAAGTGTGACAGAAAGGGATATATAAGCACAACCTTGTCATAGATCCACTTTTTAAGGTTCCGTATTACTAAGACTCCGCTGTCCGTCCGTCTGTCTGTCTGTTTGTCTGTCTGTCCGTCTGTCGCCAGGCTGTATCTCAACAATAGTGATAGTTCGACAGCTGAAAAGTTCGTCTTTATGTTGTGTGAAGGCTGTGTAAAATGGCTGTTAATGTTAGACTGCGTGGATTATACTTTACACACTAGTGTCGCGGGCTTGCAGGAGGGTGGTGGACGAGCATCAATTGGGTATTTGACAACAGTGAAAATAAATTGTTTTTTCATTAGCAACAGATACGCATTACGAAAATACTCGGAAAGTATCAATCTTTCATTTAAGTTTGCTATTTTAAGATTTTTAAATTCATAAACACTCACAATAAGGACGTTGTTTGACTGTGACGTTACAAGCAAGTAATCCCTACAAATTCCATACTAACGGAGCATTTGTGACGTTTCATTAAAAGAAGCTGATTTGATTTTTGTCAAATACCGTATTTTATTTGAGTTTAATCTGAGTGAATACAGTGTAAGTTAAATAAAAATATAATTTTAGAAAATACAGCAAGTCGCCTTGATTTTTGACTAGTAGTCACACTTTTTGGTATTTACTAAATCTATACATATATAAGGTGCTAACAAATTAGGTACCAATATTTTAAGAGGTGTTACATTACATCAAAAAAATTAACTTTAAATGGAAATTTAAAAAGCTTTTCATAAGATAATCAATCAGGACTTAATCACGGATTGTTGACTATCTCATTAACAGGGTGTTTTTTACGCAGTAACGTTGTTTCCCTAATTATCTCCAAAAAGTAACATCACATCAACTTTTAAATGTTTCATACTAAGTCTACTCCTAAAGACGAGAACTATCAGCTCTAAAAGTATTGGTACCTAATTTATTAGCTCCTTGTATATATCTATATATATAAAATAAAGTCGTGTTAGTTACACCATTTATAACTCAAGAACGGCTTTACCGATTTTTATGGTATTTGATTTGTGTGTTTGTCTTCGCTTCGAATAGCAGAATAACTATTAGAACATGGAAAAAATAGGTTTTTATTTTCATTCATTTTGTATGGCGATACGAAGTACGCGGGGTCAGCTAGTGTATGATCAAATGTATATATATATTTTTACGTCATACCTGGCCATAAAGTAGGAATTACCGCACGCTATGCGTGCGGAAAATCCCACTTCCTGGCCAGATAGAGACGTAAAATGTTGTACTCACCACGGGCGGTAATAAAGAAAGCCTCAGAGCGCATATTTATCGCCCTTGCCTTCGGCTCGGGCGTCAAATACCTGCGATCTGAGACATTCTTTGTTTAAGCGCCCTAGGTAAGTAATGTACTATTGTCTAGGTGTCAGCGAACGTGAGCGGGCGCGGCAGCCCTAACATCTCCGGGCGGGAGACGCCCTCGTCGCAGGTGACCGACGGTGACGCGGCCAACGACGCGCACAGACGGTAATGTACTATTGTCTAGGTGTCAGCGAACGTGAGCGGGCGCGGCAGCCCTAACATCTCCGGGCGGGAGACGCCCTCGTCGCAGGTGACCGACGGTGACGCGGCCAACGACGCGCACAGACGGTAATGTACTATTGTCTAGGTGTCAGCGAACGTGAGCGGGCGCGGCAGCCCTAACATCTCCGGGCGGGAGACGCCCTCGTCGCAGGTGACCGACGGTGACGCGGCCAACGACGCGCACAGACGGTAATGTACTATTGTCTAGGTGTCAGCGAACGTGAGCGGGCGCGGCAGCCCTAACATCTCCGGGCGGGAGACGCCCTCGTCGCAGGTGACCGACGGTGACGCGGCCAACGACGCGCACAGACGGTAATGTACTATTGTCTAGGTGTCAGCGAACGTGAGCGGGCGCGGCAGCCCTAACATCTCCGGGCGGGAGACGCCCTCGTCGCAGGTGACCGACGGTGACGCGGCCAACGACGCGCACAGACGGTAATGTACTATTGTCTAGGTGTCAGCGAACGTGAGCGGGCGCGGCAGCCCTAACATCTCCGGGCGGGAGACGCCCTCGTCGCAGGTGACCGACGGTGACGCGGCCAACGACGCGCACAGACGGTAATGTACTATTGTCTAGGTGTCAGCGAACGTGAGCGGGCGCGGCAGCCCTAACATCTCCGGGCGGGAGACGCCCTCGTCGCAGGTGACCGACGGTGACGCGGCCAACGACGCGCACAGACGGTAATGTACTATTGTCTAGGTGTCAGCGAACGTGAGCGGGCGCGGCAGCCCTAACATCTCCGGGCGGGAGACGCCCTCGTCGCAGGTGACCGACGGTGACGCGGCCAACGACGCGCACAGACGGTAATGACCATCTATCACATTATATTCGCGTACCCAATAAGCGTGAGCTGTTAAATAAAAATTAAGTCATTATCAGTTTTGTGACGAAAGTTAAGCATACAAATGATGTGAAAATGAACTTGTTTCACATTAAAATAACGTGTATATAGAAATATTTATTCGACAAAAACATGATACACTAGGATACAATGTCATTGGGTCCCGAGCTAGGATTCCCTGTGTTACGGTACCCAGTAGAACAGCAAGCATACGATATTAAATAACAGACAAGTATAGAATAGATGTTTTACAAACTTCACAGCTACAATAATTTTAGTTCTGTCAGTGTAATGTGTGACCGTGAGTGTGTGTGAGAGTCTGAGAGTGCGTGTGTGATCATGAGTATTTTGAAGTGAAGGTATAAATAATATATGCATATCATTTGTAAATTGAAAAGAAAAAAACAATTTTTTAATTAAATTGAATACTTAATTGTCGTCACAAAACTGACATTGACTTATTTTTTGTTTAAGGGGACGTAGGTTCGTGGTCTTCTCTCCCTCTCACTGAGCATAAGCGTGAGCGAGATGGAAGTGCGTGTTTGGAAGCGCGGATATCATGTTTTTTAATTTTATTTATTTGTGCGTTTTAATAAATAAAAAAGTAATAGCTGATTTCCCTCAAACATGACATTGCCGATTTTTAGAACTAATTGTTATATGTTTAGCTGTTGTGCATAATTTATATGTGTGCATATTTTAGACCTATGTTCGTGATATTTTTCTATCGAGCAAAAGTCAAAAACTCAGGATTTGAATAGCTGATTTCCGTCGAAAAAGGCCTCAAAATTGCCAATTAAATTTAAGGCAGCCGTATTATAATCCAAACAAGAGCTACGATTTTTTAAAAATCCGTTTTTGGAGCTCACGTCGCCTTAACAACTCACGCTAATTGGGTACACGAATTATTGAAAATGCCCTTAAAATACTGAACCGATTTTGATAAATGGGGTGTCAATGGATTCGAAATTATGCTCCGGGTGACATAAGCTACGTTTTGTATGAAAAATAAACACATGGTGGCGGTCACATACAAATAAGTGACTGACTTTAAATATTTTGCTATCATAGCGTGTTGGGTATCAAATGAAAGAGGAGAAAATATTATTAATTAGCAGTCGGATTATAGTTTTTTTTAACTTTTTATGCTTGTTACAAGCTTTCTATTAACTTTGAGCTCGTTAGAATCGTCTCAATGAGTAGTTGATGATGGACGATGGTATACAAAATAGTACAGTCGGCAATAAAAGCTTGTACCAAAAATGATTTTTTGACGGAAACTTTTTGGTCTTTATGCATTTAAAAATGTTTAAAGTAGCGAAAAAGAACTCGAATTGAAAAGTACACACTATATGTTCAAAAATGGCTTACGCTATCATTGTTTGCAGGTTACCTCAAAACGTGCCAGTCAGCCAGGCGAACAGTGCTCAGGCGAAACTGCTCAAACAGACTAGGAACGACATCGAGGATAAATTTTGCAAGTTCGAGATTAAGGTTAGTGTAGAATGGTTCGGGTGTCAAATATCTACCTTCTGACACATTCTTTGTTTTACTATTAGGCCAATATCGTTACGTATGCCCATACGAACCAAGGGAAAAGTTTACAAAACTGCCGTAAGAACCACAATAACATACAGTTCAGAATAAGAAGAAATAAGAAATATAAGAAATATTTATTCGACAAAAACATGATACACTAGGATACAAAGTCATTGGGTCCCGAGCTAGGATTCCCTGTGTTACGGGACCCAGTAGAACAGCAAGCATACGATATTAAATAACAGACAAGTATAGAATAGATGTTTTACCATTACAAAGCTACAATAATTTTAGTTCTGTCAGTGTAATGTGTGAGCGTGAGTGTGTGTGAGAGTCTGAGAGTGCGTGTGTGATCATGAGTATTTTGAAGTGAAGGTATAAGTAAGTAAATAAATAAATAAACAATTGATTACTCGTGAGATTAAAAATATAATATAGCTTTAAATTAACAGAGAACAGTTAAGAGCAGTTCAGTCTCACTGTAGTCGTGTTGCAGCAGCCATTTGGTTAGAGTGCTTCTACTAGGGGGGCGACGGGCTGTATAAAATTTGCAGAAGGTCTTTAGGACAAGAGGGGAGATAAATTGGCTGAAACGCTGGGCAAATCTGGATGTATACTTGGGCGTTTTCCAGCGTTGACGTCGTCTTGTGTCTGCGTCAAAGTTTTTGTCGTGTCTTTTGCCGTATGCAAGCATGACCTTTCTAAGGAACAGCTGTCGGACCGTCAGGACATTCGCTTCCATGTAGAGGTCTGTAGTGCGGTACCGGAATGGTTTTCGGAATGCGACTTTTAAAAGAGATCGCTGCGCCCTTTCCAAGCTGATAAGGATGGTCTTTGCTGCTCCACCCCATACTGAGTTACAATACCCTAGTATAGATTCCCCGAGCGCGAAATACACTGATTTTAATAGCTCGGGATACGCAACGTGTCTCAGATGCTTAAACACAAACATGAGTTTCCGAGCGCGAGACTTTAGGGATTCAATGTGCTGACGCCAAGTTAGGTGCGCGTCTAGCAGCACGCCAAGATATTTAATAGTGTTCGTACGTTCAAGAATACTAGCACTGCTTGCCGTAGAACTACTCCCATCATTCTGTACACCCACTCGCATGGAAAAGTCATCACTTGGCTGGCCCCTAGCATTAATAGAAAAGCATAAGTATTTAGTTTTACTAACATTTAATGTTAGTAAATTTGCATCCAACCAGCCTGTGACAATCGCCATGCTGATTTCGGCTTGTCTTTGTACTTCTGCCCAGTCTTCGCCCCTAACCACGATTGCTGTATCGTCCGCAAAAGACACAATGGAAGTTTTGTTCAATTGAAGATTACAGAGACCGTTAATGTACACTAGAAATAAGGTTGGCCCTAGAACGCTTCCTTGCGGTACTCCGAAATCAATATTGCAGAACTCACTACAATGGTCGCCAACACGGACACACTGTTTGCGGCCCTGGAGATAGGATTTGAACCAGTCAAGTACCAATCCCCTCAGCCCGAGTCGTTCTAGTTTACCTAAAACAATGGGGATAGAGACCGTGTCGAAAGCCTTAGCAATGCTGGCCCCTTAAACAAAAACAAGCCGACAAACTCCACGTCACAGAAATGAGAATGCTCAGATGGTCCGCGGGAGTCACACTTCTAGACAAGGCGCCTAACCTTGACCTAACTAAAGAGGAACTTTTAAAGTTAGACCTATTGAAGACAAGCGAGCAGAAACACGACTGCGATGGTATGGCCACGTCACGAGGAGACCAGCGGACCACATGACCAGAAAAATTCTCGAGCTTGAGTCAGCGCCGAAGAAACGTGGAAGACCCCTCACATGGATAAAGACCGTGGATAACGACCTTAAGAGAAATTATATTGACCCAAAGATGACCCAGAACCGCCAGCTCTGGAGAAAAATTATTAGGACAGCCGACCCCAATTAAAAATGGGAATATGTGAGACATTGCCCTTAGAGCGGCATACAATTTGTTGGTGACTGCGACTGGTTGCGCCACCATGGTGTCCCGGTGAGATATTGCCCATAGAGCGGCATACAATTTGTTGGTGACGGGCGACTGGTTGCGCCGCCATGGTGTCCCGGTGATATATTGCCCATAGAGCGGCATACAATTTGTTGGTGACGGGCGACTGGTTGCGCCGCCATGGTGTCCCGGTGAGATTTTGCCCATAGAGCGGCATACAATTTGTTGGTGACGGGCGACTGGTTGCGCCGCCATGGTGTCCCGGTGAGATATTGCCCATAGAGCGGCATACAATTTGTTGGTGACGGGCGACTGGTTGCGCCGCCATGGTGTCCCGGTGAGATATTGCCCATAGAGCGGCATACAATTTGTTGGTGACGGGCGACTGGTTGCGCCGCCATGGTGTCCCGGTGAGATATTGCCCATAGAGCGGCATACAATTTGTTGGTGACGGGCGACTGGTTGCGCCGCCATGGTGTCCCGGTGAGATATTGCCCATAGAGCGGCATACAATTTGTTGGTGACGGGCGACTGGTTGCGCCGCCATGGTGTCCCGGTGAGATATTGCCCATAGAGCGGCATACAATTTGTTGGTGACGGGCGACTGGTTGCGCCGCCATGGTGTCCCGGTGAGATATTGCCCATAGAGCGGCATACAATTTGTTGGTGACTGCGACTGGTTGCGCCGCCATGGTGTCCCGGTGAGATATTGCCCATAGAGCGGCATACAATTAGTTGGTGACGGGCGACTGGTTGCGCCGCCATGGTGTCCCGGTGAGATATTGCCCATAGAGCGGCATACAATTTGTTGGTGACGGGCGACTGGTTGCGCCGCCATGGTGTCCCGGTGAGATATTGCCCATAGAGCGGCATCCAATTTGTTGGTGACGGGCGACTGGTTGCGCCGCCATGGTGTCCCGGTGAGATATTGCCCATAGAGCGGCATACAATTTGTTGGTGACGGGCGACTGGTTGCGCCGCCATGGTGTCCCGGTGAGGTTTTGCCCTTAAATGAGGGGCCGTTTACAAAAACAACATAACTGACATATATAATGAAATCGGAGTTATTGCTATGATTATGTCCGTCTGAGAAGACGCTACAATTGTGCAATAGACATTGTTTAATAGGGAGCATTACTGCAATGTTCTGCCGCCAGAGGCAGCACTACCACTAACAGTAAACCAGTATAGGAATATAGGGATTCACACACATATGCACAATTGATTGTCAAGGATGCTTACATAGACAATACCGCAAGTGGGAACGAGATACAATGTTAACGCTGCTAGTGTCGCCACCTACGAAGAGTTTTGCGTAATGTTCCCTATTAGGAACCCGTTTGCCCAAAATTACCCATCTATCTTTAAAATGGAATTACTCAGCTCTACGGAACTTATAGTACAATAATACTTACATTCTCTTATAAATTCATGTATTTAATTTAAATGCATTGATTTAGTATATGTAACTAGATATACAATCAGCCGAAAAAAGTGGCAGTCCAAAAGAACCGGCTGATGGAATTGGCCGGCTCTTAAGGCTCTTTTGCGTTTAGTCTGGTTTCGACGTGAGACTTGTTGGTTGTCAGATATGTCTAAATGTTCAGTCATAAACTGCGTAAATACCAACAAAAAAACAAGAAAAAAAGATGGGATATATTTATTCCAGTAAGTTCTCTTGATAACGTAACGAAAATTGTATAAACACGTTATAATTGAATAGTTTTAAACATATTTTAAATAATTATGTTTGTTAGTTCAAATGACATACGTCGCAGAACATAAATCTGAGGAGTCGGTATTATATACTTTTTTAATGACCTTGTTACCTACGTTAGCTTTTGATTGTTGCTGAGGATTTCTTGGAAATCTTAAATATGAAAACCATTTTCATATTTAAAATTTCCAGGAAATCCTCAGCAACATGCAAAATGGGCTGCAGTCATAGCACGCGACAGTCGAGACGATTTATTTAAACCAAACGACTTTAAAATAAAAAGCGAAGTAAAACATCATTATGTTACACTCATCTGTGAGCTGTAAATTTGCTACACGATGTAAAATAAATGTACAGATCTTTAAGACATATTCCATTAAGGACACACCCGTTTAGCGGACATGATTGTAACACCGAAAAGAAAAACAATAAAGAACTTTCTATTCTATTCGCGCGTCGTTTGTTCGACTCATTTTCCTACTTCGTATAACATATACGACAAAAAATGGATTAAACAGCCAGCTAAAACTGTCACACCTGTCATGGAAAGAAATGGACTAACGAGTCCATTTCTTTCCATTACATATTTTAATTTCAATTCTTTCCAATAATTTGTCAGGCAAAATTAATTAGTTTATATGGATCCAGTTTATAAAACAAACAAAATCCAGCAAAAACAAGTTTTGTATGAAAAACTTAAATTTGCTGTATTTTTTTACTATGGTACTGAAGCTACATAAAAAAATCCTGGACGGTATTCTAAGAACAAAGTTTTAGAGCAAACTAGCTAGTCGTTTTAAAATGAGAGCGTAACTACGTTTGTATGGAGAAGTGAGCTTACTGCGGACTCTTAATTTACTATAATATAATTGTATAATCCAATAACAACACATCATTTGGAAATTTTAAACTGTTTACTCCCCACTTGTAAAATAAAGTAACCTGATTTATTTGTGATACTTATTGGTCTTTCTGTTTAAATTCATACATAAAATGTTGTTAAAATTATTTTATAACGCGACTCCATTCATTCGCTATTTAGTTTTGACGTGACCAGTTAAGTCACATTACGTTAAAATCTCAATAAACTAAAAAGTATTTTATCTGTTGATGTTGATTTGCTAATATGGTGCTTAAAGTCAAAAAAACTCAGTTCTTTTTTTTATGAAACATATATCTTGATGCAGGTTATAAATTAGCGCTATTAGCAACTACTGAAATATAGCTAGAATTGTCATTTTGGGGCACATTTCTAGACATTTTTGTTCGGCATTGTGAGTCTATTTACTTTATGGTACGTCAATGTTTAAATGCAATACTTTTGGTAATAAAACATTTTTTTGCACAAAAATAACATAACTGCCAATCATTTTACAAAAAACAGGAAAAGTGACGAAGTTATTTTACATATTTATGAAGAGATAACCGATTATTAATGGTATCCAAGTTGCAAGTGTGACTCTATGGCCATACGCCTGCATAGTAAATGGAACGTATTGTTTAAAAAATAATATGTTATGTGAAATTACGTTTTTTTCGCTTCCTGTAAAATGAACACCAATGTACAGATGTAGTGCATAATGGTTTCCCATCGTTTTTTCACGGAAACGTACGAACGTGTCTTGCCATTTCAATCGGTTACGGTACAAAAAGTACTGAGGTTGACTGATGTAGCATGACAAATACGAACATTTCCGAGAAGATACGACGGGAAATGATTATTCACTACATCTGTAGTTATGTTTTGTAAACACCCCCTCAAATGTATTGTTTGTCGTTCACAGAAGCTTCTGGAAGGCGACGAGTGCGTGAGCATCATGTCCGACACGTGGAGCACGGACGTGCTCGCGTCCGACTCAGAGACGGTCGGCGACTCGTGCGATCCGACGCTGGTAGCTGTCAACCAGAGTGAGTACCGTATCGTCAGCGAACTGAGGCTCTAGTATAAGTTTTATCGATACAATACGTTTTCGAACGCGTTTGCGTTTAGTTTCAACGCGAACAGCGCCTCTGGTGGGAACTATTAGGAACTTGCCATACACATTTAAACTAAACGCAAACGCGTTCGAAAACGTATAAGTATTGATAAAACTTATACTAGAGCTACTGTTCTAATCATTATAATATTTATAATATACAAATATAAAACTATTTACAATACAATAACTAATAACTTGGTAAAATCTAAAGCTATCTTTAAAAATTCAACTATATCCAAAACCCCCTTGGCATCGTACCAAAGATGCTGGCAGCATTGCCTCGCTGAATAGCAATACTATTAGCGAGAAAGCTGCCAGCTAGAAGCCGTTTACTAAGCTAAAACGACCCATTTTACCTGAGACGTTTACGACGTGGATAGCTAAGTCGAGGGGTAAAATGGAACATTAATGCCCGAGTTATACACACTCCTTTTCACTTCACTTCATATTTAATAAAATAACTTCTCATTCCCGCTGTTCACGCTATTGGTGATTTATTTTGATTTTGTTTGCAAGAAAACGTAGTTTTATATCGACATGACTTTATTGACTGACTTGACACATGACATGATATTATTTTAATTAAATTAACCATAGAGTTCTGAACGTAGTAAAAAGACCGAACACCCGACACTTAGGTTTTTATGTTTAATTTTCGACACATGATACTAGACTTAAGTTCTTCATACTGCCAAGTCATTTAATGTTTTGATACGTGTTTAAATAATAATTCACTTCTATATTATCTGTTTTTATTAATTTAATAATAAAAACAGAATTGAAATAACAAGTTTATTCTACGAAGTTTTGTTGTGCGTATGGCTGGTAGGCCCGATTGACTTCGTCTTTAAAAAAATATTACTTTGTGCACTGGAGCATAAAAGTGGCATTTTGTGCAGCTTACATCCAGCACAAACGCGATCTTTGCAAGCATGACAACGATGAATGATGATATAAAAGTTTATAATATTATTTGTTTACGTTTCAGACGTAATAGCAAACACGAACGCACCGGACGTATCGGAGACGGCCAGCGAGTCCGCCTGGAGTATGGACGTGTTGGCTTCGGACAGCGATCGGAACACAGAGGTAATGTGTTGTGCGCCTTATGTGCTGCCGTGTAGGGTTCATGTTACAATGCGCTGAAGTTAAGCAAGCGATCTGGGTATCATTGTGAGGGGAAGGAAAGACATTACATGCGAATCCGTACTCTAAAATCTTATCACTAAGGTCTATTTCAGGTTGACACCGATGACTGCGTGTCGGTAGCGGCGCGCTCTGACACTTCGTGGCCGCGACGGCTCTCCCAGCAGGAGGAACCTGTGCCTATTAAGCACAATCAGGTAAAATGCAGCCTTAATGATTAGTAGGGTAAGGTTCAGATTACAATGTAATTACATTGAGGAAGTGGTAACCAGTATCAGATGAACTGAAACCTTATGATTAAATTAGTGTAATTTAGAAATAACTTTTCACACCTTTCATTCAGAAAAGTAAGTTTTGGTCCCCGACGAGAAGGAGCAAAATGCTACTTTTCTGTTCAAGCTACTTTTTTAATTTATTCATTGGCAATGTAGCATTTACGCAATGTGTCAATTGAACACAGATCTTAATAAAATAATCGATTGTAATTCCATCGTAATCGTTTAAAAACGAACATATATATCATATTTTTTTCCTTTTTTAGACTTTTTTTCTTTTTCATTTTTTTTCCTTTTTATATATTTTTTTTATTTTCAACCGACGAAAAAACGGAGGAGGTTCTCAAGTCGACGGGTATATATTTTTTTATTTTTTTTATGTATGACCACGCATAACTTAACACTGGGCGTTACCACTTGAATCCCTCACTACGCTCAGGATCCTACTTTAGAATCCCTCGTATTGTAGGATCCCTCGCTACGTTCAGGATTCAATACACCGCCCTCGCCGTAAATATACTATTTTGCTCCCTTGTGACACAAATAACTATGGTTCAACAGAATGGGGCATACAAGAGACCCGAAGTGATGAACAGCCCTAAACACACGCCGCGCTACCAGCCGAACAGGTTAGTGTTTTAGGGTCAAAATAAGGGGATCGGGAGGCCGATGGGGTTATGAGTCATTGGGTCCGTACATCTAGGTCGTAGTACGGTTCAACTTTTCATATGCCAGAGGGGTAATCAAGTAACGTTTCGAACGCTCGTTAGGAAAGTTTAACTGTCATTTTTCCATATAAAATTTGACATTTGTATTTACCTAACGTACGTACAATGCATTGCGTGATCGACCTGCAGAACGCGGATCCGCTCCTTGACTCCCAATATAACTCAGTTCGATGTCGGTGTACGGAATAAATAACTTCAGTAGCTCTAGTATAAGTTTTATCGGTACATATACGTTTTCGAACGCGTTTGCGTTTAGTTTCAATTTGTATGGCAACGCGTAGTTCGTAAAAGCTACCACCAGAGGCGCTGTTCGCGTTGCCATACAAATTGAAACTAAACGCAAACGCGTTCGAAAACGTATTGCATCGATATAACTTATACTAGTACTAGAGCCTCTGGCCTGGTCGGGGCTTCAATTCAATTCAAATTCAATTCAAATAATTTATTTGTGAAACACAGGTACACAAAGGCATGGCAGGGTAATAAAAACAACATGTCTCACTGTGCTTTGCCACAAGGCATACAACATTCAATTAAACTTAAATTTACGACTTCAGTACGATCAAAATTATACATTAATATTAAATGTCAAATACCTAAAAAACTAAATTTATTTATTTATTTATTATTAAAAACATGTTAACACAACATTACAGTCCTAAAACCAATGCGTCATGAAAACGATACTAAACTATACAACAAAACAAACAAAACACATATAATTACATTGGTACAGTTGATTGCCTGTCATCCATCTCCTCACAGAAGCTCAGACATTCACCGCACACATACATCCATCGCCACGCAAGTAAGTCACACTCCGGTGCTGATGCCAAGAGCGCATTGAGATGTGAGAGAGCACGGATCAGCGGCGAGTTCCTGCGTGACACAGTGCGCGCTGTGGGCACCGCCAACAAATCGCGTCGCCGTGGTCTAAGGGTTATCTTTGGGATATCCGGAGTATAGAGTCGCACGAGGCGACTCACTAGCTCCGGACAATCTGACTCACCGCGTATGATCCGACACGCAGTCACCAACAAATTGTAATTACGCCTTACCTCCAACGAATTATAACCTAGTTCCTAACAGGTATTTGGTGGGATACATAAATGGATAGTTCCCAAAAACTTTCCTATATAAAACCCTTAGGAAAGTTTTCTGAACCTTAAGTTGATTCATAAGGGTGCCATATGATTGACGAAGCTTCCAGCTTGCTTCTAACGAGTTGGGTAGTTAACGGCCCCACGCGATAGATTTCGCGTACGCAAATTCAATTAAATAAAATATATAATGGCGCAAAAAGCGCTCGAAAACGCCATCCGCGAGCTTCAACAAACCGTCGTGCAATGTCACATCGATTAAGTGCACTCGAGACTAAAATAAGTGAACAAAACAGCATAATTAATAATCAGAGTGATGTGTTAAATCTACTTAAAATTAACCTGGAGGGTACCACAACGAGCACAGTGACGAACCGCAAGTCAATCGTAAGTGTCACACCCCCAGCAGCTCTGCAGCGCCCCGGCGCCAAGCGTGGTTGAAAGCTGCCGCGACCGCTGCAGCCGCTGCCGCCGCTAAGAAATCGAGCGCAACAGCCGCTGGCGGACCGAGGAACCTCGACGTTCTAGCACACCCGATAACACCCGAGGTAAGCCGATTGCTGTCGAAGCCGAACGCTGCCCCCGCCGAGGAACCGACACTATCAGTTACTCCAAATATAAATATTATGAATCCAGACACCCACATTTCTGAAGAAAATACGGATGAAACAAGTAATGATTCGACATGCATTACAATGGACAAAACGTGGCACGACGTATCATATAAACATGGCCGAATGCAAGTGAACCCGAGTAACCCGACACGCTTAGCCGTCACCGGCACTGGCCCGGTAGACAGCGAGCTACGTACCACTGAGCGCGCCAAGAAGATCCACGCCTGCTTCTTCAAGCACGACACGACCTCCGATGCCATCCGGTCGTGTATCACCAAAAAAACGGGCATCACAAATTGCACGGTCGACAAATTACGACTAAAACACATACATTACGCATCATTTGCGATAACAGTCCCCTGTAGCAAATTCGAAAGCCTTATGACCCCTGATATCTGGCCATCCGGAACCGAAGTGAGCGAGTGGTTTCGAACCAGCGCCGGGCCCGCCGGGCGCGCCCCCCGCCGCCGTCGTCGCGCCTCCGCTGGCGCCGCCGGCGCAGAGATCAGTGCAAACGCAGCGTGACAGACAGACACCGCGAACCAGCGCCGGGCCCGCCGGGCGCGCCCCCCGCCGCCGTCGTCGCGCCTCCGCTGGCGCCGCCGGCGCAGAGATCAGTGCAAACGCAGCGTGACAGACAGACACCGCGAACCAGCGCCGGGCCCGCCGGGCGCGCCCCCCGCCGCCGTCGTCGCGCCTCCGCTGGCGCCGCCGGCGCAGAGATCAGTGCAAACGCAGCGTGACAGACAGACACCGCGAACCAGCGCCGGGCCCGCCGGGCGCGCCCCCCGCCGCCGTCGTCGCGCCTCCGCTGGCGCCGCCGGCGCAGAGATCAGTGCAAACGCAGCGTGACAGACAGACACCGCGAACCAGGTTCCTCACAGTTTGTCACCAAAACATTAGAGGCCTAAACTGCAAGACAAAGCTGTTGGAGATGCTGCTAAACGACGATCTCACTTGTGATGTGTTAATCATAACCGAACACTTTTTGCGTCAGCATGAAATCCAGTCTGTCACTTTAACCAACTTTGACCTATTATCTTATTATTGTAGACCTAACATAGAACGCGGTGGAAGTTGCATTTATGCAAAATCTCACGTAAAGGCTATAGACCGGCCAGACTATTGCGATCTGTCTTGTGAGCAGGTATTTGACGTATGCGCGATACAGCTACTAGACGAAAATCTATTAAGGTGAAGCAGCTTCAGAAAAGTACCAAAATGGGCTTGGAAATTCCTACTTTATTACGCGAAAACTACATAAAATGTAACGGTTTCTTATTTAAATGCTATTTGAAGATATTTGCTACAATTATATAATGCCCAACACACGATTTGATTAATTTGCCTCGATGGATTAGGCTCGCAAAGTTAGCTCTGATTGCGCTCTGATCTGATTTTTGCTAGTCAATGTTCAGTATTTATTTTTGTATCCTTTTATTCCTTATTAAATATTTGACAACGTAGTAGGGTCATTTTATTTTTAATTAACGTAAATTTGTAACATTAAGCACATAAATATAAAATCTCGCTCAAAACGGATGCGCGTAAGTCATTCGTTTGAATTTTAGTAGGCAGATGGCCAAGCGGCCTCGGGCTGGACGGACGTCTGTCGCGATTTTTTGCATTTTGACAACTGTAAAATTCGATAGTTTAATACCAGCTGTTAGAAAATAATACGTTTTCAGGGAGAATTAATAGGGTGTCATGTGGGTGGATAAACGTTTAAAATAGATATTCGGTCATTTTTACAATTTGTTCTAATTTAAAACACAAAAGTTCGTTCACAAACCCTACCATTACAACCTACTACCATTACATTTTTCATATTTCTCATCTTAAGATTCCGTTATTAATGAAAGAAGTTCGAATACGTTTCTTAAGAATGTGGAATATTTTTTTATCACACAGGTCACATTGTCTAGTAGGGTGTATGTCGTAACATCTCGCTGCCCCAATATTATAGGGTCCTATGTTACATTGTCGGGGTACTTCAATTTAGACTTAGTGTCACTCTGACAGACTTCAAATGTCAAGTTGATAAAAGTGCAACATAGAACCCTATAATATTGGGGCAGCGATCTGTCATATAGAAAGATTTGACATTTGGCATTTACGCTGTCTTAGGACTTAGATATATCGTTTTCAATAAAATGATAATATATTAAATACAATGAAAATCGTATAGTGTACAAACTATAACGATTATGATAGTATATTGTGATCCGCTGTAATAATGACGCCATCCAGTTAAATACCCTGCAGTTCCAACCAATTGAATGTGGAAAGAGATTGTCAGAATATTTATACCTATTCGGAATATGCAAGCATGATGTAATTTGTGTTTATTGTGGTCAAATCAAGACGGATTATTGTCACCCAATTGGATACAGTTCTTCAAGATACCTCCTAACTACACTTCAACTCCAAGTTTTTAACACATTCACTGCCCAGAATCTCTACGCACTACGCTCCTCCTACGCCGTAGGCACCGACGGCGTAGGCGCCCGCTAAGCGGTTTCATGGCAGACCTGAGTGAGAGTTTGAAAGTCAAGTGAGGAAGAAGAAGTAGTAAATAATTGTAATAATTAATATGCCTAAACAGTAAAGTATTCCATTGCATAATATATAGATTTGCATCATTTTGTTGCCTAACATATTTTTTTACCTACAAATAATGAAGTAGGATGATTTCATTGTATGATGTAATTTACATTGAATGATATACTTTTTATTCTTGTGGTATAAAACATTCCTACTAATGAAGAATTTGTTTCATTTTCTTTACCTACTCTGAGGCTAAGGAATTCACTAGAACAGACATATTTAGATTAAGTATGCTGGAGTAAACAACGTATGCTCGCTTTAAAGCTTTATGGGAAGGATATAATGATGTGACGGATCTTGCCAATGAGAATACAATTAGGTAGCTAAAATCGACTTCCGAGCTATGTTTACAATTTGGCACCTTATTCCTTTGTGATAAGGCGAAAAAGAAAAATATTCTATATATCATCATCATTATCATATCAGCCGAAAGACGTCCACTGCTGGACATATGCCTCCCCCAAAGAGTGCCAAAATGACCGGTCCCGCGCCACCCATTCTATATATAGTAGTATAGAATATATAATTTTTTCGCCTTACCAGCTAAGTCTCATAACTGGGAAATTCTTTTTCTCTATTTTCACCCAAGCAGAGCTCAGGTTTATATGTATGTATGTGATACATACATATATAGTATAAAATGGCATATCATTTGTTATCCTATGCGTACAAAAGAAATATCAGTAAATAAAATACATTACTTACAAGCAGGAATCGAAATCGAGGGGCCATCCAGGAAGTACGGCAGTCAGTACAATTATCAAAGAATTATTATTAGTACCATTTTTTATACCATGTATTTTGCAAACAAACACACGGTTTGCGAGATATCGAAGCCTATGGACGCTTGCTACTAAAGAGGATTCACACATTGGAGGATGCTTAGGGTTCATTTGAATTAACTCACAGATATTCACTAGTTAACGATATAATATTGCTTACCTATATTATTCTTTGTAGATATAGGTCAGTAGAAATCGACACAAAATAGGCTTAAATCGCAAGGGCATGGTTTTTCGGTATATGGAACCGATATATAGTTAGGATAGTGTGAACACGAAATTTTGGTTTAAAAGTCATAAACTATGCTACTTTGACCATCAAGATGTAGTACACTTTAAAAGATAAATAAATTTAAAACAATTTAAGTTAAGCCACAGGTCTATAAACTCAAACGATGGCCCTTCAAATATAGTCTTTTTTCCCGAAGATTGTCAATGTTAAGTCATGGTCCCATCCGGATCAAAATGTTGGCAAAATCACTCGTCCAATGAGAAAAAATGTTGGATATAAAGTTTTGTTGATATGTAATTAATTATCTTTCATACAAACCCTCTATAAATTCTGTAAGACTACACGCACAATCTTGAAAATACGAAAAAAAGGTAAAAATGGCTTTTTTTAAGAATTGAGTGCAAAAGGCCTTCGAGAGACCTATAGTTTGTGTGAAAGTAGCCAAGTATCAATGGAAAAAGCAATAAATAATCATCATCATATCAGCCGAAAGACGTCAACTGCTGTACACAGGCCTCCCTCAAAGATTGCCACAATGACCGGTTCTGCGCCACCCGCATCCAGCAGCCTCCCGCGACCTTCATCAGGTCATCAGTCCGGTCCCCACTCAAGAACCTTTCTGCCCCAACGGCCATCGGTTCGACGTGATTTAGGTTTAGATTTATTTCTTTCGAGATAAAAATTACAATATAGGTCCTTATCACGATCTTCAATAATAAGTTATAAAAATAAAATAATATTCAAAATGTTAATACACAAAGTGGAAATTGTATCTCCAATTAAGGATTGTCATTTAACAACTAATAGACACTTACTATTGAACAGAGACCCATAATACTGTACGGTAGCCTGGTATGGTGGCCAAGGACTTTAATGAGCACATGCAGAGAGGCCCTGAGAAAGGTGCAGAGAACGGCATGCATGGCTATAACAGGGGCGTTTCGTACCACGCCTACAGCGGCGCTAGAAGTCCTACTGGACCTACCGCCAGTTCACATGGTGATTAAGTCAGAGGCGCGCAAATCGCTCTACAGATTAAGAACTCTTGGACTGTGGAGCGATAGCAAGCCGAAAACTAAGCACACAAACATGGAGACTGATGGTTTCTTAGACAGAATAACAAACATGGGAAGCGACAAAATGCTACCCAAGTATGTATTCCACAGGAACTACACAACAAAAGTTCCAACCAGGGCTGAGTGGGCCGAAGGTCTAGAACCACCAAAGTCTGGTATCGAAGACAGTATATGGTACACGGACGGATCAAAAATGGGATCCGGTACGGGAGCAGGCATTTATGCAAATGACTACAGTAGTAGTGTAAGCATGGGTAGTTTGGCAACTGTCTTCCAAGCGGACACATACGCCATAATTGCTTGTGTACAGGAGAATATAGACAGGCGAACCAAAGGGCGGACTATCTATATACTCAGTGACAGTCAAGCGGCCCTTAAAGCGCTTACGGCGCCGAAAGTGGACTCTAGACTAATTTATAATGGCGTCCAAGCACTAAACAGACTTGGAAGGCACAATAAGGTGCAACTAGTTTGGATACCAGGGCACAAGGGCTTCATCGGCAACGAAAGAGCAGATGAGCTTGCAAGAGGGGGCTCTACAAATCACTTTGTAGGTCCAGAACCATTTGTGGGACTCTCGCAGGGGACCATAATATCGGCCTTTAAAGCCTACGCCAAAACCAAACACCAACACGAGTGGAGGAATGAGGCTGGCTTAAGGCACTCTAAGCTCTTCATAGAAGGAGTGGACTCGGGCTGGACCAGAAAACTCTGGAAATCCAGTAGGAAGCAACTCAGAATCATATCTGGGGTGTTCACTGGTCACTTCGGGGTCAAGGATCTCTTGGCCAAGATGGGACTATCTGATAGTTTAGACTGTAGAATGTGTGGCGAGGAGGATGAGACTATGGAACACTTATTGTGTGAATGTCATGCCCTTGCCAGACAAAGAATGAACTACTTTGGTAACGGTTACCCGCAACCAAAGGAATTCAAGGTGCTCCCGGCGAACTGCATCATCCGCTTTGTGGAAATGATGGAGCAAGCCTGGGAGCAGGTATAAAGGAGAGAGCAAATGCACAAAAGATCCCACTGGGTCGAAGTGCATCCGAAAGGGCCCTCACCTAGATAAGATAAGATACTATTGAACAGAAATAAACAATGTCAATTTATGCATTAGGTACCTAAATTTAAAATGTGAATATTCAACATAAATGTTACACAAGAAATAATATCAAATGTGCAATATGGCGGCGCCAATACCTACACATTACTATTAATTTTACTCAATTACTTTATTTATTTTTAATATACAACCACACATTTTTGAACGCATCCTATTACACGCCATACCTGGCAACTTTCCTTCACCCTCACCCCAAACCACAGTGCACTAAAAATACCCGTCTCGCACGCGCTAACGCTCAATCAAAAACTATTGAAAAAACTCAAAAATCCTACAAGTGTGCATACAAAAACCACAAGTGATTACCGAAGTACAAGTGTTTACTGTGAAATAACAAAATTCTTTCTTGTATGCTGAAACACGAACGCAATACTGGATTGCCGGCTGGCGCCGATTAAAAGGTTTGTCTTGCCGCACCACAATGTGCCCCGCCCTCTGCCTTTTAAAAGCAATACGGAGGGCTATAAATCATGTAAAAACAATAATTACTTTTTAATTTACAGACTTCTTTTGGTTTGGTTCAGCTAGAAACTTTTCTTCAGGTTCTTCCACGCTTTCTTCCTCAGGTTCTTTCAGTTTTTTGAGTTCGTGTTGTGCCTGGGCTTTCTCAAGATCGTTCTCGTCATCGCCTATCGAAATCAAAGCGATGACTTCGAATAATTTTCCTGAGCAAATTAAGCATAGAACTGAGCATTTGAGCTTAGCTCTCTGGTAGTTGGTGGCAAATGTGCATGCAAAGCCCTTTGAATACCTATATATTTGTCTGTATAGTAACACCAAATGTCTCATTATTTGATAATCAATTTTTACCTATTTTAGTGTTTTCGAGATTGTGATTGAATTATTAGTCTCACAGACCTCTCTGTGTTTTAATGAAAGCAAATTAAATTGAGTTTAACTTTATTACTAATATTTTTTCTCATAGCGCGAGGGATTTATGATTATGTTTTGGTCCAGACAGGGCAATTTAAAATCGACGAAGTTCGGAAAAAATATATAATTTTCGAAGGGCAATAGCTTCGTCCCCTTAGAGCTTACAGATTAGCAGTTTAATTCAAATAAAATTGTTGGAATAGGGAACTTGCATTTTTTTATTTTATTGCGAAAATCAAATGTATAATTTAGCATTAAAACAACTATAGCACTAAAACTTTCTTATGATTTATTTTTCTGATTTTATATGCATTTGAAATCTGCACGCGCCGGCACCCCCCGAAAACGCTCTATATTAAACTGGCTTATGCTATGACGTCACAACATATATTCTCGGCGCGTTTACTATGGAGTAAGTCATTAATTTGCAATTATCTCCACATCATTTGCGTTTAAGTCTATACTTGTCATACAAAATATCATTTTCTGTGCCAATTCAATATTCTGTGTAACTGTTATGTTATTTTATCGAAACAATAATATTTTTTTTCGTCATTTTAACGTGAGATAAAACTAATACAATCGTTTTTTTTTCTTCTGTATGATATTTCTACATATATCCGCATCAATTGAGTGCAATTTATTTGAAATTGAAGTCCCATGCAAGTTCCCCATTTTAATCAACTTTAAAATTCAGACGTAAATGTAAAAAAAGTCCTAAAATTTAAATAATAATAAGTTCCTGACAAAATTAACCTACATACAAACAGGTGAAGTTAATATAAAGCTTGCAAAAACCAGAACTTCATCGTGCTTTGCGATTTTAATGTCGAATTATATAGTCCTAACAACGCATCGCTTTGAACCAGGTTCATTGGATGTGGTACTGGAGAGCACCGAAGAGTTTTTATGATCTTCATGAATATACAAATAACTTCCACATATCACTAACAAATTACTATAATTATGTTATTAGTGTCTACCCTTTGATGTAGGTATCACCATCACCAGGCACCAGGGGGTGTCAGTGACAGTGATTAAAGAGTACTAAATACGTATTAATATATGTAGGTACGAGTTTATTAGGTCTATTTAGTATAATTATATTCTGGCCTGATATTGGTTTACGGGTATACCTAATACATTGGTGTTACACTTTCATAATAACACTTACAACAGCAGCAGGAACCGAATGTATAATTATGTTTTAGGACGGTATTTTATACTTAGTATTATTTGTAGTACCTACTTTTTTGCATTCTCACACTATAAAACTAAGGAGCAAAATAAGGATTTCCTAATATAGATACCTACCCAGTAACGTACAAATAGGTACGTACCAACAAGGCTAGATCATTCTTACTGACGTGATCGCTTAATGGCCCCTCTATTGTGATGAGTTGAGACTTGAGAATGAAACTGAATTTTCAAATTTAATTATCCATCCAGGCTCAAGCCCCCCAAAAAGCCAGATCGATCTGAGTCCTTACCATAATGCTACCCCTTTTGTCAAGCAATGTTAATAAATTTTCGCTTGCTTATTTTCATGAAATTTTGCACCTTAGCGAAGACCGAATAGAGTTGCTATGACATTGCCAATCTAAAGACTAATCTATTGACTTATCAATAGTACATATTTCATATACCAAAATGTACCAAAGAAACATACGCAGAATCATCGCAGAATAAGAAAATGTCAACAAGTCTGACATTATTCAATAAGATGTTTTGACAATTTCACTTTCTGTATGGAGGTTGGTGACTGATTTAAATGTATAATATCACGAAAGCAAAAAAATACCGAGGTCAGTGACCTGTCACAGTAAAGTGAGATAGTGTGCGTGAAATGTAGCGGTGTGTGTTTCTGGGGAGAATTACGATAATGTTGCGCCGCCTAGTAGGTTTTTAGTGTAATGTAGCTTCACCCGAGATGCCTCACCTTAATAGTAGGAATTTACCATTCCAATTTAACTAGTCACACCGTTTATCTTAAGCTATTCGAAAGCCTACTGACCAAAATAGATGAAGAGAAGCTAAATGCGATCGTTATGGGCGATATTAACATCGACCTACGCGGCAACACCTCGACAAAGAGACAGCTACTGGATATTTTAGCCGCCCATCAGTTCGGTCAGTACGTGGAAGAAGTCACTAGGAGAGATGGCGAAAGCGAAACATTGCTGGACCACGCATACTCGAACATCCGGGACGGCCGTGTGTCCGCGACATGCGTAAACACGAACCTCAGCGACCATGCGGCGCAGCGCTTGCGCGCGCCACTACCGACCCGCCGTAGCCAATCACGGCCTGAACTGATAACAAGGCGTGTATTTTTTGTGGCCGCTCTTGAATCCATAGATTGGCAGGAGATTGTAGACAGTCACCACGGCGAATGCGAGGAATTTGCCAGACAAATTATTACCACCTTAACCAATTTACTTGATATTCATAGGGTAATTTCGCCGGTTACACGACCACCTTCGGTTAGCGACCACTTGAAGAACATGGTTTTTTCAATTGAAGATAACATCAATTCTACAGAGCCTATTGAAACAGTCAGCCGTAGGCCTTATTGTTTGTAGTTATGGAATAGGAATTTACAAAAAAAACGAGAAAAATATGCTTTCAGTTCACCAAGTCAGCTAAGTGGTCGCTAACCGGCACATGAAATTAGGTGGTCGCCAACCGGCGAAATGACCCTATCCCGTGTAAAACGACTACCATACAACCTAAAATTAACCCGTGGGTAGACTTCGAGCTTACTGATTTAAAATTATTAACATTTGATTTCATTAAACTTTCAAAAAACAGCCCGGAAAATAAACACCTTAGCACCGCATCGACGAAAATACTAACCAGATATAACCATATGCTGCAAATGAAACGAACCAATTATTTTAACTCCCTAATACATAACAACGGTAACAAAAGCAAAGCAATGTGGCGGGCCATTAATATCGAGTTAGCTCGGCACCCCGCGAGCGCGTCGATTTCACGGACCTACTGGTGAATGGTGACGGTTCGCATCCAAGCAGCTGCTGGTGGACGCGGTGAACGACGAGTTCATAACAGCAGCCGCCGCGTGCGGTGCACCGCCCGCTGACCGCTCGCGATGCCTAGAGTCGCTGACCGACCGAACCCCACATAGCGAATGCTCAATTAAATAAATAAATAAATAAATAAATAAATATTACGGGACAATCTTACACAAATCAACCTAGGCCCACGGTAAGCTCAATAAGGCTTGTGTTGTGGGTACTAGGCGACGATATATATAATAGATAAATACATATAGATACTTATATACATATATAACATCCATAACTCAGGAACAAATATTCGTGATAAACACACAAATAAATGCCCTGACCGGGATTCGAACCCGGGACCTCCAGCTTCGTAGGCAGAGTCACTACCAACTGGGCTACGGAGGCCGTTAAATTAGATTGAGTCGTTTTACACCGGCCGAAATTAAATTTATATTGTCATCCCGTATAGCTCCAAAAAACAGCACGGATATTTATGGACTCTCCGCGAACCTCCTCAAACAATCCGGTCCAGCGATTAGCTTCGTCTTATCGGAGCTTTTCAATAGTTGCATGCGGTTAGGAACGTTCCCAGAATACCTCAAAAAAGTAAAAATTTGCCCGCTATACAAAGGGAAAGGCAAAAAAAATGTTATTAAATCGTACCGACCGATTGCGTTAGTGCCCGGCCCTAGCAAGTGCTTTGAGGTAGGGCTGAACGAGAGGCTGCTGTCTTTTTGGTTCCCAAGAAACGTACTGTCAGACAGCCAATACGCATACCGACAGGGCCGGTCTACCACCGACCTCATGCGGGAGGTGCTACACTGCGTCTTGCGCGCTCGTGAAGCAGGACGGCACGTGGGCATTGTATGCTGCGACCTTTCGCGCGCCTTTGACACCGCCGACCACGTGCTTATTGCCGACAAACTGGACCACTATGGCATCCGGGGCCCAGCCCTAAAGCTTATGCTTATGCTTGATATGACTGAAAGGGCTCAGGTGGTCGTCGGCGACAACGACAATGTGAAATCCGCAGAGCGCTGCAACCTAATAGGCGTTCCGCAAGGATCCTGCCTTTCTAACACCCTATTTAGTATCCTCTTAAATGACCTACCGCAAGCGATAGCAGGTGCTAATATTTACATGTACGCCGACGACGTCACAGCAGTGGTGAGCACGCCAACGAAGAGCGAATTCGAAAGAGCTCTAAACAACGTTGTCAGGCAACTGCACGAGTGGTTCAGGGCTAATGGGCTGGCACTAAATAAAGATAAGACCTGCTACATGACAATAAAATTAAACGGTCATCAAACCGAGAGCCTGCAGGTGTGCGCAGGTGATGCCCCTATACAGCATGTGTCCTGCACACGCCTGCTCGGGTTCCACCTCGACAGTGCACTGACATGGGAAAAGCATATAGATGAGATATGTAGTCGGCTGGGGCGAGCATGCTTCGCACTGCGCCGGCTGGCGCGCACCGCCGGGCGGGCCGCCGTGCGAGAGTGTTACTTCGCGACGGTCTTTTCGGTGCTGACGTACGGCGTGGAGCTGTGGGCTCGGGCCGCCGACTGGTACCGCGTGTTCTCCATGCAGAAGAGGGCGTGCGCGGCATGGCCGGCAAGCCGGCCGACGCCCCGGCACGGGACCTATTTGTAGAGTTCCGAATTCTGCCCCTGCCATGCATACTGATACACCAAGTGGCAGTCTTCACCCACGAAAACCTTGATCAGTTCAAACGCAAAAGCACGAACTCAAGATATCCTTTACGGAGCAACAAGCATGGAGACAGGCTGGTGGCGGAGTACCATAGACTAGCGAAGTCAGCGAAGTCGGTCTATAGCCTTGGACCTTCCGTTTACAATCGTCTGCCAGATAGCATCAGAAGTGCACCTTCCACTGCAAGATTTAAATCCAGTTTAAAAAAGTGGCTTTTAGAAAATACGTTTTACCAATATGATGAATTTTTCAACATACCATTGGCCATATGACATTGAAATAATTTATTAATATAAATAGAACAATGTATAATATAATAAATAACAACCATTATGACTAAATGTATGTACATACCTAAAACCTAATTAGGTATTTATAATTAGAGCATATCTATTCTACTGTAAAATGACCTATAACAATTGTTATCAATAAAATTTTCATTTCATTTCGAGTGCGTTATAAACTAGCCTGATGGCCCCGGGATCATAAAAGTCACGAAGGTTACGAATCACAAAGCCTAATCTTCGATAGCAGCTTTTAGCAAGTGATAATATGTGCTCATGGAAAGTAAGCCGCATATCGAAGACCACGCCAAGATACTTAACGCTGGAGACACGGTTGATATGCTCTACTCCAAGCATGTATTGAGCATGTATCGGGGTACGTGCACGGCAGAAGGTGCAGACACAACACTTGGCAGAGTTGAACAGAAGTTTGTTATCCATACTCCACCGGAAGACCAAGTTGATGTCCCTTTGCAATGACTCACAATCAGTTAATTGCTCCACACCGTAAACTAATTTTACATCATCGGCATAAAGGAGACATTGGGATGACTTAATAACCGTTGTGAGGTCATTTATAAATAATATTAATGGGCTTGGAGTAGTCTGTAGAAGACTTCCGTCTACAGACTACTCCGAGTGGTTTTCAGGTTCTACTATCTACTATGTTATAGTTTAATATTACCTCAAATTGTAACCGTACATAGCTTTTAGTACTATGAACCGATATTGTATGAAAATTGTAAGTTAGTTCTAACTACCAAAGCGTAATTATTTTTTGAAAATTTATCAAGCAGCAATGTAATGCTTGCACTCATTTGACACATCGAAGAAGCGGGTTACTTGTGACAGTCGTGACGTCACATCAGTAAGACAATGTAGTAATTGTGTGCCGAATTGTTATATAAGAAAAAAAAAGTTGGTAGAAAAAGATCTTGCAATATCGGTTCATGGGCTATGAACCGATATTGCAAGTTTTAACACCTACCTCTGGTTACAATTTGAGGTAATATTAAAAATACACGGTGTATTTACTTGCCAGTATAGATCAATCCCAGCCCCTCCACCATATTTGTCTTACCCCAGATCCGGTGGCGGTTACCTCAGCGCCACCGCCCAGCTGTCCCGGGGCGCGGAGCTGGACCTTGGAACAGCCCACATATATCCTGAGAACAGGAAGAGCATCCTCGTCAACGGATATCCGGTGAGTGAAGGTCACACAGTTAGTCTATAGGCAATATCGCAAAAAGTCGTCTCCTTCACGATTTTCGTGAACACGTCTTCTATATGGCTAAAACTGGTATGGATGTGTTCCGTGTTGTCTCCGGAGTACGAATCTACCGGTTTTAATTAAGGCAGAGGGGAAGGGGCATAGCTGTGACGTCACAAAGATGGCGGACGACGGTCATCCATTTTTGTTCACATCTCGGGTTCTATTTTACTGATCGGTTCGTGTGAGGTGTCATTTGAAAGAATATTAAACGTACTATAATTCTTTCTTTGAAATCTATGACGTACAATCAACAGTTAAAAAAAAAAGATTACTTTTTTATCGTGCAAGTTTGCATAAGTTCTGATTAAATACGCTTGTAACTCAACAACTAAGTTTTAGTGCAATTTAAGTTATTATAAAAAAATTTGGTCATTTTATAAGCTTTCCAAAAATATAGAATTTGTTGGTATACAGTAATAAATAACCTAGAAATTATATGTTTTGTTCATTTCGCACCGATTGACTATCACCACGCTCGACTCTGCTAGCGATCGCTGGCGTCGCGTCGCGAGCGCCTTTACGAACTATTTTTTGTTTTTTTTGAGTAGGATTGCGAGTCAGATGGTCATGTCATGATAGCCTAAAGCCGCTAAATAAAGATCTTCTCAGAAACGTTGTAGCCCGAGCCGAAGGCGAGAAATTGGTCTAGTTCCCAGTATTACATTCAAAATAAAATAGGAAAACAATGAAAGAAAGCAGCATTATTAAGGGGATCCCATACGCCAATGACCTTCGATCTGAATCCCTTCGTTTTCTAATGTTTTTTGTAGCTTATCATATTAACAACAACAGCTTTAAGCAATATAGTATCCAATATTTACTTCAAACATAAGAATAAGAATAAGTTTATTTTGGAACAACAACAGGCATATATATCATATAAGGCTTAGATCTAAAGAAGGAATCTAGTGTTGCTTCAAAAAAGGAGTCCACTCAGCATGAGTCGAGGCACACAGTGCAACGACGCTGATTTTCAGTGGATCCGTTAAACTAAAACTAACTTATTAACCTATATAAGAGATATTAACCTAAGAATATACATACTGTACGGTATACAGAGATAGTCCACGCTATGTCCAGCGAAAACCAAACCAATACCTGAGTTGCAATTACTATAATAATATCCTACTCAAAATAATATTCTTAGCACTGACGCAGATCGAGACGCAGATTGAGACGCAGATCAGCTAGGCCAAAGAAATTTGAAAAAAAAAACATCACTGTCTTCGTGATATTTAGCATCAAAGTTGAACAATTTTAGACCAAAAAACAGGTTTTCTGGCCATAACTTTTGTGTTAATTAGTTTAAAATCAAAACCCTACACACATTTATAAAGACGTCAAAGACGAACCCAAATATGTAGATTTCGTATATGTTAGATCTATCACAGCAATCTTATAACAAAAAAGGTGTTTTTTTAGATAATGTTTAAAAAAATAACTATCCATTTCTTTTAAAATATGGTACACCATAATGGAAATTAAAGATTGAAGAATCGATAGCCGTTTGCCTTATAATTTTATCTGTAGTGCAAAAGTATTTGAATCAATTCAAAACTAGTCTAAAATCGATGAAAACCACGGGTAGCCCCTTAAGAGAATTCGTTATGGCCCGGGGCGCGCCGCAGTACCTTTGTTGTAGTTTGACTTCTATTTTCTAAATCTGACTGGTTTTGGTTAAGTTTTTCCTAGGAAAAGGGAAGTGAATAACTGCTATGGGAAGCGAAAAGAGGGAGAAAGTTGCAATCAACGTTGCAATCGGTCCGTCTTGTTTGTGAGAGTGAGAGGAGAGTTTGTCCGCGTAGGCTTAACCTACGGGCCTTGGGCCCTCGGGCTCGCGTATAGAGCGAGCTCTGATGGGACGCTTCGGGCCGACGAACCTACGCGGAGCACGGCCTTCGGCCTCACATGCCTTGCCACTCACCTTGGAGCCTTTGGCCCTCAGGTTCGCTTGTAAGACACTCGGGGGTATGGTGTCCGAGAGCGCACCCTGAAGTGACGCTTCGCGCCTTCGGCCCTACGTGGACCTCGGCCTTCAGCCTCGCATGCCTCACCGCTCGCTTTCGCTTGTAAGACACTTGTGGGTAGTGAGTTTCTGCGCAAGCTGGTTATTCGGACCTTCGGCCCTCGGGCTCGCGTACGAAGCGCGCTCTGATGGGACGCTTCGGGCCTTCGGCCACAAGCGAAGCTCGGCTTTCTGCCCTCAGGTCTTAGTTCTAGCTTGTAAGAGACTAATTAATAGTGGAGCGTCCGCGTGGACCGACGATATTTGGAGTCGATGAGCCGAGGTTCAAACCCTGCGACCGACGCACTTTTTGTATGTTTTGTACATTCAAAGAAAAGTTTTAAGTATCGCAGAAGAGATGGCGCCTGTATACGCAAGCATTAAACGCCTTCTCAATTTGGTCGAGTTACCTGTCTATCTCAGTATGTATATTGTAGTCTTTGCACGGCATGACTCGTAGTGCCAGTTTCAATTTACATACTTAAGATAGTTAAAATCATTAGAATCGATCACAGTTTAAAATGTTTACTTAGTAAAGATTAAACGGGATTGAAATCTAAACGTTTTTTAAGTTCGTTATGAATTTTATATCGATAAATATTTTTATTTCTTCTTTTCAAACTATTTGAGACATTTTTAAGAACGTCACTTCGATCACTTACAAAAGTAAGAGTTTTGTCTATGACTTTAAAAAATACAGAAAACGCGGGAAAACTTTATACACACTACTAACGGGCGCGATTTGTCACACCAACTTGCAATAGTTGGAAAGAGACTGCCATACATTTCTTTCATTCTAACAACAACAAGTTGTTGTGATAAATTGCTAGGCATTTAAACGTACGAGCATTTGGCTGTTTGCAGTAATTTGCCTTAGTCAATACATATGGTTAAAAGGTAAAAAACTATATAGTAAAGGATTTTCATACATTTTCCTGGCCGCTGAGGCTGTACAATAATGACTTTTAACTTTTTAAATTTGCGCTCGGCAGTAACAAGGAACTTCACGGACTATTTTTGCTACAGTAAGGCGGACATTTCCGAGCATAATGGAGAAAAAAAATATGCTTAGTATATAAATGTTCCATTCAGACATCTCAAAAAATTACGAAGTTACAACCGTTTTAATATTGCTTGTTAGAGAGAGAAAGCGCTCGTGGATCGTGACGTCACGATGAAATGAAATGTAAATTTTCTCAAACATGCAGAAATGGAGACCTTATGCTCGCGGAAATAGACTAAGAAACAAAGCGTTATGGGCGGCACGAATTTACACTGGTCGGTAATGGGATTTGTATAGGAAATTGCGTGGCGATGTCGGATCACCAGAAGTTTTGTAACGAAAATTTAGAATTTTACTTTTGTTTTCTTATGATTTGTAAATTTCTGTTCATTTTTTTTTGAGAAAAGTTCTTCGGCCGTTACTAGAGATTGTCTGCATTTTATTACTATCCTCTCTATCACACTCTGTAAGCAATCCCTTTCTTTCCGGCCTTTCTAGTAATGTACTATTATTGAATATTTATGAAATGTAAATTTAGGTTTACAAGTTTTGCAGATTTTCTTTTACAACTGTTCCCATTAAATGCTAGCTTAACATATCCTTTGGACGGCCGGAGGTTAAAACCGAGCCTTTACCTTGTTTATAATCACGACAGCCCATAATGATGCGTGTTGTCGTCAGGTGATGACGTGTTACGCGACGTCGGCGCCCGAGAGCCCGGGCGTCTCCGCGCCCGCGCCAACCAACGTGTTCGAATACGGACCGCAAAACGGGTAAGCATACATACAACCACAGATGTATGAATATAAGGTGATCGGACATGCCGGCCGATTTGTATAGAGTACGCCTGTCGCAACTACATTAACCCACACAACGCCCAAGTAATTGACAAGACAAAGCACGCACACATCTAAAACACACACACTTGTATACCTACACGCTTATTTGACAATAAACGCGCATCATATCAGGCATTTTGGGAAAAAACGTAATATTCTCTGCGATCAGCACGCGTGCACAGTATGGCAGTGTATGCCCATTGAGCTAACAGCTGCGATACGGCCGCCGGCGGCTTGTCCTCTCACTAGTATTATATGCTCTGAGCATACAACCAATAATAAATGATGACGTACAGTCAGTATCATAAATCTCTAAGCGATAAGGCCCTAGAACCACCAAAAGTGTAAAGCAGTAAACATTTTTTTTTTCCAAATACAAGTTACATGATATATTAAAATATATACTCGCCAAAATATTAAGTTTGATAGCGAGACGCGCTCATTTACTATAATATTAACTATTGTAACTTAACCTAATTTGCTTTTATGCTTCTCTAAACTTTTTTACTTTTTAACATGTTTATGATGCTGACTGTACCAGTGAGGGATACACTTTAAGAAAAAACACCTAAAGTTATATATTTTATTGGAGCTTTACATGTGATAAGAACTAAATGTTACCAACCCACAGTCTTACGAATATAATAGGAATCAATGTACAGCTTGTGTTAATAACAAATATGCAAGTGTCACACTAATAATTTATTTATTTATTTATTCCAACAAATTACACAGTATTACCTACAGTGAGGCACCATGCCAAGGGTCATTTCGCCGGTTACGCGACCACCTTCGGTTAGCGACCACTTGAAGAACATGGTTTTTTCAATTGAAGATAACATCAACTCTACAGAGCCTATTGAAACAGTCAGCCGTATGCCTTATTGTTTGTAGTTATGGAATAGAAATTTACAAAAAAACGAGAAAATATTCTTTTAGTTCACCTAGTCAGCTAAGTGGTCGCTAACCGGCACATGAAATTAGGTGGTCGCCAACCGGCGAAATGACCCTACTAAGATAATCTTATAATAACAATAAATCTTAAAAACTAACTCAAGACGGACGGTCATCCATCGCCTCACATAACCTGTTACATTCAACACATATCATCTTCCAACTACTTGCAAACACATCGCAGTCAGGTGCTGATTTAAGAAGTGCGTTTAGATTTTTATAGTGGTGGTTTCCTGTACGCCACAGTGCGCGCTTTGGGAACTGCCAGTAAGTCGCTATTTCGTGGTCTAAGATTGAAATTTGACCGAGACAGAGAGGGCGCGGAAAGGCGTACCAGTTGTGAGACCAGCTGGGGACAGTCTGAATTCCCGCGTAATATCTATATAATCTACAAATAAAGAGATAACACATTTAATGTGTTCGTTATTTCTTCAAGCGTCAATATAAGTAATTTACATGTAACTGTGCTGAGCCCATCAGTCTGCGCGCTTCGAAAGCTGCTCGCTATGTGTGAGCGGTACGCGGAGGCGCACGGCCTCAGGTACAATGCTAGTAAGAGTGAGCTACTTATCTTTAATGCGGGCACAAAAAGCTACAAAATTGTACCACCAGTCGAGCTGGCTGGAGCTCCGCTTAAGATAGTATCGCAATTTAAGTACCTGGGGCATTGGGTCACCGTGTCACTAAAGAACGACCTGGACTTGGAGAGGGAGCGCAGGGCGCTGTCAGTGAGAAGCAACATGTTGATCCGCAGGTTTGCAAAATGCACAGCAAGTGTTAAATTAACCTTGTTTAGAGCCTACTGCCAGTCTTTTTACACATGCAGCCTATGGATCGACTACACGAAGACTACTTACAGCGCCCTGCGCGTCCTCTATAACAATGCATTCAGGATGCTGATGAGGTTGCCGCGCTACTGAAGTGCATCGGGGATGTTCGCGGAGGCGCGTACGGATGGCTTCCACGCTATTATGCGTAAGCGAGTCGCGTCCCTGATGCACGAGTGTTCGCGGCAGCTCCAACGGACTCCTGAGTGCAGTTGCGGAAACGCATGACAGTCCTATATTCCGCCAATGGACGAAGTCTCATAGCTCACAAGTGAGCTATGAGAAATAACATAGACCTAAGTAAACATTGTTACTAACATATATGGATGTACCATTTACTCCGCAATAAACATATATTCATTCATTCAACAGCGAAACAAGCCAGTCGTCATCGACCCTTGAGGCCAGCAGCCAGTCGGACGCGACCAGCCAATGGGTGGACGACTCGTTCCCCCCGCCCCACCACTCGCCCGCGCGCCCCTTCCCCGCGTGCAAGTACGACATGCCGGGGCCGTCCAAGACTTACGAGGAGAGCGATGCCATGGACAGGTGACGTGTTCACTAAATAGTAGGTACATTACTGCAGAGGCTGGGAAAATAGGGTTTGCCGGCCAAGTAGACGGACGGCCGAACGTAGCGAAGCCTGATTGGTATACGAGGCTGGTAAGACCTACGCCGACTAGCCCATGTATGAGTGTATGAAATAAAATAAAAACTCCAGGATTTTTTTATGGCTTAACACCATGATATTCCTCAAATTGATTTAAAGGGACAATCTCCGAGCGTTTGGACCGCTCGGTTCTAACGTCATTGTCGACTCACGATTATTTCAGCACAGGTAGAACATATCACGGAAACTTTTATCAAAAAAGACTCAGCACCGGTATTGGCTTACGTCTTCATCAAAAGTGGGCTCTGAATTCTGATATTCGTTTTTTCAATAGTATTTGCTGGCGACGACAATGACGAAAAAAACGACTTAAAAACAAAAGAAGGTCACTCTTCAGGCCTGATTTAGAAAGATATGCGATATTCCTAGAGACGTGACATTCCGAATTTTCATTATATTCCAAAATAAAATTTGTTTCAAAAACTTTAGCTAATGTTAATAAAAACGTATTGCAGATCCCTCAACTCGAGCGAGAGCTCCTTCAACGCGCTCTCTGTCTCGCAATACGACCGCCGCTTCGACTCAGGCATCGACACGGAACGGAACGACGACCGCTCCGCCATCACCGACCTCATGACGCGGATGTCATCAGCGACCGTCTCCACCAACCTCGCCAACAACGTGTCCCGGATCAAGTCCGAGATACGGACCAGCATCGTCAGCATATCGTCCTCCAGGTAATCTTTAGGAAAACCGAGAGTTCATATAACTATGGACAACAGGATACCAGGACCCTAATCCATCAATCTGACAATGACAATTCGACGTACATTGCTGGGTCGACAAGTAACGGTGGTGGACAGCATCTTCACTTCAGCAACGTACGTCGCATTGTTATTGTCTGGTGACAACTGTCAACTTAGTGAAATATGAGCCCGGTGCTTGCAATAAATTCACAAGGTTAAAATGAAGATACAAATACTATGTAAAAAGTTTTAAATACCTTGCCAAAGTCTTAGGTGGGTGCACCAAGTCGCTTGTAATCGTAAGCGGCGTTCGTTAAAATCTGAATGTATGCTATAGAATGACAGCTGCCGGCGCCATATTTAACGTTGTTCGGTCTGTAACCGTATATGATCGCATTCTCTTAATCAATTATCTTTTATCACCAGGATAGAGAAGAAGCGCGAAACGTCCAGCATATCCCTTAGCACTCTATCAGTGAACAGCGAGACCTCCGTCTCCGACCGCAGTTCGAGCCAAGACGTCAACTCCGAGATCGTGACGGAGCGTCGCATCAGCCCCCCGCCCGTCAAGACGGCTTCCACTGGCGCCATACCGAAGAGCATCAGCTTTGATGCCACGGCCGAAAAGAGTCAGAGGTTAGTAGTTTTTTTTTTTCCGTGTTGTGGCTTTTTGCTGCTTAGGCACTTTGCCATTGGTTAGTAGTTGTGTAACTACAGTCACAAGTGTGTCTCTAGTACTGTACTAGCTAGAGAGAGATAGTGTTTGTTGCGAGACCTCCGTCTCCGACCGCAGTTCGAGCCAAGACGTCAACTCCGAGATCGTGACGGAGCGTCACATCAGCCCCCCGCCCGTCAAGACGGCTTCCACTGGCGCCATACCGAAGAGCATAAGCTTTGATGCCACGGCCGAGAAGAGTCAGAGTTATTTTACGATTTTGTCGACGTGCATACCTGTAAACTTTCTCGAGATAGGGTCATGTTCACTGAACACTTAATACTATAGAATGGCGATGTGGGCGTGGCACGCGCGCCACTAGAGTTTGAGCATGCGCTCAAGCTTTCGCACCAACGTCACCCGATCGCCGTGTGCCGTGTTGTAGGCGGCGTGGAGGGGACGAGTTGGCGGCTCCGGTCCCGATGGAAATCGCGCTTGATATCCCGCGCTATAGTATTTAGTGTTCTGTGGTCATGTGGTTACATGAACCACCTAAGTATATCTGTTTGTTTTGGTTCGCAGGCGGCGCATAACCGAGGACAGTCTAGTGGGCAACCTGGACGAGCTGAAGAACAACGTGAAGCGGTCGGGCGGCAACCTACTGCACAAGTTCAAGATGTTCGGCCGGCCGAAGGCGCGCTCGCACCAGCATCCCAACGGTGAGTAGGGCCACTGCGCCGGTTACGCGACCGTCTTCAGTTAGCGACCACTTGTACAAGTCAGGGGTAATAATATACGTACATAAATAAGGACATAAATATCGGTACAGGACTCTATGTCATAAAGACGTGGTACATATATTTGTCCTTTTCTATGTACGTATATTAATACCCTTGACTGTACAAGTCGGACAAGGTTTCTTCAATTCGAAATATTCAAATTTCCACAGGCCCTATAGAAGGATCACTTTTACGGCTAGACATAACGGTTTAATATATCTTATAAACCTTGTCTATAACCCTTTTTACTACAAACTAACATCAAACATCCCGTTTTGTAAGTAAAACATGTATATTTAACATTACGACTAGTACCCGGAAAAACAATCGAATACTCCGTATTCAAGAAAAAATATATTTTCGTGCCCGGTTGTAACCACTCTATGTTATTGTCATCTTGCGAAGAATAGGTATTTCGACTCGCCTAATTCCGATCTCTGTATGACACTGAATCCAATCGAGTATCTCATTATTAGCCGTGTCTACGCCGGACGCATGCCTCGCCCGAGCATGCGCGCTCAGAGGAGTAATCACGTAACGATCCGAACGCGCGTCGGTACAATTTAACTGTCAATTTTCCATATAAAAAGTGACATTTAGACCTACCCGACGTTCGTACAATGCGTTACGTGATCGAGCTACACGTGCCTCGGGCGAGCCACGCCTCGCCCGAGGCATGCGTCTGTTGTAGACACGGCTATTAAGAGCCCGTTCACGTGCTCACTAGGGCCACCGGTAAATAATTGTGATAATTTAAATTTAGGGATAGATATTTAAAAAAGTAGGTCTCTTCTCTACACACTGTATTTTGTATTTAAGTACCTTGTGAATACATCAAACTGTTTTTTTGTACTCGACGATTAAAATATGTGTATTAAGATTTCATAGAGAATACTGCAACGTCACTCTTTTCATAGTTGTAGTCCATGTTACTGTCGAAACAATCGAAATAACTACTTTTCGATACGCTCCAGACAACTAAAATAAATTCGACCAATCACGTGGCTGCTTGTACTGAACTGTAATGAATTGGACCAATAGAATCGCTTTGATGTCGTACGCTCGTTGATGTCTTTTAAGATATCAAGAAGCGTACGAGCGATGAGCTGCACTTCGTTTCAACAGTATCGAGTTTGTTTAATTAGTTCAGTTGACTCGTAGAAAATTAATTTTAATGAACTCGTACAAAAAGTATTGTTCACAATAGTGTTATAATCAAGCTTTTTAATCTCGTACCTTACTTAGGCCACTCAGCAAGCTTCGTGGCCTAAACACGGTACTCGACTAAAAAGCTCTCTATTATAACACGATTGTGAAAAATACTATTGTGTTGCTGGATTCGTCGATCGTCGTTCGCTTCGTTGATGCGCGTTTTTAGCGTTATTACGCCGTCGATGAGTTCGATCGCTAAGGGGCGTAGGCGACTATTCGTGGCCGGCGGCTTGCCCTGCATTAGTCTCTGAATTTCGTCGCTGAAGCTGTCTCGTTGACTCTCTCGCACTATTAGGCGTTCCTTTTCTATTAGGTACCGCGCGTCAATTGATAAGTGGGTTTTTGATGCGGGCCGGGCCTGTCGCGGCGCGGCGGGTTCGGGTCGCTTGTGTTTTCTGTTCCACTCGGGGTCCTTTTCTTTGTTCTTGAGTGTTCTTTTGTAATGAGTTCGGCCGTTGATAGGACGACATAGTTCTATGAACTGTAGTACTCGCGCCAGTGTGCGTAGTAGGCGCTCCCAGCGCGAGAACCTTTCTGCCGGCGGTAACCACGATGTGTGCGTGATTTTGTTACAAATTTCGGCGGCTATTTTATTTTCTTCCCCGGTCAGTGCGTTATTTTGTTGCTGTGGCTCGGCGGGCCATGTTGTGTAGTCGTCGTACAGGAAGTCGGGGCCATGGAACCAGCGGTGGCTGCTGTTGAAGTCTGGCGGGAGCTCTCTGGTAGGTATATCTGCGACGTTGTGGCGCGTAGGTACCCATTTCCATTCGCGTACCGTCGTTGTTTCTTCGATGGCGGCTAATCGATGCGCGACGAAGGGTTTGTATAAGCGGGCGCCGGCGTGCCGGTGCGAATCCAGGTGAGCACGGTGCGACTGTCTGACCAGTATGTCTTACTGGTTGGTTTCAGGTCATGCTCTTCTACCACGGTGACGGCCATTCGTGCGCCCATCGCCGCCGCCTGTAACTCCAGGCGTGGGACCGAGGTCACTTTGAGGGCGACCTTGGCCTTCGCGGTGATGAGGGACACCTGTATTTGTCCGTCCGCGGTTACCGTACGCCAGTATAGAGCGCACGTGTATGCGGTGAGTGAGGCGTCAACGAATGTGTGCAGCTCCCGGGTTACCGCGGTGCTATAATATGGGTAGCACCGGGGTATGGCGACGTCGCGGAGCGCTGTCAGCTGTGTGGTCCATAAGGTCCATTTTTGCGCGAGGTCGTCGTCTATCGCTGCATCCCATGACGTGCCTCTTCTCCATATTTCTTGTAGTATTTTCTTCGCTTGGACGGTGACGGGCGAGGCCAGCCCGAGGGGGTCGAAGACGGACATCATCACTCTCAGTACCAGGCGCTTAGTCGGTTTTTCTTCGTTAAGCGCGTCGGGCGGCAATCGGCTCAGGTCCAAATTGAAAGCGATTTCATCTGTGGCGGGCTTCCAAACTTGTCCGAGTACGCGTTCATTTTTTATCTCTTTCGCGTCGAGCTCTACGTGTGCGGGGCTCGCGCGCTCGTTTGCCACCTCCCGGCCGTGTTCGTGGAGGTGTGACGGCTCGGTGGTGCGGGTGCGATTTTTCTCGCGTGCGGTGTTTTCTTCCGAGGGGTCTGTGTTCTCATTGGCCACCGCTAGTAGCACTCCCGCCGAGTTGGACGACCACTTACGGAGATTGTAGTGGGCGTTTTTCTGTATATCTCGTACTTCGGCGGCTATCTTGATCGCTTCCTCCTCTGACTTGAAACTCTGTAGGTAATCGTCTACGTAGTGATTACGCACAATGGCCTCGGCGGCTTCGGGGTTCGTTTTTCTATATTTTTCGGCGTTCGTGTTCTTTACATATATAGCGATCGTAGGGCTGCAGGTTGCACCGAAAACAAGGGAGCTCATACGCCATTCCTCCGGGGGCGTGTCGTCGCGGCGGTTCCCACGCCACAGATATCGTAGCGCGTTGCGGTCTTCGGGCTTTATTTTTACGTGCATAAACATCGCTTCTATGTCGGCGGACACGGCGATTTTGTGCTGACGGAATCAGTGATTGGAGGGGGGGGGGGGGGGGGGCTGTGAGGAGTTTGTCATTGAGTGATACACCTCGAGTACGGGTCGCGGCATCATGGACCACTCTGATGCGATCTCTTGTCATAGGATTCAATACGGCGAAGTGCGGTAGATACCAATTTTTCTCGTTGTTATTCTTTGGCGGGGCTGGCTCGGCGTAACCTCGTTCGATTAAATGGTCCATTTCGGCATTGTAGCGCTTCTTGAACTCTTCATCTCGATCCAGTTTTTTCTCGATGCTGTGTAGGCGTTTGAGCGCGTTCTCGTAGTTGTCCGGCAGTTTGTCGTCTTCGTTTTTCCATAGTAAAGGCACTTGATAGTGACCGTCGGCCGTGAGCGTGGTTGATCGCGCGAGCTGAGCGAGGGCGCGTTCTTCCGGGTTGGATTTAGGTCGTTTCGGTTCTATCATCATATTTTCAATTGCGAAGTATTCTTTTAACTGCCGGTCGACGTCTTCTTCGCTTGTTAGCGATTCCCTTTCTTTAGCTGGCTGATTCGAGATGTGGCTTACGATATGGTTGATGACCTCGCCTTGTAGTGGGGCGCGGGTGTGTGTTCCGTGTAATACCCATCCGAGCGGTAGTCGGCTGGCGACGGGTTGATTTCTGTCGCCGCGTCGGATTTCTTCTGGTATTAATAGATACCAGTTGTCTTGCCCTAGCAGTATTCCCGGTTCGGCCGTGTCGTATCTCAGTAGGTGCTCTATGTCTCATAGGTGTGCGCACGTACTGATATCGTCTTCGCTTATCGTTTGGGGTGATAAGCGTAGGTCGGGAATTGTGCGGGCGTGTATGCGCATCTCCCCGCCTTGTCCGCGTATGAGGAGCGGGACTCGGCGGGATTTTGTTGCGTTTATTTTTTCACTGGTGATTGCCTCTATGCGCAGCGGCGTTGTAGGCCCGTCTAGGCCGACTTTGTTGGCGACTTCTTCGGACAGGAGCGTGATAGTGCTTCCGTCGTCCATCAAGGCTGAAGTCTTGACCTCCCCTTTGGGCCCCTTTATTGTCACAGGTAATATCTTGAGAAAGGCGCGGGACCGGTGGGTTGTCCACGTTGAGGTAACGGCTTCGTTGTCGGCGGGCGCGGGCTTCTTATTGTGTAGTAATTTGTGATGAAAGTATTCGCAGCCGTCTCGCTCGCACTTCACCCGTTTGCATCGGTGCGTTCTGCCTTTATATTTTAAGCATCTGAAGCATAGTCTTTTTTCTTTAGCTAACTTCCAGCGCTCGTCGATTTCTTCAGCCGTAAATTTCGGACACTTGTCGATGCTGTGTGTCTCGCTCTGACAGCACGAACACTTGCTGGCTGGTCTCTCGGAGTTGGCGTAGGCTTTGTGGACTCGTCTTGGCGGAGGTTCGCTCGTTTCCGGTTGCGTTTAGGCTGCGCAGTACTGTGCTTCTCTTTGTAGGAAGGCGGAGATTTTTATTAGCTCTGGTTCCGCGGACACGGCGTTGGTGGCGAAGTCGAACCACCTGTATCTTTGGTTTGGTGTCAGCTTGTCTAGGATCGCTTTAGTAGTCTCAGGGCTGTAGAGATACTGTGCGCGATCTAACGCTCGGAGGGTGGCGATGGCATTCGCGACACGGCACGAGAAGGTGCAGAGGTCCCGCGCGCCGTCTGTGAGGCGGGGCAGCGCGCGGAGCCACTCTAATTCAATTAGTGCTATGGTATCGGGCCTCCCGAAGCGTGTTTCTAGCGTTCTGATTATCTTGGTGGCCGGAGCTTGATAGATGAGAAGATTCTCGACGGATTCTTTTGCTCTTCCTTTCAGTGATCTTCGTAGTCTCGCTACATTTTCTGTTTCGGTGAACTTCATTTGAGATTCTTCGTATGAGGCTTTGAAGGTGAGCCATTCTTGATGAGACCTGGCGTAGGCAGGTAATTCGGTTGCGAATCGGGAGGCGGCGCGGGCGGCTAGAGCGATCGCGGATGCGAGCTCGGATAGGTTAACTTGCTGTGATGTTTGCGGCACTGCGGGGGTGGTGCCGCTTTGTTCGTAGCGATTCGCGCCGGGCGGCGTGGGCGTGAAGACGGGGGGGGTCGCTGAAGGGGGCGTTCCCCGCTTGCGCAGGCGTCGCGACGGCAGCGGCGACAGGTGCGCTGGGCGGCGGAGGGGGGGAGCTGGGTCTCGGCGCGCGGCGGTGGCTGCTGGACTGTTGCTTTTTCTTCGTCAGGATTGTTCCCCTTTTCTTCTGGAAGGTGTGGTTCTTGAGTGATGGCGGGCATCTCGTGGCTTTTCTCAAACCAGGCGTCGATTTGCTCGTTCTCTTGAGTGGCGGAAACCACAGTTCCTTCGTCTTCTTCGCTTTGTTCGGCTTCTAGTGTGGCCATGTGTGCTTGGGCGAGTTCAAGCTTGATGCGTAACATCTCTTCTTTTGCTTTGGCTAAGCGTTGCGCACGGCGGCTCGCGGTCGTTGCGCGTGACTTCGACGACGGTGGCGGCGCGGGGGGACGTGGCGTCGTCCCCGTCTGTGACTCGTCCTGGGATAACGGCAGCGTCCCAGTATTCGTGTCCGTGCTCGTCGTGTTGTCCGTCGTCGTCGGCGGCGTGTATGTTGAGTCTCTACTCGTGTCTTCTCTTGAGGTCCCCGGCGGTTGCTCTGTTCCGAAGATGAGCTGGGCTAGCGACTGCCCTGGCGCCGATGACCTTGTGACCGGACCCATTTTCGACGATAGTTTCTCGGCAATGTTCTTTCACTGTCACTGGAATCTTCTTTTTTCTTTGATTTTAACTGCAATTTTCTTAAACTGCAATTTTCTTTCTTGAATATCCGGATTACTGAAGGACCATTATGTGCCTGATGCACCTATGCACTGGTTATGCAACTGAATTTGACGGGATTCCTATGTGGGAGCAGATGAGTGAAAGACTTGTTTTCTTTTCCGAGTTGATGCCGTTTCGTAGGTATTTTTAGAACTGAATTTCATGAGGCCCGGACGCCATATTTATACTATGAATTTCCTTGCCCCGCGACCCGTCCGCCCCGTGTTTTTGGCGGAAAGTTTTGGCGGGAAAATATTGGCGCGAAACGACATTCTCATTTATTTATGACAATAATCTTAGGCTTGTCATGAGCTGGATTCGTGGATTATCGTTGGAAGGAAACAATTGGCAAAGTTGGTGACAATACTATAATATAAAATCGTAAATAAAAGCGGACACAAAAATAACATTTAACTCAATAGAATAAGGTTGAGCCAGAATGCCCAACAAAATAACAACAATCAATGCAAGGCAAAATAATTATAAAGAGCTTAAAATGAATTCAAAACCAAATAAAAACAGTAAACAATTTTAAAGAAAGCGCTTAACAAAAATAAACAACTAAAGTGTAAACAAAAAAACACGAATTTATTTAAACCGTACAAAATCGCACAACATAAAACCCGATTAGCGTAATCGTCTGCGTACAATAAAACCAGCAAAACTAAATAAAAGTAAACAAACAGAAGATAAAAAAAAAGGAAAAAGAAGGTCGTGGATGAGCCGGGGTTTGAACTCGGAGACCGCGCCTTGCAGCCGACCGTCTAGGCCGCTAGGCCAAACGCCCATACAGCGACGTGACGAAAAAATGCCATACGTATCGCTAGGCAGACTTAGTCCGTCAGTTTCTTTATTTATGCAGTGCCGTCGTGTACCCAAACTCCATGCATCGAAAAGGGCGTTCCAAAAAGCTGTGGACAAAAGGTCGTACGATAAGGACCCTCTGACACCATCGGTTCGAATTGCAAAGTATTGGCCCCCAGAATCCAGACCAACAACATTACTATAAACACTTACCCCGTGACTCACAGCACTCACATACACCACAACAACTATTTAGCTGTACGCTCGCTCAATGTCCGAAAAACCAATTAATAATGACCGTAAACGTGTTCAACTTCACCAGCGGTGAATTATCCCGTCACTCGCAATCTCGCACTGTCACTGCGCACAATCACCTCCGGTCGGCGCATATTTTACCGCCACCCTCAACTTTATGATAAAAAATATTAAAACGTTTAGAGGTGTGACTGTGTTCTACGAGTATAAACATATTATCTGAAACAGTCTCTGCATTACATATCCCCTCTCCTCCAGAGAATCCAACCGGATTCAGATCATGCGTTTCAAGTCACTCGAATGCCACTTGCCCAAATCTTTGCCTCTAAGATTTCGCAGTTGGTAGATATCCTCAGAAATCTTTTTATCTACTATAGCTTTTTCAAATTTGGGCGCTAGCTTCGACATAAAATTCTTGTTGGCACTGGATAAATGCTTAGTGCGCTTCCACACAAGGTCTCCTTCTTTATATGCACACGTGCGGCGCCTAAGGTTATACCTTTTACCGTTTTCGTCGTGAGATAACCTCATTCTTTCGCAAACATCCTTGTAAACCTCCCGACGAAGGTTAATAGCCCTTTCAAACCTCTCTTCGTTCACTGTCAGTGGGTCCCCGTGTTCGAAGGTATATGGCTTTATACCTCGGATAGCTGTTTCTCTGCCAAAGAGCAAAAACGAGGGAGTTCTCCCGGTCACCTCATGAACGGACGTCCTAATTGCATGTCCAATATAGGGTATATGCTTATCCCACTCTCTGTGGTCGTTCTCCACATACGATGCTATTGCTGTTCCAAGCACCTTGTTCACGCGTTCGGTGGGGTTCGCCTGTGGATGGTAATATGGCGTATACCACGGTTTTACTCCGTAGTTAGATAGTAGATCCTTGAATTGTCCGGATATAAATTGTTTTCCATTGTCGCATACTATCGCCTCCGGAGTACCATACATCAGGAATATCTGTTCCTCCACAATCCGAGTTATAGCTGACGCTTTTCCGTTTCGTAACGGAAAAAGAAGACAAAACTTGCTAAACCAGCACGAAATTACCAGCAGCATAGTGTTACCCTGTTTTGACTTAGGGAAGGGCCCCATCAGGTCCATGGAGATTATTTGAAAAGGTTCTGATACCTGCCTCTGTCTTCCCATCAGTCCAGTAGGCTTCGATTGTGAAGGTTTGTATTTGGCACACACTTCACATTTCCTTACGTAACTCTTTACGTCTTGAATTAATGTAGGCCAGAAGTACTGTTGTCTGACGCGATTAACTGACTTTTTAACCCCAAAATGGCCTGCGGTGGGGTCGTCATGACATTCTCTTAATATTTGGTCTCGCAGCTTTTCTGGTACTACTAGTTTCCAGCTATCGTTGTCATTTGGAAATTGCTTGAGCCTAAGATGCCTCCATAACCGCCCTTGGCTTATCTCCCAACCCGGCTCATTTTTCCCTGCAGCTACTTTTTCTTCCTCCAATCTGTACCATTCATCTTTATCTTCTGCTTTAATTTCTAGCAAATCGATTTCTTCAACCACGGCTCTCGATAATGCGTCCGGCACTGTGTTATATTTCCCTTTTCGGTGCACTATTTCGTAGTCGAATTGCTGCAATCGCATTGCCCATCTTGCTAGTCGCCCATGTGGATCCTTATTGCGGTGTAGCCATTGCAGGGCACTGTGGTCCGAAATTACCTTAAAATGGCTCCCCTCAATGTAAGGTCGAAACTGTTCAACTGCATGCAGTACACTGAGTAGTTCGCGTTCGGACGCCGAGTACTTACATTCTCTCTCTGTGAGCTTCCTACTCGTGTAAGCCACCGGCGCTTCCATGCCATCTATTTCCTGAATTAAGACTCCACCCGTGCCTCTGTTCGAGGCATCACATTGAACGGAAAAGGGTTTAGTGAAGTCAGGAACTCTCATCACTGGCGTGGAGGTGAGAGCCGTTTTTAGGTTAATAAAAGCTTGTTGAGAATCTTCATTCCACACGATCCTTTTGCCTTTTTTACCCCCCTTAGTCAAATCGTGTAAAGGTGCAGCTACAATGGCAAAATTTTGGACAAAACGACGGTACCAGCTCGCTAAGCCAATGAATCGTTTCAACTCTGTGTATGTGCTAGGCCGAGGGTAGTCTAATATGGCCTTCACCTTGTCCGGATCTGTCCGCAGTCCATCCTTGTCCACAATGTACCCCAAATATTTCAAAGATGGACGCGCAAAGACGCATTTATCAGGATTTATAGTTAGTCCCGCTTCCTTTAACTGATCCTTCACAAAGGTTAACGACGTCAAGTGGTCTTCAAAGGTATCATTACAAATTACGATATCATCTAAATATGTGAATACCTTCCCTTCGTACTCCGGAGGGAACAAGCGATCCATTAAACGTTGTTGTGTCTGGGAGGCATTATTTAGTCCAAACGGCATGACCCTGAATTGAAAAAGGCCCATTCCTGGAAGACCGAATGCTGTTTTTTCTTTACTTGTCTCCTCCAGTGGTATCTGCCAGAAAGCCGAACGCAGATCGATCGTTGATAGGAACTGCGCATTCTTCAGACTATTCAAAATTGTCGTGACTCTTGGAAGAGGATAAGAATCCTTTACGGTCAGCTTGTTCAACTGACGACTATCCAAACATAAGCGATTCTTTCCCGATGCTTTCTTCACTAGTAAAACTGGTGATCGCCAAGAGCTGCACGACGGCTCTATCACCCCACTCTCAAGCATGTCTTGAATTTCTTTTTCTAACTCCCTCATTATCGGCGGTGCAAAGGGATATTGTCTCTGACTAGTTGGCAAGTGGCTACCTGTGTCAATCCTATGCTCGATTAAAGAGGTCCGTCCCAATCCCTTGCCTATTTCCGCACCCATAATTTCTAATAGTTGGTTCAACCGGTCGCTTTGATCCTTAGTTAGCTCCTCGCGCGAGATTACTGGATGTGCCACACTGACTTCGGATAGGTTATATGACAAACTTTCAACTCCAACTGATAGATCGAATGACTCAAAGAAATTCATCCCTAATATGATTTCGTGCTTCAGCCGGTCCATTACGAAAAACGGAACTACCTTATACATGCCTTTAAATTGTATGGGTAAGTCCACAATCGTGTCGATTGAGTGGAAAGTGCCATCAGCAGTAGATACCCTTTCGCAATTCACCTTGTGTACTGTTAACCCTATACTCGTCATTTTCCTGCTGAAATCCTGAGAGATCACTGATATCGTGGCTCCTGAATCGAGCAAACCTACGAAGGTTTGATTTAAGATTTTTATATCTGCATAGAATCGTTTATCCTTATTGTCCCGGTGTATGTTGCAAATTTCCCCAGTGGCAAAATATTTTGAAACTGTACTCAACCATTGCTGCCAATCATCAGACGCTACGCCGTCTAGTTTTTCGGGGTCTGATCGGCAGACATCGACTCCGAGTGATCGTTTCCCTCCATAGTTTTATTACACGTGCATTTTTGAACGGTGTTTCCGAAACGCCCACATTTATAGCAAAAAAGCCTTTGTTTCGGCAAGTTGCAATCTCTAAATCGGTGTCCTGGGCTTCTGCAATTCCAGCATCTAGACTGAGAGGGCAAATTAATATTTCCGATGGCTACAACATCATTATGACCGTATCGCGAGGACAATCCCGCGCCTTGATATGCCAGATCCCGTTCTAAGGAGTGACCAGTTAGCGTGGGTTCCCTGAAACTCTCACAACTTAACTTGGTATGTTCAATCATCCTCATTACCGATGTAAATTCCGCGACTGTATTGAACGTATCTCGACACACTTCCTTCTGAAAATAAGGTTGCACGTTCTTCCTTAATATGACCAATTTCTGGAGTTCTGTAAGTGGTACTGGCAATCGATTAAACATATTCTGCATGATGGACACATATATGACGATGCTCTCCTGTTTACTCTGTGTTCTCCCCTTAATTTCCTCCATGAGCTCGTCCTGGTAGTTGGGTTTTTGAAACGTATCTACGAGGAGCTTCACTAACTCTGACCAATTTGATACGGCATTCTTGTTGGCTCTGTACCAAATGAGTGCTTCTTCTTCAAAGAAATCTATAGCATAACGAAATAAATCGTCATCATCAGCATTTCGTGCTTCTTTGAGCTCATCGATCCGCTCAAGAAAGGCGTTGATGCTCATTGAACCACCGCCACTAAATTTAACTCCCCAGTCTTTGATTGGAACTAATTTCCGTTTATAAAGGTCTTGATCTATCGTAGATGATCTCTGTAGACCCCGAGTCTGAATTTGATCTCTTGGGACTGCACCTTGCATATTCCATCGAAGTTCCCTCTGATTAGCCTCTATCTCTGTCTCCGTAGGTCTACTTAGAACCGGACGCCCATTTAACGAGTCCCTTTCTCCAGATGGTGACTCCGGGGATATATACACCTGTGAATTTTGCTCTTGTTTCTGTGCACCCTTATCAGCACCATTGTTTATGGCTAAGTGCTCTATTATCTTGGCAGCCTCATCTCCCAGCGACTGATGCAGAGCCAATTTGTCCTCTTCTGATATAGTGTCATCGAGGTCACTGTCCTCTTGGCCTATCGCCTTTAAAGATGATATGGCCTCCTCGATGTCTTTAAGCAATGCCAAATGGCTGGCAGTATCAGCCTGTTCCGTAGGTACGATGAGCTTAGTGTGATTTTCCAGGTGTGTCAGTCGGGTGTTTATTCGCCTGATCAAGGAAATATCTGGATTGTGGGAAACCTCCGCTATGAGTGTACCAAGAATAGCAAACTTGTTTCTGCATAACCTTATTTCACTGCCCGGCCTTTCGATGCACGCAATAGGGACTTTCAGACCGATAGAAGATTGCCCGGAGGCTTCCCGCCTAAACATTTCGCGTAAGAACTTCCGCATTGTTGCCACGTTTTGGCATTCGTACACGCCTCGGCATGCCAATTCAAATTCCAGCTCATCCTTGTGTAAGGCATTAACATCCATGGTTACCTACCAATAGTACTAATTACTCGAAACTACGGAAATATAATTTATTCAACAAAATAACGTGTCGTCTTACTGACTAAAGTAATCTTTACTGCCAATCTCTGCCCAAAAGTTTCACTAATCCAATGAATTACCCGTTGGGCGCCAATGTCATGAGCTGGATTCGTGGATTATCGTTGGAAGGAAACAATTGGCAAAGTTGGTGACAATACTATAATATAAAATCGTAAATAAAAGCGGACACAAAAATAACATTTAACTCAATAGAATAAGGTTGAGCCAGAATGCCCAACAAAATAACAACAATCAATGCAAGGCAAAATAATTATAAAGAGCTTAAAATGAATTCAAAACCAAATAAAAACAGTAAACAATTTTAAAGAAAGCGCTTAACAAAAATAAACAACTAAAGTGTAAACAAAAAAACACGAATTTATTTAAACCGTACAAAATCGCACAACATAAAACCCGATTAGCGTAATCGTCTGCGTACAATAAAACCAGCAAAACTAAATAAAAGTAAACAAACAGAAGATAAAAAAAAAGGAAAAAGAAGGTCGTGGATGAGCCGGGGTTTGAACTCGGAGACCGCGCCTTGCAGCCGACCGTCTAGGCCGCTAGGCCAAACGCCCATACAGCGACGTGACGAAAAAATGCCATACGTATCGCTAGGCAGACTTAGTCCGTCAGTTTCTTTATTTATGCAGTGCCGTCGTGTACCCAAACTCCATGCATCGAAAAGGGCGTTCCAAAAAGCTGTGGACAAAAGGTCGTACGATAAGGACCCTCTGACACCATCGGTTCGAATTGCAAAGTATTGGCCCCCAGAATCCAGACCAACAACATTACTATAAACACTTACCCCGTGACTCACAGCACTCACATACACCACAACAACTATTTAGCTGTACGCTCGCTCAATGTCCGAAAAACCAATTAATAATGACCGTAAACGTGTTCAACTTCACCAGCGGTGAATTATCCCGTCACTCGCAATCTCGCACTGTCACTGCGCACAATCACCTCCGGTCGGCGCATATTTTACCGCCACCCTCAACTTTATGATAAAAAATATTAAAACGTTTAGAGGTGTGACTGTGTTCTACGAGTATAAACATATTATCTGAAACAGTCTCTGCATTACAGGCTTATACGTTATTTACAGTACTTATACTTATTACTATGACATTCGTAATATATTATCACACGAGATCCTTTCCGTTCGCTGCCCAATTGTATCTAAAATGCGGGTTTTTCGTGTCGCTCGCTATAAACGTACCTCGGCCCCCACCTGAGGTATAAATACCGAGCTTCCCCCCTCGCTCGCCCATCCCAAAACTATTGTAGAAAATATAGAAAGTAAACCTACAAAAACTAAAAATATAATTAAGAAAATGTTCATTATGGCCCCCAGTAGTAACATAGATAAATATAACTAGTTATTAGGATAAAAAAAATTAGTAAATAATCTTAAATATTAAAGATTGTACTAAATGTAACTGATATATATAATTTAATCACAGATCTGAAAATAAACAGTTCAATTTTTTTTTTTTTTATCAGTCTGTGCTTGGCCAGCGTTCGGGTAGGATCTAAAGGCTTTCTTTTAGTCTATTTACATTTCTAGTGGAAACTTAGTGTTTAGCCACTCTTTATTTAGGAAACCAACGGTATATTACCCTTTAACTAGGTAGGAATGAAGTGTGAGACCTATTATTCTTTATTTGAGTACAGATAAGATAAGATATAATTTATTTTCAAAACTGTGTAGGTACATACATGTCATAAAGTAAATAAGTTTCAACAAATTATTTAAGGCGACAGTAATGCAATGCTTATGTTATAAGAAGGTTATAAGCTAGGTTACAAGTTAGGTTACCGACAATCTATATTTATCGGTATTTAGGTAGATGGTTGTCCTGCACAGAACTCAAAAGCAAAACGGCCGTTTTAACTTTGGACGCATATGGCGAATCCAGCAACGTAAAAAGTATTATGATGTATTCACAAGGTACTAAAATTATCTCAATTATTTACCAGTGGCGCTAGTGAGCACGTGAACGGGCTATTAACATATGTTCACTTCACCAGACATCAAGCTAGCCGAAGAAGAGGCCTTACGCGAGGACACACCACGCAACGACCCTCCAACAGAGTCCTCAGACGACATTCTCGCCAAGTACCGGCGGAAGACGTCCGGCGACTCGCGGCGGCGCGGCCAGCGGCGCGTGTCCGACGTGCCCGACGCGGACGACAGGTGCGTGACCGACAGTGTACGGGCTATGTACACTTCGCGACGAGCCGACAACAGTCATCTGACTACATTCTCGCCAAGTACCGGCGGAAGACGTCCGGCGACTCGCGGCGGCGCAGCCAGCGGCGCGTGTCCGACGTGCCCGACGCGGACGACAGGTGCGTGACCGACAGTGTACGGGCTGTGTACACTTCGCGACGAGCCGACAACAGTCATCTGACTACATTCTCGCCAAGTACCGGCGGAAGACGTCCGGCGACTCGCGGCGGCGCAGCCAGCGGCGCGTGTGTCATGCCCGACGCGGACGACAGGTGCGTGACCGACAGTGTACGGGCTGTGTACACTTCGCGACGAGCCGACAACAGTCATCTGACTACATTCTCGCCAAGTACCGGCGGAAGACGTCCGGCGACTCGCGGCGGCGCAGCCAGCGGCGCGTGTCCGACATGCCCGACGCGGACGACAGGTGCGTGACCGACAGTGTACGGGCTGTGTACACTTCGCGACGAGCCGACAACAGTCATCTGACTACATTCTCGCCAAGTACCGGCGGAAGACGTCCGGCGACTCGCGGCGGCGCAGCCAGCGGCGCGTGTCCGACGTGCCCGACGCGGACGACAGGTGCGTGACCGACAGTGTACGGGCTGTGTACACTTCGCGACGAGCCGACAACAGTCATCTGACTACATTCTCGCCAAGTACCGGCGGAAGACGTCCGGCGACTCGCGGCGGCGCAGCCAGCGGCGCGTGTCCGACATGCCCGACGCGGACGACAGGTGCGTGACCGACAGTGTACGGGCTGTGTACACTTCGCGACGAGCCGACAACAGTCATCTGACTACATTCTCGCCAAGTACCGGCGGAAGACGTCCGGCGACTCGCGGCGGCGCAGCCAGCGGCGCGTGTCCGACGTGCCCGACGCGGACGACAGGTGCGTGACCGACAGTGTACGGGCTGTGTACACTTCGCGACGAGCCGACAACAGTCATCTGACTACATTCTCGCCAAGTACCGGCGGAAGACGTCTGGCGACTCGCGGCGGCGCAGCCAGCGGCGCGTGTCCGACGTGCCCGACGCGGACGACAGGTGCGTGACCGACAGTGTACGGGCTGTGTACACTTCGCGACGAGCCGACAACAGTCATCTGACTACATTCTCGCCAAGTACCGGCGGAAGACGTCCGGCGACTCGCGGCGGCGCAGCCAGCGGCGCGTGTCCGACGTGCCCGACGCGGACGACAGGTGCGTGACCGACAGTGTACGGGCTGTGTACACTGCGCGACGAGCCGACAACAGTCATCAGACTGCATTCTCGCCAAGTACCGGCGGAAGACGTCCGGCGACTCGCGGCGGCGCGGCCTGCGGTGCGTGTCCGACGTGCCCGACGCGGACGACAGGTGCGTGACCGACAGTGTACGGGCTGTGTACACTGCGCGACGAGCCGACAACAGTCATTAGACTGCATTCTCGCCAAGTACCGGCGGAAGACGTCCGGCGACTCGCGGCGGCGCGGCCAGCGGTGCGTGTCCGACGTGCCCGACGCGGACGACAGGTGCGTGACCGACAGTGTACGGGCTGTGTACACTGCGCGACGAGCCGACAACAGTCATCAGACTACATTCTCGCCAAGTTCCCGACGTACTGATACGGCACCAACGTCTCAAGTTACATTGAGAATCATTAGTAACCATGCGGCACTAGCGGACCCACGGTAGCTCAGTTGGTTCAGAGCGATGGACGGATTCCAGAGGTCAGGGGTTCAAATCCCGCTCGTGGCGATTAATTTTTCAATCTTCCACTTTGATGGAAATTTAAGTACCTAATACCTACTTGAATGACCCGTTTTCATCACCTAAAGTATTATGGTGATTATGAGTTGTATGTGTTATGTATGTGTGACTAAGATCAGTTAAAGGATTTTTACAAGCTTTATATTAACTTGTACTGTTCGTATGTAAGTATGGAAGTTGTCCGTCAAAATTTGCAATCCATTTTTCAGTCACTTCCTGTTATCCAATTGAGCTGAAATTTTGCAAGCATATGTATATTGCATGATTATGATGCAATATTATGATGACTTGGAGCTGATCTGATGCTGGAGCTGGAAGGTGGCCATAGGAACTCCGCAATAAAACGACACAACCCCATCGAGTTTGGGCTCGTTAGAATCGTCTCAATGAGTACTTGATGATGGTATGCAGAAAAGTACAGTCGGCAGTAAAAGCTTGTACCAAAAATGAAGTTTTTGATAGAAAATTATTTGAATTCAAATTATGTTTATTACAAAATAACTAAGAGAAAACAGGATTGTACTTACAAGAAATTATAAAACAAACCGACTTAAATTAAATTAAAAACAACTAATACTAAATAACAAATGAAAAAATTAAAAAACTTATTACAAATAAAATAGCCCGTGTTAAAGTTCTGCCTGCGGCATGGACCCCATGACGCTGGCGGCATTTCCCCTTTGGACCGCAAGAGCGATCCTGTGGGAAAGGTATGCGCCAGCCCTGGGGTCGCCTAAGGCGTGGACCAGCCGTGACGACAAACAAATAATTTGAACTGTTTATTGCAATAAAAAAGTTACGGTTATTACAATCTTAAATATAAGAGATTTCACAGGAAGGGTCCTTATGAAGGCTTTCATGTCGGCTGACCAGGGTCCCATCGTTTCAACTGACTTTATTATAAAATTGAACATTGTTAATCAGCAGGTGCGAAGGAATAGTAGATCTGAACGACCCCGAGGTTTTCAACAGCATGAAAAAGAAACTGAGGCTCGTGCTCTCGAATCCGGAGCTGCTGTGCACCGAATACGTACCGAACGTGAGTATTTCTTGTCTGATGATGTGAAACTGATCTTATGGATCAACCCATAGATATGGTCAGTATAATGTCGTATTTTAGGAGCTCGAGCCAGTGGCAGAGAAAATAATGGAATAACGATTACTCCAAAGACAAGACCTCGGCTCTTGAATCTATCTATGTTGGGTATTAAGGTCACAGCTCACTACAGCCACCTGACCCGCACCGCCTCGCCTCGAGCGGTTAGTATTCTTCATATGGATTACTCGTAGTATGGGCATGCGCTCACTACATCAACTCCGTAGCATCACCGGATCGCCTCGCTCGCTCGGTGTCCACGCGCGGACTGTGAGTGTACCACTCGATGATAGCTCGCTGTTGGCATGCGTGCCGAGCGTGAACCGCGAGCTGGCAACGCACGGTTCGGGAGGGGGGAGGTGGGGGTCTGGTTGACCACGTTCGTGTCCACTCGTTGACGACGCTCGTGTCCACTCGATGACCACGCTCGTGTTCACTGGTGACAATGCGGCGTCCACCCGTGGACCACTTGTCGACAACGAGTGGACGCCCAACGACGAGGCGGTGCGGCAAGGGCGCTGGGTGGCTGTAGTGAGCTGTGGCCCATCATAGATAGATTCAAGAGCCGAGGTATTGTCTTTGGAGTAATCGCTATTCCTTTATTTTCTCTGCCACTGGCTCGAGCTCCTAAAATACGACATTGTATTGACCTTATCTATGGGTTCATCCATAAACGCACGTCTCGGCTTTCCCCTTCCTATCCTTCATACCACCCTGTGTAACGTAATAGTACATTATTGCCGTGGCCGGGAAGGAGGCAATTGCAGGCCGAGAATTTGTTTAAACGGACTAACTTGCGAGTCCGTTTAATTATAATACGAAGCCTTCAATTGCCATTCCGTCTGAGGCTAATATAGTCCTTTTCTCAAAAATGGGGGGATAAATAAACTTTAGATATCGTTGCACAACGTGAAAATATTAATGCCGTCCCGTCGTTTTTTTTTATTCCAGGCGGCCTGCAATGTCTTTTATTTTGATCTGGCCTTAAACTATACACTTTAACTTCCAATATGTAGCGAGTAATATTCACTTTGTGGGTTTGTCAGAATTGTGAAAATCTATTTTTTGAGAAAAATAGATTTTCACAATTGTGTACGGGCTTAGGCAGGCAGGAGGCGTATTTTGCTTTTCTCTTAGTTGTAGATGTAGTTTTGTTAATGATTCCCAGCAAATGTAGCATATGTCAATCGCGAAAAATCATTCTAAATAGCGGTGAAAGATTTTTGGAAATATGTGGACGTGGACTACCATAACCACGAGCCCCTCTGGAGCCTAGTCCACATTCCTCCACTCTCCTTTCCAATATTGCCAGGCAAGTGGACACTATACTCAACCACCATTCAACCACTGCCTGGTGTTGGCAAGGAATCCTTTCTTTACCGATCTCGGATAGGCGGGTCAGTTGACCATACCAAAGCGGCAGATGACGAAGAGGAGTACAAGAGAGAGCCTGAGTGCACGCCCTGTCTCGGAACTGGTAGCTCCGGACAGGGACTGTTAAGGTTCCCATACACCCTTGGCCGTGTCTGCTTGTATCGAGCCAGCGCGTGCCCTCGAGCGATGTCGATGAGCCTCCTCGACCCTCCCTCCCGGGCATGGCCAACGCCTCCGCGTCCTTGCAGCAGAACTGCTGGCTGGCTGAGTCACCGGAACGGAACGGAGGAATCCTTTCTTTAGCGATCTTTGTAGTAATATTTTTTATTTATTTTAATTGTATCTACACAGCGCTGCACAAGCACCTCCCTAGTGGAATGGATGCGCGCGGCCGCTGCCGCTGCCGCTGAATCCGGCGCCGCCGCCGCCCAAGCGGCCGAAGTGGCCCGAGTGTTGGCTGCCTCGGGCGCGCGAGGCGAGCGCCTCGCCGAGGCACTCAGGGCCGATCTAGACGCGAGGCGGCCGTACGCGAAGTATCTGGCCAGCTGTAGGTCGGCACTGACGCACACACTACACGCTCTTAGACGGTGAGTGACACTATACTAAGGTTGCTTCTTCAATAGATCCCATGACGCAAGACGAGACCGGTGCCAAGAGTGCCTAGTAGCCTGTAGCCTAGTTGGTAGTGACCCTGCCTACGGAGGCGGAGGTCCCGGGTTCGAATCCCAGTAAGGGTATTTATTTGTGTGATGAGCACAAATATTTGTAAGTCATGGATGTTTTCTATGTATTGCAGTAAAACTACGGTGTAGAGAAAATAAACACACACATGCAAATGTAAATACGATAGCAATTTATTTTATTTTTTATATCGGAACATACTTAACAGAAACATTGTAGGCTTTTACGCTGTAAATACAACACAATATTAATTTGATTTACTCTCCTAAACAGGACTCGGTTAAAAGTAAGTCATAGAATTTAACACTCAGTTTGACCAGAGAGTATTCGTGGGATTTTCCCTCCCCTCGTTAGTTACCTACGATAAAGCCCTTAAAATGCTAAACAGGTAAAAGGAAAACAGTTGTATCGTCGTACGGCTAGCAGTGAGATACAGAACCCTATAAGCAATAATAGGTATGGGTTTCAAGCCGCCAATACGCTTGGTCCTAGACCGCGAATACGGAAAGCCGCGAAGATTTGGCTCACAGGTTTTTTAAGTAGATGTGAAGGATGAGATCATGAAGGATGCGTGGTATGGATGACGGGGTGAATGATTCAGGACGGTAAAAAAAACCTAGGGCATAAAACGAAAATATGTAGACGGTGGCGAGCAAAAAGCCTTTCTAAATTTTGAGGTAAATGGTAAGTCCGGAAAATTATTCACTGGCGGGACACGGAAGCAGAGCGCATTAGCGGGTTGCGACACTTTGCGACCCTACGTTAGAGGTGTAAGGTCTGTAGGTACAATGCTAAGCCTAGATGCAGATGGTCCAATAAAGGCTAAACCTAAATGCTACAGTATACAAATCCGACTGAGAAGTTCCTCCACCGACGCCTCCCGAAGAATAGACCACCGGATGCCTGCGCGGCAGGTTATACCAGGATGACCGCAACAGGATAACCGGCACGTGTTTCCCAACAGAACAGGCCTGTGTCGCCCGTAGAGAGCCTTGCGGGACGGTTGCGTCTAACCGCTAGTGAATGGCCAGCAGGTTCTCCTAGCGCCCGTAACTGGCGGCTACCAACAAAATAAGCTAATTAGCATCACACGACGAAAAACTATAGAATCCGGTAAATTGACGGAACCAAACGTTGTAAATACTCACCCGAACTCTCTTCAAGGTCCGGCCTTGTAACATAAAGCTTGGATTATCTAATCCAGCAAAGCTGACTCCAAACACAAAAAACCTCTTGTGGCATCCAAGCACTCGCTGTGAATTTGGCGACTAGGACTTCAATAAAATAGATTACAGCTGAAAAAAAATCCCTAGAACTTGAGGTACGCGCACTGGATTATCAAACTTCAGCAAAAACTGTAATAAGCGGGCTGCTTCTCAAAGGAAAAAGGCACTGTCTCCAAAATGCAAGCTCACGCTAGGGCTTCTATATCGAGAATGATCCTTCATAAGTTTGTTTACAAGAATCGACAAGATTCTGGAAAAATTGTCTATCAAATTCAAATTTGAATAATTTAAATAGATAATAGCCAACAACCAGCCAGAGTCCCACACAAGGATATAGACGTGAAGCAAAGAGATTTGACTCTGCTAAAAAAAATAAAGAGCAAAATATAATACAGATAGCGTAATAAAGGCAAATGCAGGGAGTTATCACTGCAGTATTTAAGTATTATCTATATAAGTATGTATATCGTCGTCTAGTACCCATAGTACAAGCTTTGCTTAGTTTGGGACTAGGTTGATTTGTGTAAGATTGTCCCCAAATATTTATTATTATTAAAACAAACTAGTGATGATAAGTGACAATGGTCTTAGCATTGGCCAGGAAACTGATTTAAGTCGGGGTCCCACGGCCTGATTTCTCACAGGCCAGGCCGCGCCAGGCCGGACCGACGGGTCGTGGAAACCGTCGCATCCGATGAGGCCTGCGGTGGCCTGTTGTCGCCCGCCCTCCATCGGGAGTCGGTAAGTTGAAAGGCGCGGCGCGATGGCACCTGTTGTGGCTTGAAAGGGCGCGCCTGCGTCCGTTCTAACGCATTCATTTCACCAGCGGCGGAGTGGACGAACGATCTAGTATTCGAGTAGTGGCGGCCGGTACAGTCGCCATCACATACATAGGTACACTATAGGTGTTCAAAAATATCAGCACATGCACCCTAATGCCTTGAAAATAGGTGTGTTCCGATGTTTGTGAGCTGCTTGTTTGCTCCGATGTATGTGTGGGCGACTGTACAAGCCGACACGTGCCGTGGGAACGGTTCGGCGCGAGACGCAATCAACCGCACAAGCGTCCACAAGCGTGGCACGATCCGGTCTGGCCTGTGATAACACGGGCCGTGGGAACCCGTCATTAGACGCGAGACAACCCTACGCGAAGTATTTCCAATCATTATACTTCGATTTTTTTAGCATTAGAAAGACCTTTACAGAAGTAAGTGTAAGGTTTTTTATAGAACACGTTTTACGATACCTGCCGTAAATGCGGCGGAATAAGTAGAAAATTATGAAAAAATGTTTTAAAGCATTTTGCATTATTATTAGACGATTGCAAAATGTGTAATTTGCATTTACTTAAAAGGATTATGTAAAAATACAGCATTAATATTTTATTTGTGTTATTTTCAATGTATCGCAAAAAAATTGCATAGTAAAAAACCCTGAGAAGCAGAGGTTTCAAACAAACGGAACGTTTTTTACGCATAAATTGCGACTAAATTGAAGAGATCGTGTCCCACATCAATAAGAGTTTAGCGTTTTGACATTTGCTATCGGTCGGATAAAATGTCCGCCATTACATTGTTCATGTTTGTTTTTAAACGTCACTCTCATCTCGTATGTCATGCAAATGCAAGTGCGATACTTTGCCATTATCCCAGAATCTTGTTGTTTTGAGTTTTTAAGTTTCATTGTTTTCCGTTAAAGTTATTTGTTATTGTTGTTGTTATTGTTATTATCTTTCGTTGATAGTGCGGTTCACCGCCGATGGATCTATCCGAAGCCGGCCCAAGTGGGTCGCAACGGAGGAAGCCGCCTCGGAGTCCGCCAAATGTTTTGCCATCACCGAAGAAAAAACGGACCAAACAAAATCCGCTTTCCGCTAATGAAAAGCGAATGGTGAAACATTCACAAATTGGTTTCGGACGAATTTAATGACGATTAAATTGTTCCTTAATGACCATTTTTCAAACACAAGTTAATAAAGGAAAGTGATAATTTTCATAAACTACCTGAGTGCGGCCCTTACTCTGATACTACTAAATAATAACTCCTAATAACTACAAGATTACATCGCACTAGTGTGTGGTGTACGAGGTCGGCAAAGCTTCAAATTAAGCTAAAATAGAACTTCGACTTACTTATTTCAGAGAGACCACTTGATATGCATGCATTTTTAGGTTAAAACCACCCAATTCAGTGTAGTGAAAGGTTAGGTTAGGAATAGTAATAATAATATATATATATAATATTTACAAACCTTAGTGATAGGAAATGTGAAATCATTGATAAGTACCTATGATGTAACAAAGAAAAATACACAATAATTGAATATTTTATTATTAACTTCTAAAGAAACAGGTTTACGACACCTGCTTCTTTGTTTATCGAATTTCTAATGCTAAAAAAATCGAAGTATAGATCCCTCTCAACATTAGATTGACTTAAGGGGCTACCCGAGCTTTTCATCGAAATTTGACTGTTATGAATCGATACAAATAATTCTGCACTACAGATAGAATTATAAGGCTAATCGATTCTTCTATCTTTAATCTCCATTTTGGTCTACCATATTTTGAGAGAAATAAAATAGTTATTTTTTTATGAGTTTTTTAAACATTGTCTAAAAAAAACCCTTTTTTGTTATAAGATTGCTGTGGAAGATCTGACATATACGAAATCTACATATTTGGGTTTTACTCTGATGTCTCTATATACGAGTGTAGGGTTTTGATTTTAAACGAATGAACACAAAAGTTATAGCCAGAAAACCTTGTTTTTTGGTCTAAAATTGTTCAACTTTGATGCCAAATGTCTCGAAGACAGTGATGTTTGAAGTAAATATGGGATACTATATTGCTTAAAGCTGTTGTTAATATGATAAGCTACAAAACTAAGGGATTCAGATCGAAGGTCATTGGCGTATGGGATCCCCTTAAGTAAGATGGTTTCTAATTATTTATTAAACAAATGTATTATATCTGCTACAGCAATAACTGGATCGTTTCAGGCAAACCAACCAAGTACGCACGGAGTGTTCATCGTGCGCGCGCGCCGCCGCGGCTGCGCGCGTGCTCCAGCAGCTCGAGCGAGGCAACTCGCTCAGGAAGCTCGCGCGCCACCACTCGGCGCACAACAACCACGCGCCCGTCAACGGTCAGTCACATCACACTACCACAGAGCATCTACAGATCTAGTGCATAATTCGGTATTTGACAAAAGTCAAATCAGCTTCTTTTTATGAAACGTCAAAAGGGCCAATCTCCGAGCGTTTGAACCGCTCGGTTCTAAAGTCATTGTCGGCTCAAGATTATTTCAGCACAGGTAAAACATACCGCGGAAACTTTAATCAAAAATGACTCAGCACCGGTATTATTATTTTATTTATTATTACTTTATTTCAGGCATTGCCCATTCCACAACACAAATATATATAAATATAACACAATCATAACTTAAATAACAATTTCAAACAATCACAGTGCGTACATTTAAACATTAATTAATAAAATAAAATAGAAATAAAAATGTCAAATAATAATAATGAATTATATTGATAAATAAACATTAAATTAGATTATAAATGAAGATTGAAATTTAATTAATTAATTGAAATATATTATTTCTGGACTCCATGTGGATGGAGTTCCAGTGCCTCCATAGTGGGCTGTTAATATTTTGAGCAATGGCTATAAGGAGGCTGTTGGGACTGACACGAATGCGGCGCATCAGGGAGGCCACGCGCTTGCGTATTATTGCACAGAAACCGTCCGTGCGCTCCTTGCAGAACATACCTGACGCGCTACAATATCGTGGGAGTCCCAACAGCATCCTGAACCCATTATTATATTGGACGCGCAGGGAGTCGTATGTTTTTCGGGTATACTTGGTGTTTTTTGGTGGTATTGGCTTACGTCTTCATCAGAAGTGGACTCTGATATTCGTGTCTTTTAATAGTATTTCCTGGAGACGACAATGATGAAAAAAAAACGCCTTAAAAACGTTGAATATTCGCCCAAAAACGCAGTAGTATGGAATTTGTAGGGATTACTATGTTGTGATATGATCGGACACGTAATACGGCACGACAGCTTCTTTCTAAATATCTTGGAGGGCAAGGCAGACATACTTACACCAGCCAATCAAAGGAAAAAGTTGCTGTCGAGTCGTACGAAGACGTCAAGAGGCTGGCAGAGGACAAGAATCAGTGGCGGTTCCTCCACGTCACAATCAAACAAAGTCCTTTTTGTTACATTTTATGAATTTAAAAATCTTAAAATAGCAAACGTAAATAAAAGCTTGATACTTTCCGAGTATTTTCGTAATGTTTATCTGTTGATAATGAAAAAACAATTTATTTTCACTGTTCTCAAATATTTAATTGTTTTCCATCGTATTTTCACGGAAACGCACGAACGTGTCTCTTGCTATTTCAGTCGGTCACAGTACAAAAAGTACTGAGGTTGACTGAAGTAGCATGACAAATACGAACGTGTCCTAGAAAATACGATGGAAAACAATTATGCACTACATCTGTAAACACATACATAAAGCCTCCTCCACATGCTTGGCAAACAACGGCAAGCAGCGACATCAAACAACAAACACGAACGTGTGGATAGGTGTTTGCCTGTTTATTGTTTGTGTTTGCCAGTGATCGGCGTAGGTGTCGGTTTTTGTCACAAATCAAAGGGTGCTTGACAAACGCGTTTGCGATGCATCCATAGCCGCCTCCACATGCTTGGCAAACAACGGCAAGCAGCGACATCAAACAACAAACACGAACGTGTGGATAGGTGTTTGCCTGTTTATTGTTTGTGTTTGCCAGTGATCGGCGTAGGTGTCGGTTTTTGTCACAAATCAAAGGGTGCTTGACAAACGCGTTTGCGATGCATCCATAGCCGCCTCCACATGCTTGGCAAACAACGGCAAGCAGCGACATCAAACAACAAACACGAACGTGTGGATAGGTGTTTGCCTGTTTATTGTTTGTGTTTGCCAGTGATCGGCGTAGGTGTCGGTTTTTGTCACAAATCAAAGGGTGCTTGACAAACGCGTTTGCGATGCATCCATAGCCGCCTCCACATGCTTGGCAAACAACGGCAAGCAGCGACATCAAACAACAAACACGAACGTGTGGATAGGTGTTTGCCTGTTTATTGTTTGTGTTTGCCAGTGATCGGCGTAGGTGTCGGTTTTTGTCACAAATCAAAGGGTGCTTGACAAACGCGTTTGCGATGCATCCATAGCCGCCTCCACATGCTTGGCAAACAACGGCAAAAAGCACGTTCGCTAAGCCTGCGGCGTTAACACGAACTTCGAATCTGCAACTTCGTATATCTCCGTCTCTGTCGCTCGAGTACCATAAACCATAAGTGCGATAGGGACGGAGATATACGAAGTTCGAGTTTCGAAGTTCCTGGTTATAGCTCTGGGGATGCCGTGTTTGTGTTGAGTGATTGTGGTCGGTGTTTGTGGCAAACTTGTGGAGGTGGCATACTTAAGACATGGGACGGCCACGACTTACAGCGGCAGCGATGCACCATAGGTCGAAGCGAGATGCTGCATTCTGACCTCTCACACACACATATCGCGCATCGCTGCAGATGCCGCTCGAAGTCATGGCCAAGCACACAGAGTTCAGAGCCAGTAAATAAATAAATATATAAATATTTTCGGACAATCTTACACAAATCAACCTAGTCCTAAACTAAGCAAAGCTTGTATTATGGGTATTTTTTAGGGTTCCGTACTAAAACGGGACCCTATTACTAAGACTCCGCCGTCCGTCTGTCTGTCACCAGGCACTGATACCGTGATAGTTCCAGCTGAAATTTTCACAGATGATGTAATTCTGTTGCCGCTATAACAACAAATACTAAAAACACAGAATAAAATAGTGTTTTATATATATAACGGTACAGAACCCTTCGTGCGCGAGTCCGACACGCACTTAGCTGGTTTTTCAAACTGCCGGCACTCTTTTTCATGAAGAAACGATCTTCGTTGCCTTGCCTGCGGTTTGTAGGCGAGTACCACGGCTTGGACTCGCGTTCGCCAGACTCTAAGACTCATTATAGTCTAGATAGCGAGAAACAAAAAAACGTCTATCAAACCATTAATTTTCACCCACTTTTCACCTCACTTGCTCGGAAAGGCCTTTTTGTACGTTTGATATCTATTGAGAAAATCGCTTTTCATCCACATGTGAAGAAAGTAGACGTAGAACGTTAAATGTTTATTTTTGGTTTTTTGTATATTTTATGTGACATTTTTTTTACTTTTTTTTAACCCTCTTTATTTTCCTCGCTGTAGTGAGGTGAAAAGATTTGTGTTATACACGGGTGAAAAATTATTTTACGTCTCGTGTGTTGAAACACTCGCTACGCTCAGGATTCTATTTTTGAACCACTCGCTTCGCTCGTGGTCAATCATAAAATCCTTTCGCTAGCTCGTGTTTCAAATGAACACTCGCAGGTAAAATACAACTTTCCCCCCTTGTATAACAAATAAAAATAACTATTACTTGTTTGAATGTTGTAGGTGGCGAGATGATGGACGAGAAAGCTAAGAGGCTAATGGCGAACATAAAGACGCTCATCGCTGAAGTAAAGGCTGACCCCTCGTGGGAAGGTGAGACTCTACCTACAGTTACATAGTGTTGTTATTTATAGATTTGTTCGACTCAGATTCCCTCAGATACTTTTATTGCGCGTACCGCCTCGTTTTGAAGCGCGTGAAGGCCTTTTTAGCACCCGCGCCGACTCGTATTTTATTTTTCGTATGGCGTATATTATTTTTGGCCTTTTGAGTTTGTCACCCAGGGGCCACGTGCAGGGTTGTGGTAGGTAGCTCCTGCGGACGCAAGTGACAGTTGTTCCCCCTTTGTCAAGTGAGTGGGCAACTCGACTGTTAGAGGTTCTTAAGCCGCTCGAAGGCCTCTAACTCGGCTTAACGACTACTGTCATAGACAGCAACCGGGATCAACTGCTTAGCGTGCCTTCCAAAGCACGGAAGCGCTCATTTATAGTAACCACTCAAACAGGCGGTCACCCATCCAAAGACTGACCCCTGCCGTCTTTGCTTGACCTGCTTTATCGTTTCCGATACGCATGCTCCGCCGGGCTATGAACGCTTCGACTCGTATTAATTAGCATTAACGCTCTTATGCGATAGTGAACAAAAATCAAATGTATATCCTTTTTTCTTTATTATTATTATTCGTATGGCATATACATAGACTCGATTTGACCTCACAGCACGATCACCGAGTCGCTAATTTACTTACATGATACCTAATTGAAGTAATTTTTGACCATAAAGCGACTTTTTCTTTATTACCCCAGATCAACTCATAATAGTACATTATGATACAAGTGTGCTATGTTGGTTACAACACTCGAGTCGGTTTTTAAGCCTGAGCCGAAGGCGAAGGCTTAATGGAGACGAGAAGTGTAATGACCAATGCTCACGTGTTTCATACGACGTTTTTCAACACATTTGCGAGGAAAAAAAAAAAAAAAATGAAAATGTTAAAAGATATGTAATGAAAAGGCACTAGTGCGATAATGTAATGTAAAAGTCACGGCATGGGTAATATTCTGCATTATTTTGCTAATATTTAAAAAGATATGTAATGAAAAGGCACTAGTGCGATAATGTTATGTAAAAGGCACGGCATGGGTAATATTCTGCATTATCAGTGTAAATACGCTGTAATAAGACCTACTTTACGAGCAGGTGTGTTGAAATAGTACATTATGATACAAGTGTGCTAAGTTGGTCATTACACTCGAGTCGGTTTTTAAGCCTGAGCCGAAGGCGAAGGCTTAATGGAGACGAGAAGTGTAATGACCAATGCTCACGTGTTTCATACGACGTTTTTCAACACATTTGCGAGGAAAAAAAAAAAAAAAAAATGAAAATGTTAAAAGATATGTAATGAAAAGGCACTAGTGCGATAATGTAATGTAAAAGTCACGGCATGGGTAATATTCTGCATTATTTTGCTAATATTTAAAAAGATATGTAATGAAAAGGCACTAGTGCGATAATGTAAAGTAAAAGGCACGGCATGGGTAATATTCGGCATTATCAGTGTAAATACGCTGTAATAAGACCTACTTTACGAGCAGGTGTGTTGAAAAAAACATTATCTTACCACATTTATATTTCATATTACTAGCTTCTGCCGGCGACTCCGTCCGCGTGGAACTCGTTTATATCGTAGCTCCATACAAATGTTCACCCCCATTTGATTTCCGGGATGAATCCGATCCTATGTCCTTCCCTGGGACTCAAACTATCTGTATACCAAATTTATTCTAAATCAGTTTAGCGGTTTAAGCGTGAAGAGGTAATAGACAGATAGACAGACAGATACACTTTCGCATTTATTATATTAGTGGGGATATAGGTTAATATACCATTCCCGAAGAGTGTTTGCTGGACGTTGGAAGTGTCAATTTCTGAAAGCGCGTGGTTTACAAGATTTGATGCGCCCGTTAAAGCCTTGTAATCATTAGGCAACATGTGTTAATAAAACTGTTTATAAACAGTGTTTTACAATGTTTCATCACCTCTGTAAACAGGTTATAAACAACGGTGATGAAACATTTTTTATTAAACATGTCGCCGTGTTCCCCACTCAGTCGGAGAGCAAGTGTTTATAAACCATAAAGTTTTAACCGACTTCTAATCAATAGCCATTGCTTCAAGTTTGCCTATAAAATTTGAAGAGTTCCCTCTATTTCTCCAGGATCCCATCATCAGAACTGGATTTTGGTGAAAACGGGACCAATTTGGAAGTAAATGCTTTTAAACAAAAAATATATTTTTCAAATTTCACACAAAAAAAAAAATACAGCCCAATTTCTCCTTTTTTTGAATTTGGTTAAAACACCAACTCGTGTGGACGTGTGTTGCGCGAGTTTATAAACATGACTTGAAATGACAAGTGTGGACTGCCAAGTTTCAGAAACAGGCGGTAAACTTGTTAACCCTTTTCCAGGCCGGCAATTGAATGACAATCAAAATGTCAGTCTTATTTATTGACATTATAGTAGATTGTACAACAAGTGCATAAAACGCACCATTTTACTCGAGACGTTTATCCATCCGAGCGAGCTTGCGAGCGAGGATAGATATAAAGTCGAGTGTAAAATGGGTTTTATGGACGAGTTGTACACTCTACTTTTCACTTCGATTGCGAGGAAATGAAACAGCAACACGTAAATATAGTAAATGCTAATTTAATTAAAATTGAAAGTTACATTAGAGCAATGAGAAATATTTAAATACTATACTGATCTACTAAATTGAAAAATAAACAAATATAAAAAATAATAAATGAGACGAAATACAAATTATAAGTTTATTTCATGAAGTTTTATTGTGTACTTTGGCTGTTGGTATCTTTGCCTTGGTCTTAGAATACGAACGAAACGAAATAAAATAAAGAGGTTGTTGTATGAAGTTAAAGATGTTCGTGTGGCTGTTGCAGCGATTGCCTTGGTCTTCGACGAAGATTTTACTTTATGCTCTAGAGCATAAAAAGCGACTTTATGTCGCCTACGCACGACATAAAGACGAACTTTTAGAGCATGAGAAGTGAAAAGATACATGTTTGACAGTCTGTAGGTGGTCAATATAACGCCTCAGCCTGGAAAAGGGTTAATAAACTCGTCATAATAGATACCCTCTAATTAATATAGTATAAGGTAATAAGATATGTAGTACAAAACAAAAATATATTGTAAAGAAAGTGAGTGCAATCCTCGCCAATAAACACTATGTTTGGCGAACTTATAAGTAATAAAAAATGTAACTTATTACTTTTAGAAAAAAAAAATTAAATTAAAAAAAAATAGATTAAAATTAAATTAAATAAAAGATGATTAACAAATGTTACCTAATGAAGACAAGGCTTAACGTGTCTTGGTGTAATGTTGCAGGGGCGCCGGCGAGCCTCATCGAAGTCCTCGAGTTGACAGTAGAGCGCGCCGCGTTCGGCCGGCTTTACCTCAACGTGTTGTTCCCCATCGGCGACGGCGACTACGGCCGCGACCAGTCAGTATCCATCCTTACAAACTTTTATTCAACCGTAGCTGTTCCTCTTGCTGCAGAGATGTCACACCAGGGACTGCATAACCGAAAAATACCGGTATTCTATTTTAGCGGTTTCGGTAGCGGAACCTTTATATTTCGCTACCGAAATATAACGGTACCTTTATTTTTTCCGGTACCGTAACCGCTATTTAAAGGTACCGATATATCGACTTTGGCCTGGTGTTATTGCCAAACCGCCGGCAAAGGCTCTGCCGCTTTGTATTTTTGTCTTTAAATGTTTAGTAGCCAATGCTTCCTCTGTAGAGTGCCAGCTTGCTTACTTTTCTCGATAACCTTTATAATACCGGTATTATAAAGGTTACGGTATCGTTTAAAACTGATACCGCTAACCGTTATTTCAAAACGGTTACGGTACCGTTATGTTCGAGCGGTGCGCATAACCTTTATGACATATCGGTACCGTAATGGAATACCGGTTTCATACCGGTATAACCTTAACCAAAATCAGTCCCTGTGTTACACCCGATCGCGCTAGGAACGTACAATACGATTAAAATCAATTAACGATTCTGATGTTAGCTACTAGTAGCGCCGCAAAGGTGTCAGAGGGGTCGGACGGGTATGCGGGAGGCGACTCGAGGCTAACTTCAGACACGCAAACTTTTGTGCCGCGTACTGTACGGCCACAACATTGCGCGAATTGCGGAGCGGCAAGTGTTTTATCTGTTCAATGCGCGGTCGAGACGCGCAACCCGCTGTGGTTAGTTGGGATCACAAGCAATGAATTACAAAACACGCTGCCGCTCGCTGCCTCCGCCGCGCATTGTCGTGGCCAGGCCGTAAGACTCAGCAGTGAGCTCGATTCTCCATGCAAACAGTCTCATTTTAAAACGACTGGCTTGCTCTGAAACTTTGTACTTAGACTAAGTTAAGTACCATCCAGGTCTGTAATTAGTTTATGTACCATAGTAAAAAAAATACAGCAAATTGAAGTTTTTCATACAAAACTTGTTTTTGCTGTATTTTGTTTGTTTTATAAACTGGAGCCATATAAACTAATTACAGACCTAAGTGTATATGAAAAGTTACAATCCAACACGTAGTTTTAAAATGAGAGCGTAACTACGTTTGCATGGAGAATCGAATTTACTGCGGACTCTTAAAATGACAAGAAACTTAAGATTATCATTCTCGTTTCCAGAGTCCTCTCGGAGCACATTCGCCGCCTGGCGGCCGCAACGAGCGCGGCCCGCGCGGGCGTCAGTCCGCGGCACCTCTGGGCCGCGCCGTACGCGCGCGCGCAGCTGCTGCTCACGCACCTGCCCGTGTACCGCACGCCGCGAGACAAGGTCATACACACACACATCCAATAGGATGTTGATGCAGCTGCCCCGCTTTTGTAGCGCGTCGGGAATGTTTGCGGAGGAGCGTACGGATGGGTTCCACGCGATCATCCGCAAGAAAGTGGCCCTGTCTGCTCTGGCGCGCGAGGAGCAGCAGCAACAGCATCCTGATAATTTAACCCCCCACAAGGTGGACTGATGACCTGGTAAAGGTCGCGGGAGTCCGCTGGATGCGGGTGGCGCAGGACCGGTCATTTTGGCACTCCTTGGGGGGAGGCCTATGTCCAGCAGTGGACGTCTTTCGGCTGATGTGATGATTATTTGTTTTGTGGGCCTTTATATGCCGCTTCGACCAGCAAGTGATCTATTGTGGCAGCCCTTTCTTTAGAGTTCACCGTTAAGGCCCGTTGCCTCCAAGAAATTCCAGATTCTTTGGGCGGTGATATGTTGTACTTCTTGTGGGTGCACGATGTGCCGCCCTAGGTAGGTACTTCTTTTATGCATGAGTGGTCCGCAGGAGCAGAGAATGTGCATTGCAGTCTCCTCTGTCTCCTGGCAGAACCTGCAGGTTGCTTCTTGCTTCATACCCATTTGAAACAGGTGTTTGTTCAATTTGCAATGCCCTGTCAGGATTCTTGTCACTGCGCAGGTTTTGTGCCTTTTGAGTTGTAATAGCTCCTTAGACAGCTTACTATTGAACCCTTTTATCAGGGCTTTAGCTTGTTTTTGTCCTTTGGTGAACTTCCACAGCTTGATTGCCTCTGATATTTCCGCCTTGTTTAGCAGAGAATAATAAGTTATAACCTACGCTATTCATATGATTGTGAAAATATCTGTGAATATTCAAAACACTCCAAAAATAATCGTCACCTTGTTTAAACACAAACTGAACACAATATTCCTCTTTACAGAAAAGGGAATAAGCTTGGTCTGTTTATTATGAGTTTTAAACTCATTATGTTAATAAATCGAAGCAATTATGTTGCAATTAATATGATATAATTATATTTTATTAACAGTTATATGTATATGTAATTTATTAAGTAAGTTATAAAAAATCACACTGAATAAACTTAAAATTAAGGCCCATATGGTTGTACAAAGCTGTGTTTTACTTAATTTTTACAATCTATTCAACTATTTAATCAAGTTGCACCTAAATTACGAAAAATAAGAAACTTGCATTCAACTAAGTATGAGGTGTCCTAGTTTAGTATTGTGCCAAGATTGTCCGCTAGATGGCTCTGGCTGTAGATTAGATGGCGCTATCGTTTGTTTCCCGTAGTTTCGTTGGATTGCAGCCTAGTGCTCTCACAGCAACATACATACATACTTACATTTTTTTTGTAAGTCGGCTGTCCTGTATAAATTGCGGGATTAGTACGACTCTGATTAACGCTAATAAGGTCAAAACCCATGAGTGAGAGTATTAACAAAATAATTGCATATAATACTAATAAGTTAATAACCACTAACCAGTATTGACATATAATATAGTACAGTCGCCATCACATACATAGGTACACTCTAGGTGTTCAAAAATATCGGCACATGCACTCTAATGCCTTGAAAATAGAGGTGTGTTCCGATGTTTGTGACGTGCTTGTTTGCTCCGATGTATGTGATGGCGACTGTACTTATGGGGGGCATATAATTGTTTATTTGTTTTAAATATCTTGCGCGGCGCGGTGTAAGTTGCGCTATGTGAACGAAATAACATTAGCAGGTCAGAACGCCATCTTGTCTCGCAATGCTCACCATCTTAGTGGTTGCTATATATATATATAAATTCAACGTCCATTCACCGTCACGCTACGCTCGTAGCGCTACGCCGTAGTCCATAGTAGCTTAAACTTCATATTCAGGTAGCAAAAAGCGCATGACGCTCTGAAACATGTGTGATTGCATAGATAAAGGATAGAATAGAGGGACTCAAACACGTAAAAAGATGTAATCATAGACAATACCACAAGTGGGAACGAGATAAAATGTCGTATCTCCTGTCTCCAGCGCGTATAGGCTTTATTGTTAGTCACCAGCTGTCAAAAATTTGTACTGAAACTGACGGTCACAGATATAATACGACTAAAGTGTATGGATCATGAGATGTCGAGGATGTTTTAGTATCCTTCTCAATTTAGTCAGGTTAATTTACTTCTCGTTGCCCAGCGACATCATATGATGTTACATGTAGTACTGAAGTCTAGACCTACTGACGTCATCAATTGATTTCGCATTAGTACTTTAGTCTATACCTGTCAAGGCTCCGATGGGCTAATGCTCTATTTACCTGTGATTGGCACGGAATGGGTTAATCTGCTAGGGGTTAATTGGTAATAGCAAAGAGTAATAAGGACTAGAAGGTTCGCTGCCTGAGTGACATTAGCTGATTCAGAGACATTTAGCTGTTAAATATTAGCCATACATAAACAATACTAGAGTAGAGTAACGTAAGAGAACCCTCTCTTGTCGACTGATGTAATCAATATTCAATAAATTATAATATCTATACCGGGTTCTAAAAAAACGTCTCTTCGAGCACACTGCTGACCATAGGGCTGGCTTGTTCCTCGGTCAAAGAATTAGCATCGCCATTCAGCGAAGAAACGTAGCCAGCCTTATGGGCACCCTACCGCAGAGCGCTGACCTGGGGGACTACTTTATAGGAAATTTGTAAATATGTACATGTTTTTATTTTTAGCTGTAAGTTTTTGTGTAATATTTTAAAGAATGCTTAACTGTGTAAAATAAATTATGAATTATTACATCGATACGAAGTCATGGCCAGATAATTAAGAACATGATTTTTTTCCCCATACAGTTGCATACAAATATGACTTTTCAAATTTGATGATAATTTATAATGTGTTTGATTAATTTTGTTTCTGATTATAGGGATGTAACCGTGTTTAAACAGTATTTAATATAGTGCAAAAGAGCTTCTGTAAAATTTAGACTTTAAAAAATACAGGCGATCAAATCAACACTTTTTATAAGTTCATACATTGTTCCTAATTACAGTATGAACTCGTAAAGACTGTCCATTTGACCATCCGTATTTTTTTAAGCACAACTTTTATATAAACTAAATTAAATCTTATTTATATACAGATACCTCCATATACAGAAATGAAATTGGCCAAACATATTTTAAATCATCATTAAATTTTAAAAGTCATATTTGTATGCAAGTAACTGTATGGGGAAAAAAATCAAGTTCTTAATTATCTGGCCATGACTGTGTATATGTACCAGTGTGTAACCGCCATACGATAAATAAATAAATAAAATTATTTACGTTCTTACGTTGTAATTAAAAACCGGCTAAGTGCAAGTTGGACTCGCGCACGAAGGGTTCCTTACCATTATCTATGAAAACGGCAAAAAAATCACGTTTGTTGTATGGGAAGCCCCCCTTTAAAATATGTTTTATTTTGTTTTTAGTATTTGTTGTTATAGCGGCAACATAAATACATAATCTGTGAAAATTTCAACTCTCTAGCTATCACGGTTCTTGAGATACAGCCTGGTGACAGACAGACGGACGGACGGACGGACGGACAGCGAAGTCTTAGTAATAGGATCCCGTTTTACTCTTTGGGTACGGAACCCTAAAAAATAACTCGTATAAATGTCGTAAAGTTGTATTTTAAGTTTAAAACTGTACATTTACGATTTTCTTATTTAGTTTATCCCACCATTTTAGTAAAATTTAAATACATAATTATGTTTCCGTTTCGGTCAACAGTTGCAGTGCGTCATGCGGTGCGTCACGTGCGTCATGGCGGTGCTCGGGCTCACGGAGGGCTCGGCGCCCTCCGCGGACGACCTCACGCCGGTCCTCGTGTTCATCATACTCAAGGTGAGATCACTTAACATTCATATTAAGGTCAGGTTGCACCAAGTTACGATTACAGACCGATCAACGTTAAATATGGCGCCGGCAGACCTGTTATTCCATAGAAACTTGTCAATTTTCCATGCATTCAGATTTTAACAAACACCGCTGACTAGTATAGGTATTACGAAGCGTTCGTAGCCCAGCGGCGCCTGCGAATCGGATACGATAACGCAGGTAAAGCAAAGATGGCAGCGGTCAGTCCTTGGATGGGTGACCGCCTCTGTTTGAGTGGTTACTATAAAGGAGCGCTTACGTGCTTTGGAAGGCACGCTAAGCAATTGATCCCGGATGCTGTCTATGACAGTAGTCGTTAAGCCGAGTTAGAGGCCTGCGGGCGGCTTAAGAACCTCTAACAGTCGAGTTGCCCACTCACTTGACAAAGGGGGGACAACTGTCACTTGCGGACGCAAGGGCTACCTGCCACAATTCTGCACGTGTCCCCTGGGTGGTACTAAAAAGTGACAAACTCAAAGGCCAAATAATGTATGCCATACGATTAAATAAAGAAATAGGTATTACAGACGGTTTCATGCAATCCACTCTAGTATTTGGTCTTCAATCACTCAACGAGCAGAGCAGAACGGTTTAGCCTAGTTGGTAGTGACCCTGCCTACGAAGCTAGAGGTCCTGGGTTCGAATCCCGGTAAGGACATTTATCTCTGTGATGAGCACGAATATTTGTTCCTGCATCATGGATGTTTTCTATGTAGTTAAATATTTATTTATCTATATAAGTATGTTGTTGTACGGAGGATAAAAAGAATAAGCGACAGTAGGGAAGACTAAACGAAGAGGTTTTGACGTTAAAAGAAAACAAGTAAAATACCACCCTTGGCGCGGGCGAATCCCTCGCCCGAGCGGGCAGCGAGCGCGCCTGAAGTTTCCTATAAAAATCCCATTACCGAGCTATAAATTCGTGCCGCTCGTAACGATCTATTTTCGCGAACATAAAGGGGTACATTTCGGAACATTTTTGACAAAAACAAGTTGTAATTTACCCAGGTGAACCCGCCATCTCTGCTGTCCACGATCGACTTCGTGAACGCTCTGGGCGGCGGCGCGCTGCAGGGCTCCGCGCTCTACTGGTGGACGCAGTTCTGCGCGGCCGTCGCCTACATCAAGACCATGGACTACAGCGACTCCTAGCCCCTGGTACGTTGTCCTTGGAAGCATAGTATAAAGAGGGCTAAGTATGTTACCTTCATACAAACGCACCGCGCGCGGCTTGTATGTGTGCGCTATACTATCTATACGTCGCCGCACGCACACTCAAACAAAATAGCGCACACATAAATATAAGCCGCGCGCGGTGCGTTTGTAGGAAGATAACATACTTTACCGTCTTTACACTATGTTGGAAGCTTGTGTGGACTACCAAAGATAAAGAGTCTGATGGCAACTCTATTTCTAGAACCGTTAGAGCGTGTCAGATATTTCTATTTGTGCAGCCTTTGATCCACATATATTATATTGATGCCGGTGACTGTACTACCTCAATCATCGCGCAGATATCGCATAGTTTGTTTTGGTTTAGATGACGAAAAGTACTCCAATCAACCATTACTAGGCGACCTCTGTAGCCTAGTTGGTAGTGACCCTGCCTACGAAGTTGGGATCCCGGTTTCGAATCCCGGTAAGGGCATTTATTTGTGTGATGAGCACAAATATTTGTTCCTGAGTCATGGATGTTTTCTATGTATTTATTTATATAGTACAAGCTTTGCTTAGTTTGGAACTTGTTGGATTAGTGTAAGATAATATTTATTTATTTATTACCATCATTTATTGTTTAATAAGGGCGTAGACACCAAATAAAATAACCAATAATGATGATTTTACTCGAAAAAGCATTAAAAATATTGTCAAAGGGAGAAAAAAGTAAAGCAGGGGATTAAATAATCACAAAGTTATAAGTGTTCAAAGTTTTAAGAGGGGGTATATTCTGTCCCTTTTCCGAAAAACGCACCTTCAAATGAAACGATCGTCATTCACTATGACGCTCGGGGATCGTGACGTCACGATCCCCGAGCTTGGTCTCTCTCTCTAACAAACGATATTAAAACGGCTGTAGCTTCGTAATTTGAGATATCTGAATGGGATTTTCGCCACTAGGCATAGTTTATTGCCTTCTTTCTTTTGGAGTTGGACCCTATTGTTGTCTTCAAGTAGGGTACGCAGATGTAGGCCCAAAGCACACTGAAAAAAACAATAAAACAAGTTACTCCAATACACGTGCCACACTTCGGTCACTTTTATTACATCTCTTTGTTATATTTTACGTTCGTATTTAGCAACAAAGGAAGCTGTAAAATCCCTCGTTAACTGCATTATCGTCTTTTTAACTCAAACAAACTATACACCCACTAGTGGTCTATGCGTTCAAAGTTAAGACGGCCGTTTTTCTTTTGAGTTCATAGATCGACGAATCCAGCAACATAATAGTACATTACTTACCTAGGGCGGTGAAACAAAGAATGTCTCAGATCGCAGGTATTTGATTTGCAGGAAATATGCTATCTGAAGCTTTCTTTATTACCGCCCGTGGTAAGTACACAGTTTTACGTCTCTCCCTGGCCAGGAAGTAGGATTTTCTGTCCACGTAGTGGGCGGTAAATCCAACTTACGGCATGGGGTGACGTAAAAACTATTATGATGTATTCACAAGGTACTTCAGTGGGTAGTGGCACTATTGGCCTACTTTTTTATATCATCATCATCATATCAGCCGAAAGACGTCCACTGCTGGACATAGGCCTCCCCCAAAGAGTTCCAAAGTGACCGGTCCTGCGCCACCCGCATCCAGCGGACTCCCGCGACCTTTACCAGGTCATCAGTCCACCTTGTGGGGGGCCTACCAACGCCGCGCCTCTCGGTATGTGGTCGCCACTCGAGAACCTTTCCGCCCCAACGGCCATCAGTTCTACGTGCAATGTTCCCCGCCCACTGCCACTTATTCGGAGGGCTATATCGGTTACCTTGGTTCTGCTGCGGATAGCCTCATTTCTGATGCGATCACGCAGAGAAACTCCCAGCATAGCCCTCTCCATCGCCCTTTGGGTGACTTTGAGCCTTCTCATGAGGCCCATTGTAAGCGACCACGTTTCCGTGCCATATGTCATCACTGGCAACACACACTGGTCAAAGACTCTCGTCTTGAGACACTGCGGAATATTGGACGAAAAGATGTGCCGTAGCTTTTTTTAATATTTATCGTTAAATTTAAATAATCACAATTATTTACCAGTGGCGCTAGTGAGCACATTAACGGGATCTTAAGAGCGTAGTCGGTCTGCGACAAAATTGAGGAATAGGTATTTGTACAAACTATTGCCGTCGCGTTGCGCCCAAGCGACCGCGTGCGATGCGCGATAGGGACAACCGCAGCTCAGACCGATTTTCACTACAAAATCTTGACAAGATCGATGATTTGTATTCCCCTGTTTTCTCCGCCAAACCTGCGCCGATTCAATTATGTTTGGTGTTGAAATTTAGAGGAAGAGTAGATCTATGTTTCTATTATTTTGTTTTAACGTAAAAACTTTTCATATTTGTCTGGTAGTTATCTGAATATGACAGTAAAAATGGGGCATTTTTTAGGTTTTCGAAAATTCGTATCTGTTTTGGTAATTATTTTTTGGGAAAAAGTAAATGACAGGGGCATACATACAGTACACCTAGATTTTATAAAAAAAAACGAGTCCTCTAGAGGGATAAACCAGGAAGGAAATAGGGGAATACGTTTGTATGGAAAAATGCTGCTAGGATACCCTCCTAAGGTACTGTGAGGTGATGGATAGATGTCTTTAGTCATATATTAAAAATATAAAAAAATGTATATATCTAATTTGTAATTCACAGTGACTTAGTTTGTAACTGGTATGCTGTGTAATTATTTTAAATAAATAAAATCCCTAACATTTATTATGTCTTTTTTTTCAGCACAAGCACGGGAAGACACTGGAGACAAAACGGTACCCCGCTTTACGAGAAAGGGCTCACACTATATGATTAGTATAGCGTACTCGCTCACTCGCCGCGCACTCGCGCTATATAGCTACTCAAGGATAAATGTAGGAAAGCAAAATAAGTTTGATTGGCCATAAATACTAAATAAATGTAGATTGGAAGTGTGATGGCGTACTCGAGTGTTATCGATTTACTTGAGAGTCTGAGCGCTCTGGCGGGCAATAGTGACGGCATGGAAATTGACACGAGATTAGCTCAATATTTGTATATTCATTTGAACTTTGGGCTTGTCCATATATTACGTCATCGTTTTTTGACGATTTTTGACAAACCCCCCCCCCCCCCCCCCCCCTAACCCTTTTCCAGGCAGAGGCGTTATATTGACCACATGCAGCCTATCAAACATATATTTTAATGTCAAAGACTGACATTCGATTGTCATCTTTCAACTGCCGGCCTGGAAAAGGGTTAATGGACCCTTCCCACACCAGGGACAGACCCTTTCACAATTCTCACACATTAGTTGTACCTACTAAAAAGGGCTAAGTCGCGAGGCTGCTCGCGCTCTAGGATATTGTGACATGACCCTTTCTAATTATCACGCTTAGAAGGAGACGGATAGTGCATGTCGCCGCGACACAGCTCGCGGGCCGTCCTGTGATAGACGAGCTGTAACTACGTGTGACTTCAAAGGGGTAAAATAATTTAAATTATGCACTTTAAAGGTTAAATGTATTTTCATTTGTAATATTATACTTTTAAGTTAGATATATTGGTAAAATATCAAGTGAACAAAAAACCTGTATAATTTTATTGAGTTGTACAATAAAGAGTATTTGATATTTTCAAGTGTAACTATAGCCTGAAATTTTTATAATTTTTTCGGACTAAATAGTTTAACCACAAACCAATTTTAAGGTAGGGTAAATCGCCAGTAACCGGCCACCGTTCAATAACTGGCCACTTCATACTAAAAATTAACTCTATTCACCTACTATAGAATTCAATTTAGTATAACGTGGCCAGTTATTGAACGGTTAAATAGTAGCACACAAAATTCACTTGTATTTTGTTTTCGTGTCAGTTTCCCTGTTATCAGTTATCAGACACGAGCGGCGAAGAGCGAGAGAGACGGACGGGCTCTCAGTTTATCGTCCCTCTTCCGCACTAGTATTAAAACACCATGTTGAACACTATACAATAGGTAATGTGGTACGGCTAAGAAGTATCATACTGTTAATAGCTGTTGACGATGAAATGAGGGTAAATCCACTATTTCTTGTTGCTTTAGGACCTAACGCGCCGTCAAATCACGTGATTCGATACAAACGCGCGTCGACGGCGCGTTTGAAAAACACTGTGTGCATAGGTCCTTAGCCAGGACAACATTTCCTAAAAGAATTGTTGCAACATGAAATTTTAACCCTAAACTTGGCAAAATTAAATGAGAAATCAAAAAAAAACATTCTTAAAAACAAGGAATTTTAAAGATGTGTTTATTTAGAGACACACTGCCAAGTAGTGGCAACATGCACATAAGTTGATCCATAAAATTGGGGTTCAAAGCAACAAAACCCTCCATTTGATGGAAATTAAACACAGTTTTAAAAAGTGACCCAGGATACGCAACCATGCCAACTAGCGACAGAAAATGTTGATTCACTCGTGATCATTTTTGTTTTCACTAAACGCAAAAGGTTTATTGACTAAACACTTATTGAATAAGGTTTTTAAAAATGCTTATCTCCAGCTAAAACATTACACTAAGGGTGAGTTGCACCAAACAGTATGTAATCGTAAGGATGTGTTCTTTAAAATCTGTTTGTATGGAAAGTTTGGCAAGTTTCTATCGGATGACAGCTGCCGGCGCCATATTTAACGTTGATCGGTCTGTAACCGTAAGTTGGTGCAACCCGCCCTTAATAAACCTCCGTTAACTAAAGTGAATCTGCCTTCTCTTTTGATTCGAATGTATATTTATTTTTATTTAATGATACTTCTATTTTGTCTAGTTGACATTTAATTGTAAATGTTTTTAATCTTACAACAAGATAACAACACCATAAATAAAATAAACTTAACTTGGCCAGTCATACGAGAACCCCGTCCAGTAGTTCCTTCTGGTACTTCTTAGTCGTATCAAATTATTGCAAATATTTTGTTAGGTATGTTATAATGTAATTGTAGGCAATAATTTTGAAACTAGAATAGAAAACAATTGTTGATTATGATAATTAAAATAATATATCAGTTATGCCATAGAAGACTTATTATAACAAAAGTCTTATAAAATATTTAAATCATAAATCATTTATTTGTCCAACATAGGTTACAGGATGTTACAGAGTTGCGGTCAGTTTCACTATGTGGCGCCTTGCGGCTTACAAATTGTTGAGCATGCATGTCAAAATCACTATCATTTATAAATTCATTTATGGTATAATAACTTGTATGAGTTAGAACATTTTTTAGAGCTATCTTAAATTTATGTAGTTTATCTATTGAATGTAAACATTTTGGTAATTTATTAAATATTTTAGGAGCCATTCCGACTACATTTTTTTGGAATAAGGTTGTTTTGGGTATCATTGGGTTTGTTATTTTATGACGTAATCGGGTGCTATTAAAGTTTAGGAACAAATGGGAGTTACATTTCACGAAAACACACATTTCATAGATATACAAACTGGGAAGAGTTAGTATCTTAAGTTTTTGAAAATAGGGCTTACAAGATTCCAAAGAACTAATACCACATAAAGATCTTAGACACCTTTTCTGCGCTCGAAACGCAATTTCTCGATCAGTCGAGTTCCCCCAGAATATTATACCGTATCTTAACGTTGAGGTTACAAATGCAAGGTATGAGGTAAGCACTGCAGGTAGATTTACTTTTTTTCTTAGATTATATAATGCATAGGAGAATTGATTTAGTTTCTCACATATATAGTCAATTTGATATTTCCATGTCAACTTATTATCTATATTTAATCCTAAAAACTTTGTTATGTCAGAGTCTTCAATTGTTCGTCCTTTATAAGCTATTGTGAGGTTAGGCACGTAATTCGTTCTTTGCTGAAATGTCATTAGTTTTGTTTTACTTATAAACTAATAATAATAGGGTAGAGGAACCAAAAGATGAACGTTTAAGCGACTATCCCACCTTTACAATTTTTTTTCGAGGAGTGGTGATTTAGTTTGTTTACATTTAATTTTTTTATACGATTTCGTATATAGTCGAGATTGGATATGACTATTTTAAACCATCCTATTACAATACAGTATTTTATTAAAAATGGTTTTATGCTGAAGGATGTCATTTTGCCCAGAAGATGAACACTGTGCCCAATAGTTGAACATTTTGACACCAATAGTTGAACGAAGAAAAACGTAACACCGCACAGCCTCTGACTTTTGGTCAAGTTATTATATAATCATTGTTATAGCAATTTATACTAGTTAACAATCACAATATTGATACTAAACACAGAATAAAACAGTTCAAATGTACCCTTTTCATATGGTTACAATTAAAAGAGATTATTATTTACATATTAATCATTAAAACATTTTTTATGAATTTATCATTAGATTAAAATAGATAAATTGTTGGGTTTTATATGTATAAGTCAGATTTCATATTTATCTTTGTTATTAAGATGTTCATTGTACTAACCCTTGCCTAAAACTTGAACGAATACATTTTGTTCGTTCATGTATTGGGCACGATGGCAAAGGAATGAACGGACTAAATTTAACAGAGCGTTCACTTATTGGAATCGAAGCCAAAAGTTGAACGAACTAATTTTATTCGTTCATCTTCTGGGCAGCGGTTCTTTGTTGAACAATAGTGCTTTTCATAGTAAAACAAAGCCCAAAATAACCGTGTTGCGAATGGATACTCACGTTCAACTTTTGGTTCAAAAATCAACAGTTAAAAAACGATTCATTTGAGCCATAAAAGTTTTATGTACCTTTTCAATAAGAATTTATATAAGCATTTGAAAAAACTATACCTTGCCCAGTAGATGAACGCCGTTCATCTATTGGCTCAGGTACACAAAGTTGGAACCGTTAGTTGAACGCTAAATATCTCTTAAATTAACAATATATACGCAATTTGTGATAGATGCAAAACAATCCATGTAGACGTTTTTATTCAATTTTATACATAATTTGGAGCTTAAATTTAAGAGCGCTTTCCTTAAGTAAATCTCCATACAAACGGTGATTTTGGCGCGAGACCTCGACGCGACAACCGCTCACAGCCGTGTGTGTGTGGGAACTGTATGGGAGTTTAAATGCCAGCCTCGGCAAAGGGATGATGCGTTAGGAAAAAAATATCCCGAAGGCGTAAAATGCGTCGCGATTTTTTTATTTCAATTTTACGACAAAACGTTCAACTATTGGGTGGTGTTCATGTTTTGGTTCCTCTACCCTACTTATAAACGGATAAGTGTTCGTAAATATCTGAACACGCTATTGCATGGTTAAGTTAATTTTTTATTTTTCTTGTACCTTGATGTTTTTGGCGTGTCCAGTGCCTTTGACACCCTACAAATACGAAACACGTTGAAAAATTGTACTTGTAGCTATTTTAAAACGTCAATAATATATCTAAATCGTATAAAAACCCAAAAAACCTATCATTTAGCATTAAATTTACCACATTCTCTTGATTTTTCTGGCTGCCGACCCTCAATTTTTGCCTGTCCACCTGCGGAAAGCCAACTTCAAGTATCGATTCGAAGTATTAGGACTTGTATATTGTGCCTGGAAATACTTGTTTCTGATAGTGGAAAACATTAATTTTCTAAATCAACCTTATATTTATCTCGCTAAAGTATTTTTTACATAATAAACTAAAATTAATCTTGTCCAGTGATTTTGGAAAAGTGGACATGTCCACATTCCGTTACGATGATTTTGTGGGAACGAGGTATTTTTATTACCAAATTAGGTGTTTATTTTCATCTAGCATCACATACCGTTACGTAACATCATTCGTTTTGTTTACAAACTGTCAGTAGTGGCTAGAAATCGCGCGCGAACGGTGTGTCGAGTGGTGGACCCAAAAACTAGTGTCCTGGTTCCGTTACGAGATTACGAAGGTTCCTATAATTTTTCTGCTAATGCGACTCAATTATCTTATTCTGTTATTATCATTAACCATGATTTCAGTAAAATACTATTACAATTGTTAAAAACAGTATATTAAACACGTGTTTTAATCTGCGAAGTATTCGTTCCGTTACGTCCGTTCCGTTACTATTTGTATGGTAAAGTAGCCCTCTTAAGTGCCGGAATGACGCCTATTCAAATAAAATGGTAGTCTTTGAAAAAAAAAATGCCTTTAAACACGAAACGTAATGGGTTTACCCCTTTTTTACCGACAAACGTTTCATGGAGTGTGTTTCGTAGAATTTTCAGTTCATCGAAAACATTAGTTCTCAGAAACAGTTAACTTTTCAGGATTGTTATAAAAAATACGTAACCTAACCTTACCTTATAGTCCGTAAGCCCGCTCCCAATAACCTACGTCTCATGACAACACGTAGTACTAATATTATAAAGAGGAAGTGTCTGTGAGATTGTAGCTTTGTATGTTTTGGGTAATCTCCGGAACCACTAATCCGATTTCAAAAAATCTTTCACCTGCGTGGAGAATGGACTTTTTTTTTTTAAGACGCGATTTTGACCTATCTTTTGGCGTGGGTCAAATGTTTGTATGAGACTAACTACAATGAAAACACATAATAATTAACAACATGGAAAATATGAAAAACCCCCGATATTATCATTTTAAAGTTCAATATCTCAAAAACGGCTGAACCGATTTTGTTGAAACGTAGCTAAGAACCATCTCGATCACGTCAGCTTTCGGATGAAAACCGCATTCAAATCGGTTCATTCGTTTAGGAGCTACGGTGCCACAGACAGACACACAGACACGTCAAACTTATAACACCCCTTTGCGTCGGGGGTTAAAAAGACAAAAATGAGAATAGAAGACGGACCTCGCCGGCGACTGGCGAAACGGCTCATACTAATTGACGGTACATTATGACGTCACTATACAATTCATACTACCCGTTGTGTTGAAAATCAATTGAATTGCTGTTAAGCTCGGAAAGTACTGCTTTTAGGTATATAGTTGTCTTACAAATATATTTTTTATAAACCATAATAAATTTAATCATGCGTATTTTTTAAAGTTAAATATCAATGTATAATTTTAATTTTTTATTTCTTTTAATATTATTATTATGATTTTAATTTTATTTTATAATTTACGTTTTATTGTAATAAAATAATGTGATGGTTTTCTGTCAATACAGCAACAACATTACGTTATAGATTTTTTAACATTAGGAAAGAAGGGTCATTTCGCCGGTTACGCGACCACCTTCGGTTAGCGACCACTTGAAGAACATGGTTTTTTTCAATTGAAGATAATATCAATTCTACAGAGCCTATTGAAACAGTCAGCCGTATGCCTTATTGTTTGTAGTTATGGAATAGGAATATACAAAAAAAACGAGAAAATATGCTTTCAGTTCACCAAGTCAGCTAAGTGGTCGCTAACCGGCACATGAAATTAGGTGGTCGCCAACCGGCGAAATGACCCTACCCACTTATTATAAATGATTTCTTTCTATGGCATTACTGTTAAAAGACAGAAACGCGGCTGCGACTTTGCTTAATTACTTCCTATTGCATTATATACCTACTCAGTTATACTTCATAAGTTTTTTGTGCAGGGTTAACACAACTGACGAACTGTTTGCACGTTACACTTGGCGGTGTTTGCCCAAATATTCGTGTTGCATCTTTTTCCTTCCTACGGCAAATGAAAGAGAGGCAACGACGAAACGCGAACACGAACCCCCAAGTCTGGTGCGACCATTAAGGTAAGTGTACCAAATTCCGTAAGTGAACATAATTCCGTTAAAATTGCGTGAAAAACCGTAAAAAACAAAATAAATATTTTACCAATCTATTTATTTAAATCTTCAAATAATATAGTTTACACATGTGGGTAAAATTGCTTAAAATCATTTATAACTATTTTATTATATGGTTTTAAAAACGAATTCACGGGATTATGTTCACTCACGGAATATGGTACACTTAGTGTGGGTTGCAACAAACCTTCTGTAACCGTACATCGGAGCAAACAAGCAGCTCACAAACATCGGAACACACCTCTATTTTCAAGGCATTAGGGTGCAAGTGCCGATATTTTTGAATACCTGAGGGCCTACCGCGAAAGGCATTCGAAATTTCCCCTCTCTGTCATACTGACGACTTCGTACGTAAGTGCGACAGAGAGAGAATACTTCGAATGCCGTTCGCGGTAGGCCCTCTGTGTGATGGCGACTGTACGCGGTGTTCGTTAAAATCTGAATGTATGGGAAGTTTGGCAAGTTTGTGTGGAATGACATCTGCCGGCGCCATATGTAAACGTAGTTCGGTCTATAATCGTAAGTTGGTGCAATTGACCATTATACAGCAGTAACGGGGAAGGCCGGTGAAAGCTAATTGTAGATGGCGCTCTTCTAGATTGGGCTTGTGCACAAATCACGCGAGGTTCGATAGGGGGGGGGGACAGGAAAAAATCACGACAGATCACGTTGGGGGAGGGGGGTATAAGGAGACCTCACGTGTATTTTTCTGCAGTGAACGAAACTAAGAAAAAAATTCTACCACACGAGTACGTTTACTTAGCAGTTCAAAATAGCGAGTCAATTTTACGAAATTTTGTGACCCCGCCCGCTCTTGACTTGACTTCATAAGATAGAAAAATAAACAAGATTTACTGTATACAATACTATTTATCTTACAATTAGGTTGAATGAAAAAAAATATACGTGAGGTTACGTGGGGGGGGGGGGAGGGGGTAGCCAAGAACCTCACCAAATATCACCAGGGGGGGGGGGGGGGGGGGGGGTAAAAGAGTAGCCGAAAAAACCTCGCGTGATTTGTGCACGAGCCCATTCCATACGATGAGAGAGGGAGACAGAAGATCAATTGTACCTAACTATAAATAAATAAATATTACGGGACAATCTTACACAAATCAACCTAGGCCCACGGTAAGCTCAATAAGGCTTGTGTTGTGGGTACTAGGCGACGATATATATAATAGATAAATACATATAGATACTTATATACATATATAACATCCATAACTCAGGAACAAATATTCGTGATAAACACACAAATAAATGCCCTGACCGGGATTCGAACCCGGGACCTCCAGCTTCGTACTATGTACGAAAACCATATACAGTTCTTAGGCAACTTCCCTTTTATTTTTAGCCTTTTTAGGAAAACGGTGGAATCCCACTTCGGAGCAACTCGGGATGAAACATAAAGCCATTTTCGCAAAAATAAATAAAAAGTACTTCCCGCCATACAAATTTAGCTTTTTTAGGTACCATTATTGGTGCTGTCAGTTTGACAGTGGCCTTCCCCATTATTTGCTTTCTGCACTGTTGCATTCGTCGCCAGAGCATAAAGTCGAATTCATACTGAAGTGGTGCTCACTAATGCGCTCTGAAAGTTCTCCTAGTCTGAAAGGTCTCCTCACAATGACCGGTCCAGTGGCACCCGCATGCAGCGGACTCAAGCGTCCATTGAATTCGGTGGCTTACATCGTTTGCTTCAATTGTTGCATATAAATGGAGATTAATAGACTCGGTGAATAACGGAAAAAGATCTACTCAAGCCTTATCGTATATTACCGTGTGGATATAAATATCGACTAGGTACATCAATAAAAGGTATTTAAGCAATGTGCAGTCGCGAACCATGTATTTTACTAAACAATGTAGATATAGACATATTAAGCGATATACGTACTAAAATGTGTAACAAACATTTATTCTTCTATCTAGTTGTATCAAAGACTATCATGCACTTGTACATACATATATATTTATATACAAAGAATAATATCAAGGAGAGGCAGCCATACTTCGGAAAAGAAGTATATATTTCTATCCCGGTCTGATGTATGGCTATCTCTCTATGAATGAGATACAAGTACTTTTTTCTCGAATTGTTTTATTATAGCTTTGCCTTATTTTCGTTGGCAGCAGGCATGAAAAAAAATCGTAAATTAATGAATTTTGCAAAAATCTACGCTCATCACTAATCAGACTTAGCCTTTTGGGCGCTAACGCCTTCAGCAGTTGCCTACGTGCTACCACTAAAGTTGGTATAACTGGTAACAGATGACAATTCTCAAAGTGTTGGTGGTAAACTAGGTTTAGTGGTAATAAATCAAAGGGCTTGTGCACAAATCACGCGAGGTTTTTTCGGCTACTTTTGGCCAGGCCAAAATGGGAGCAACGATGATACTACCGGCCATCCACAGACAGAAGCTGACCCAGCCAGACCATCTGTGGATGACGAAGATGATGAAGACACTCGTAATTTCACTCCAGGAGGAATAAAAGGAGGCAGATGCAGAAACAGCAAACCGACGCGATAACACATGCGAGTATAGTGCAGCCAAGATACACAGTGATGGTTGAATCCATTGACCCACGACATACCGGTGACGAAATCCTTAAAGAAATCAAAGACAAAGTTAATGTTGTTGAAATGGGAATAGCCGTAAACAATGTTCGAACAACCAAAAACCAAAAGGTAGCCTTTATTTGTAACTCAGAACAGGATCGAGCTAAGTTCGCTGAAGCCGTGAAAAAGAATGTGCAGAAACTCACAGTTTCAACTCCACAACTGCGCAAACCTCTAGTCCGTTTGATTGGAGTTACACCAGATGTTACAAATGAAAAGGTGGCAGAGGCTGTGATCAAACAGAACGAGAATGTTATGTTGCATATTCCACAGACAGATCGGTATGTCAGGGTCGTGCGTCGAACAAGAGGTAGAACGAGTGCAACGAACAATATAGTCCTAGAAGTGAGCCCGCCCATGTGGTCAGCACTGAAAGATAATAAGATCAGAGTTGGATATCAAGTCATACCAGTGTATGACCAATCGCCGATTATACAATGCTTTAGATGCCAAACATTCGGCCACAGGGCAACCAACTGCCAAGGAAGGAATGTATGCGGCCACTGCACAGACGAACACGACACGCGCAGCTGCCCATACAGAGCAATTGCCGCGCCCTGCTGTGTCAATTGCAGGAAGCAAAGACTCCTCGAAACTCATCCGGCGTATAGCACGGACTGCCCCGAATGGCAAAAATGGGATCGGATAGCCCGCTTATCCGTTCAGTACTGCTAAGGGCAGCCAAATGCAACTTAACAGCTATGACAATACACAGAGACTGTCCACACCTTATCAACATGGGCAGCTCAGGATGATTCAGTGCAACTTAGGTAGAGGATACGCAGCCAAGTGCGATTTAGCTAAATACATAATTGATCATCAATATGATGTGGTGTTCATTACAGAGCCTTATGTCGGCAACCGGTGCTCTACAGGCGCTATTAACGGCTATAATATCTACCAATACACCAACAGAAACACCAATAATCTTAAGAATAATAGAGTGAAAGCATGCATCGCCATAAAAAAAATTCTTGGGACATACCTTGGCATCACCCAACAGTCCACTTCAAATATCTGCACCGTTGACCTAATCCTACAAAATAACATAACTAGACTTATACGTGTATATGTTGAACCGGAAGTTGACGAAGACCACACACTGAATGCTCTGGAAATGCACCTGCAAACACGGGTCACTAATAGGAAACATATAATATGTGGAGACTTCAATGGATGGCATACGGCATGGGGGTCAGCAAATAATAACCAAAGAGGCAGAGAAATGATGGATCTTATTATGGCAAATGACCTAGAGATCTGCAACGTAGGGAATCGACCCACCTTCGAAACTAATGCGCATGGACAGACACGGACTTCTATTGTCGATCTTACCCTTGTTACAGAAAACGCAGCCATGTATATCCTAAACTGGAGAGTAAACAATGAAGCGTGTATAACATCCGACCACCACGCGATCGATTTCACCTATAACCTAAATAAGGATACACTAAAAAAGAAGAAACCTACTACTACCTTCAGGTACAATACAGGAAGAACGAACTGGGATGCGGTTACAGATGAAATGAAACGATGTATGGAATACAATAATTTGGCCCATATTGACTTAGACCAACTAAATGCACCACAAATAGATGAATATGTGAAGAAAATTACTATAACCATTATTACAGCATGCGACCGTACAATATCTAGAAAAACTCCCTATAATAGACCCCCATGGTGGACAGAAGAGCTTACGTTACTAAAGAAAAAAGCCATTCATATCCACCATAGAATACAAGACCTGAAACGAAACAATTAAAGTATCGAAAATGCCCTTAAAGAACATGTAGGAGATCCGCACTGAATACTCTAAAGCTATTCAGAAGACATCCAGTGAGCACTTCAGGGACTTCTGTACCCAGCAAGGCAAAGAAAGTGTTTGGTCACTCACAAACCGACTTTTAAAAGACACTACTCAAACTGGACCACCGGAAACTCTAAAAATTGCCCTCAACCAGTATACCCAAACAAGCGACGAAACTGCACAAGCCTTAACCCAACACTTCTTCCCTGACGACACCGATGACGATGACCTACACAGAGCTATTAGAGATAGAATTCAAAACACACCAAATAACGAAGATGATCCAGACTTTTTAATACATGAAGTTTTAGACTGCATAAAGAGCATGCATCCAAAGAAGGCTCCAGGACCCGACCATCTAACATCAGACATCTGCCAAAAGTTCATCGAAACATACCCAGCATTGACTATAAAATTATTAAACCGTTGCCTACATATATCCCATTTTCCAACACCCTGGAAAAAGCGTTTGTTAAAATCATCCCTAAACCAACAAAATCCGATCACACGGAAATCACAGCTTACGCCTGTAAGCTTTATAGGCCTCTATAGGATTAATTAACGTCTTCGGAAAGTTACTAGAAAAATTAATTGCAACACGTCTCACCTATTACGTACAAGTAACTAAATACGAAAGCCCAAGACAATATGGATTTAAAGCTCAGTCGAACACAACTAACGCTCTGAACGAGGCCATCAGCAGGATGAAGGAATCCAAAAACAACAAAAAAACTCGTAACAGCTGTCTCCCTGTATATCAAGGGAGCGTTTGATAATGCCTGGTGGCCTGCTCTTCTGAATAGATTGCTACAAATTAGATGTCCGAAAAACATATTCTCTATAATTAAAAATTACATCAAAGACCGAACAATAGAATTTAATTATTGTGATGTAACTAGCACCAAAACCCTTACGCGAGGATGTGTTCAGGGTTCTGTACTGAGGCCGCTTATTTGGAATATCATAATGGACGATCTACTATTCACGACACTACCTGATGGCTGTCATTTGCAGGCGTACGCAGACGACGTTCTATTAATCGTCACCGGCAGCACAGCAATAGAGTTAGAAAATAGAGCCAATGAGGCATTAAAAATAATTGCACAGTGGGGAAATAATAATAAGCTTAAATTTGGACCCGAAAAGACGGAAATGCTAACCAACACCCCAAGGGCCGAGAGCGCCAACATTAAAATGAACGAACTACGACTTAACTACAGTGATTCTATAAAATTACTAGGTCTGCACATCGACAAACGGTTTCGATTTATCCACCACGCTAAAGAAACAGTAAGAAAAGCATTAAACATTTATAAAAAGCTGTGTAAAATCGTAAGGCCTACTTGGGGCATACACTCTACCAATGTGGAGATAATATATAAACATGTCATAGAGCCTCTAATTACATACGCCGCAGAAATATGGGGTGAAGCGGCCATAAAATATAAAACTGTGCAGAGAACACTAAGATCCATGCAGAGGGGCTTCGCCATCAAAGCGGTTAGAGGGTTCCGCACAATATCCACTACAGCTGCAATTGCGTTGGCGGATTTCACCCCTCTAGACCTGAAGGTTGTGGAAGTTATGGAGATTGAGAGGACCAAATCCAGGGGCACATCATCATACCTACCGGGTGACCTCAGGCTTGAGCAGAAGGTCACGACTAAGAAAATGATCCACCCAGCAGAACGTCCAGTAATCGAATTCTCGAAAATCGAGGACAGTAGGGATATGGAACCGCATTGTAATGCCGATACCGTCCAGGTGTACACTGATGGGAGCAAACTCGGCGGGAAGGTCGGCGCTGCATACGTCATGCTGTACCCGGATGGCAGCCAATTTACAAAACGGCTCAAACTACATGACAGTTGCACCGTCTACCAAGCTGAATGCCTTGCTATTGAAATGGCCTGCCGGAAAATCGTACAGGAACGCTTACAAGACGTCGCTGTATGTTCAGACTCCATGTCTGCCCTACAGGAATTAACTAATCGTAATAGCACCCAACACACTATACACAACATCCACAGGCTTACTATTCAAATAAGATGCACAGGAACAATAGTATTTTGCTGGGTAAAAGCTCACAATCAAATTCTGGGAAACGAAATGGCGGACATGGAGGCGAAGAGAGCAGCAAATCTGCACAAAGCACCAGATTATGCATATTTCCCAATCTCATACGAAATACTGCATAGAAGAAAGGACACTGATTTAGCTCACGAACGGAATTATATATATTCGGAAACTGGAGCACACCGCACAGCATTTGCCTAAAATTAGCGACATAAGAAACATAAGAGGCGCTATTCCAATCAGCTTCCAATTAACACAGGTGCTCACCGGACATGGGTACCACAAAGCATACCTGCACAAGTTCAAAATCACTGCGGATGATCTGTGCCCGTGTGACACCACTACTTCACAAACAATTGACCATCTTCTTAGACAATGCCCTAAATTTAATCTGAGTAGAATAGACCACGAAATCGTGTGTAACAATATAAATATAGACCCATACGACATCAAAAGTATAATTAAAAAAGAATCTTCAATTCAATCATTCACCAAATTCATCAACAAAATCATAGACAGCCTTAAAAAAATCGATAACACGTAAACTATATTTCATAGTACCAATATATTTTAAAGTTACATATATACTAGTCTCATATGTCATAATAGTTAAAAGAACCCAAGTTCGCCCGTATTCCTCGCGGGGTCTTTGGATCATTAATCCATAGTTTATTAAAAAAAAAAAAACTTAATGGGGAACTTGCATGGGACTTCAATTTCGAATTGCACTCAATCGATGCGGATATACGTAGAGATATCATACAAAAGAAAAAAAAGAAAAAAAAACCGATTTTATTCGTTTTACCTATCTTATCTTATCTTATCTAGGTGAGGGCCCTTTCGGATGCACTTCGACCCAGTGGGATCTTTTGTGCATTTGCCCTCTCCTTTATACCTGCTCCCAGGTATAAAGGAGAGGGCAATGCTTACCTAACGTTAAAATGACGAAAATTTATTTTTAATTTTAAAATAACGTAACAGTTACATAGAATATTAAATTAGAAATGATATTTTGTATGACAAGTATAGACTTAAACGTAAATTTTGTGGAGATAATCGCAAATTAATGACTTACTCCATAGTAAAGGCTATGCTGTGACGTCATAGCGTAAGCCCGTTTAGTATAGAGCGTTTTCGGGGGGTGCCGGCGCGTGCAGATTTCAAATGCATATAACATCAGAAAAATAAATCATAACAAAGTTTTAATGCTACAGTTGTTTTAATGCTGGATTATACTTTTGTTTTTCGTTACAAAATATTAAGATGCAAGTTCCCTATTGTAAGATAAATAGTATTGTACATATTAAATCATGTTTATTTTTCTGTCTTATGAAGTCAAGTCAAGAGCGAGCGGGCGGGGTCACAAAATTTCGTAAAATAGACTCGCTATTTTGAAGTGCTAAGTAAAGATTTATGTTCAACAAAACCGAGAAAAAGTTACTCGTACCCCTAAATGTCAAGTATAGAGGCAAGCTCCGCATTCGAATATGTACCGTGAACTCACAACTTTGCCTCATTATAATTTATATGAATGGATTATAGATGCTTTAAATTATAAATTGTATAAGTTATATTGTAAGTGATATATTATGTTAAATATATTAAATGAAATATAAACCTCTCAAGTGCTGCAAAGAATGAGGCTATTGGGCAACAGTCAAAAAAAAAACATGTAAAGCATCACACAGATTCAGGAAAAATACGGTTTTGTAAAACATTAATTTATTATAGTATGTTTTTGTTTATTTGATTATTCTCAGATGACATTCAAGAATCCTACAAACTTTCCACCCAGCAGTAATTATATAGATTTAAATGAAGCATTCAATTACTTTTTTTGTATGATTTATCTTGAATTATATAGAGCAAATATAATATACATGTAATTTTTTCAGACTTTTCTGGAGCAAATTATGTTGGATTTTGTCTCTAGGTTGAACCTATATCCGTTACACATAAATTATTTCAGAACTGTAATTTTTTCCATACTAAGTAGAGTTGTCGAAAAAATGACTGGACTACTGTGAAAATACGTGGGCAAAGTTGCCTAAAGGGCAAGTGGTATTGCATTTTGATAAGACAGTTTACCAGGAACTCCATATCTTGCCTACGGTTAGATGTATATATATTGCTATTTAGATTAATATTATGTAATCCGATCAATGAATTACCAATATTTAGAATAAATAATCATGTTTGATGTGTTTTTTCATTGAGTTACCCGTTTTATGTATAAGAAACAAGTAATTAAATAAAATAGCTTTATTCAAAATTAAATTATTTGTACAATCATTTGTGTTACAAGAAACAATAAATTACAGCTAATAAGTACGTTGAGTAGCTAAGAGATTAGATGCGGGTCAATCAAAGACAAAATAGGTACGTTAGTTTTTGGCTAAAAATATTACAAATAGACCAACTCTATTCAAACAGTATTCAATCGATTTATGTAGCTCTAGTACAAGTTTTATCGATGCATATACGTTTTCGATCGCGTTTGCGTTTAGTATCAATTCGTACGGCAACGCGTAGTTCCTAATAGTTACCACCAGCAGGTCGATCACGTAACGCATTGTACGCGCGTCAGGTAGATCTAAATGTCACTTTTTATATGAAAAAATGAGAGTTAAATTGTCCTAACGCGCGTTCGGAACTTTACGTGATTGAAAACTAACCGCAAACGCATTCGAAAACGTATATGTATCGATAAAACTTATACTAGAGCTACTGAACACTCTTCATCTCAGCCTTTGGCAAGCTAAAGCTGCACGGTTACCCACAAGACGGTGCGCGAGGTTTCTCGCGGCGAGACAAACAATCCGTCTTTTTCTATTTAGAAGTAGTAATTCGTGGATTACGTTGTTGACTGTTAAAATAATACTCATATGTAACACTAATTATAACATGCTTTGTTTAGTTGTTTGTTATCCCTTGAATAAATAAAATAAAATAAACACTTAGAAAGAGACTGATAGTACCCATATCTCGCCACGAGACAGCTCGCGCGCCGTCTTGTGCTAAACGTGTTGAACCAAGGAAATTCAAATACGCAACAATAAGTCTTAAATATATTGTGTACACGCATTTCTGAATTCACTTGATTTGGCTTCAGTACATTTCTCCAGGCAAAATACGGTTTTGAAAAACATTAATTTATAATAGCGTTTTTTTTCTTTACATCATTTTAAAACATTATTCTAAGATGCTTTATTCAAGAATCCAACAAACTTTCCATCCGGAAGTATTTATATAGATTTAAATAAGACATGAAATATTGTAAAAAAAAAATATTGTAAAGCAAATGTAAATGAACCAAAATAAAGATAAAACCATTTATTCATATTTTTTCTGACTTTTCAGAAGCTAGTTAAGTTATTATTTTTTTGATGTCTGAAATTTTGTTGGATTTTGTCGCTAGGTAAACTATTTAATTGATAATGTATCCATTACAAAGAAAAAATCAGCTATTATAAATTATTTCCAAATTTGTCATTTTTTCCGTGGACTCCATCTTATACCAAATACATCGTAACACAAGGTGCTCTAAATCTAAGGTGCTATGAAATGATTAACTTCAGGTTAGTTACATTCGTAGCGCTACGCCGTAGTCTTTAGCAGTTTAATTTCCATGTGTAGCGAAAATCGGGCGTAGCTGCCAGACGCATGGTTGTTGTGATTCAGATGTTTGCGAGCACCTTAATTGGGAATGGATGAAAATTTTAGAAGTGCCTGATTCTTTTTTTGCTGATAGGAATAACCATCCTTAGCACCAGAAAAAAAGTTTAAGACTTTTCAGCTGCGTCAATTATTTTTGAAAATTATGAACAGTTTCCTCACTTACGTTTTGGATTTAGGACGGCAAATAAGATGCCTATATTATTCATAGTACTCTTTGTAAGATGCCTTGCTTGATCCGGATCAATGACAATGACAGCTGCAGCAGCTATATTTGTCATTGCCAGGGTCAGATATTTAAAATATTTTTTATAACATGTGACGGATCAAGGAAAGTGTTTCATTCGCCGTCCGAAACCCAAAACGTAAGTGAGGAAACTGTAAGTATATATTTTTCAAAAATAATTGACGCAGCTGAAATGTCCACCACTTTTTTCTGGTGCTCAGGAAGGTTATTCCTATCACCAGAAAAATAATCAGGCACTAAATGTTCATTCATTCCCCATTGTCTTTACAGCACGGCTATCACAGGGCATCCCGCGAGCTGTCTCGCGGAGACATAGACTATTTGTCTCTTTCTAATTAAAACGCTTAGTAAGAGACTGACACAGCTCGCGGGCCGCAGATTCACATTTGATCTACATACAGTATATCTATGTCAGATGCCACTATCAGTAGCTCTAGTATAAGTTTTATTGATCCAAATACGTTTCCGAACGTTTGCGTTTAGTTCCAATTTGTATGGCAACGCGTAGTTCCTAATAGTTACCACCAGAGGCGCTGTTCGCGTTGCCATACAAATTGAAACAAAACGCAAACGCGTTCGAAAACGTTTTGTATCAATAAAACTTATACTAGAGCCTCTGGACTTCATTTCACAAAGGCTGGTAACTTGTCAATCAAGCGGAAGGCTAAATGTATTTAGAGAAGATTTTCGCTTGAATTACTAGATATAAGCTATTTTCAACTTATTAGAAAGCGATTTCCGCTTGTATTATAAGTTACAAGGTTTTGTTTGGGCTCCTGATGCTGTGATGTTAAAGGTTAATAAAATATACATTACTCAATTTGAAGTGCAGTTCCCATTATTGAGTAGGAATGGCGCGTTCGGTTACTGTATGTAGATCAACACAAATCATTGCCTTATTTCTAAGGCCAACAAACTTAAAATTAAATAAGTTAAACAATAACGCATTAAATAATTTGGACACGCGCTAGTAACTAGGAAAAAAGTTAACCAAACAAACATTTTTCTTTGGCAATAAGCTTGGGGAGTGTGTCAAATAATTTATCTGGATAATAATCTATAATTAATTTTTCCAATTAAAAAGGGACCTATAACTTGCACAATTTATGATGAGTTGTGGGTTGGGAACAGTTTGGGAGAGTGATGACATTGACAAGGCCAGTGGCGTAGCATGGGGGAGGGGGGGAGGGGGGGCAGGGGGGCCATGGTCCCGGGCGGCATACGAAAGGGGGCGGCGGATAAGGAACATAACGAAAAATATTTCATTGCATGGAGGCGGCGAATTTCCGGGTGGCGAAAACCCACGCTACGCCACTTAACAAGGCTGTCACTGCCACGTGGACTGGTTAGTTAACCAGATAATGAGCCCAAATAGTTATGCCACGCCATGACAGGATCACGCAAAGTAACCCAGACGGTAACCTATCGCAATCACTAAATTTCATTTCTCAACTGTATTGTTTGTCCGAATTTTCATTTCGCCAAAAAGGCAAATTTTTTTTTTTTTTTTTTGCGACTGTGGCAAACAAGTTTACGGCCTGCCTGATGTTAAGCAGGTACCGTAGCCTATGGACACTTGTGAATCTAGAGAACACAAGCGCGTTGCCGACCCTTTATTCGCTTGAGGATTCGCTGTGTTGGCACATAGAGACATGCAGGTCCCTCACTCCCAACACAGCGCATTCTAGGGAGCTCTGGCGACCTTACTCACCACCAGGAACACAGCACCACTTGCTTCATAGCATGCAATAATATAGCAACACTACAAAGCAGTGGTGCTATTATGGCTGCGGTTTTCTGTAATTAGATTAGGTTAGGTTTGTTTTATTAACATCCTGAAAATGTCATGGCTGCAGAAAAAAACGGCTTTTAGGACAAATGAAAATTCGGACAAACGAGACAGTTGGGAAATAAAATTTAGTGATTCAGATAGGTAACCATTTCAGACCTGTGACAGATCATGACATGTATCTGTTGCTCACATGCTTTAGTTTATGTTATCTTCAATAATTCAAAGGCTTTTTTCATTCGTATAAACACAAAATATATGATTACCTATTGTGTGTATGAGTGCTATTGAGTACCTTCCTCGGAAAATGTAGAGTACCAAAACAATGAAAAAAGTGCCGTAAACTTGCGAGAATGCTTGATTCATGTCATGACAATGTGTAGTAATTGTGATGTGACGTAATCTAGTGAACCATGTACTAGGTGTATACCTAGTAGATGAAGTCACAGTACCCTCGCCAACACAGTTAACTGTTAACACTTTATGTGCATTGTAATAAATAAGCATAAGGTTCACTATAAATACAGGATAGTCAGTTATCTGTGTTGGTGTTTGTACGTACATAATATTATTCCTTGACCTTAGATGTATTATAACTCTCTATTTAGGTACTTAATTACGGTGTAAAATTAACATTTTCTGGCAACAAGTTTAAAAAAATACAAAAGTATTTAGCTAAAATACAAACACTGTCAAGAAAATAGAATATAATCTTACGTGCTTGGCTGCATAAATAATTGCATTTGCTATACAATTATTAATTCTCTAAAAAACTTAATTGTTTAATAACAATAATGTAATATTAATGATAAAGCAAATCACGTTGTAACATTTTTATAAACGAACATTCTAATAAATAGCCACATTAGTAAATGGAAATCGGTAACGTAATTCTTTAAATTAGAACAGAAAAGCGCAAGTCAGCGATAGCGTAATTCGAGAACTCTGAACTTATTTTAAAAATACCTATCTGATGTTTTTATTACGTATGATTCGAAAACTAATCACACCTTATAATCTCTTATAAAAAGTAATGAAAAAAGGAAAAGTAGCTACATGTTTTACCATTGTTTAAAGAAATCTGAAACTTAATCAATTGTGTTTTTTATAGATGACAGAAGATAAAAAATCGAAGAAGCGGAATTATGCACATTATGTTCAACTTCGAATAAACATATACAAAACCACACTACACAAGTAAGTCACATAACATTTAACATATAAATAAAATCGTAAAATTCAACAACTAAATTATGATACAGCTTGTTACGATACACAACCGAAAGCGTGCTACTGACACAGTGTAACACATTTATATAATTATTTTTTAAAATCTTAACCAGGTTTGGTGCCAAGAAACCGTGTGGAAAATAATCAATATTATTTTATCACATCCTTTTGATCCGATGCATCGCTGAGCGCAACTTTGCCCAGTTTTACACATACCTAATTAATTCACTCAAATTCTTTGAAATATAGTTTTGATAGGAAATTTGACTAATCCCTCCTATTCAAAATGATCATCTCTATAAGTAAAATCAAATAGGTACTTGAGACTTTTTTTCATTGGGCAAAGTTCGCCTCGTAGGTACACGCACGGTAACAAATATTTCCGAAATGACTTACTGAATTTCACTAAACCATTACAGAAAAACATTATTAACAATTAAATTCTTTCTTTGGCTAACGAATAAGCACTTAATGCTTGAGCATTTTAATTTTAATTTAATCAAAAGTTGACTAGTAAGTAATTAAATAATCGTAAAGTCTACTCCGATATGTCGCGTGATTTAAATTTTAGGTGGAAACTACTGGTAGTGATGTCAAAAGTGTGTGTATTATTAATCTATTAGATATTACCTTTATAGGGATGACAAATATATATGATCTACTTTTTATACACTATCTTCACTCGTGAATTTATAATGGCACTTGATAACTCACTTTAATTTCAAGAAAAACATTATTTAAAATATATCAAATAATGCTGAACTCGCTCCGAGCGTAACTTCACAAATAATTTACTATCGCACAATAATTACCGTAGAATGGGGTGGGGTTACTTTAGAAAAAAAACTAAAAAGGGCTACCTACTTTAATCATATAAAATGTAGTATAAAAGCAGAACTATTTGAAATTAAGAAGATTTAATCGAGTATACACCAAGATAGATAACTAATATATTCACTGCCACAGTTCACCCACAAGTAAAAACAATGATTTCGGAGAAAAACTTATTTGATCAAAGTCGCCCCCCGAATCAAAGTAATAAACCCCATTCCCCCGGTATACATCACAAAATGATGTCATACCTAACAGTTTAATTTTGTATTTTAAACGATAATAAAATATATGTGATTTTAATGATAAAACGTTTTTAAGCAAGTAAAAACGTTTAAATCGGTTAGCTATATGATTAGGCGATTCAAGTTTCCCTAAAATCTAATAAACTCTTAACATTATTGGCAACAATTTAGCCTCCAAAATCCACAGTAAATAAACTATGTTTTAAAATAGTCAGATGCTGAAAGCAATAAATTAGAACTCTAGGACGAGTACACATACCAACGAGTTGTACTCTTAGAAGGCATTCGTTACACATTGTTTGTATAACGAACGGTTAGAACCGTTGATTTCTACATTCACTTATCATGCGTGCAAATCTGTCACTTGCGTTTATGGTATCATATTTATATTACTTTAATAGAGTATAAATTATTTACTAAAATAATAATAAATCATCATCTATTGTGTTATTAAGAATCATTGAGGTGTTGCAATGTTGTTTAAAATAAATGTTCAAATATAGAGTATTAAGTAATATGGTTTTTTTTACTTATATTATACATTCACCTTCATTGCGGCAGAATATTGAATCGTTTTCACTTTAACTGAGCCCTTTTGACCCGGCGCCGCAATGAACTTCTGAATAGGTACGGTCAGCCAAGAAAGTGGTTTACCAGTTTTGACAAAAGTTTCTGTGAGATCTAATGGTCGCTAAGGTGACTGTCATAATATTATTGCAAGTGGAAATCGACCTTGTTGTTTCATGACGTTTAAATGAACCTCGACCGTAGGGTGGTATTTAGACCACATTCCCGACCATAGTTTAATCAGAAAGCGCCGCCTATACTCCTGGTGGTATGTAAGCACAGTGATTACAAATGTTCCGTCTCAAACGGAACGGAATCGAATTTCCATTATTATATCGGTTTTAGAATAGAAGAAGAAATTGTAAACTTCAAGAGGATAGAGTAGATGCTCTAACCATGTCATGTTATTTTCGCTATTGCCTATTAGGTATACTACACTAGCTGGAAATCAGAAAGATCACAGTTTACTTTTGAGTGAAATGATTATAATTCCGACGTCAAGATCTACGATCTTTCTTAAAGCGACGTCACGATAAATAGTACAGGAATACGTTCAGCTGAATCCCTTATGTTAGTTTTTAAATGGCGAACTTATTGCAGTTGTTACAATGAAACAACCTTGTAAACCAATGTGACCCTACAACAATGGGGAATGGATGAAAATTTTAGAAGTGCCTGATTATTTTTTTGGTGACAGGAATAACATTCCTTAGCACCAGAAAAAAGTTGCAGAATTTTCAATTATTTTTGAAAAATATTAACAGTTTCCTCACTTACGTTTTGGGTTTAGGACGGCGAATGAGACATTTTCCTTGACCCGTCTCATATTACAAAAAAAAATATCTGACCCTGGTAATGACAAATATAGCTGCTGCAGCTGTCAATATCATTGCCAGTGTCAATTTACCACAGAATCTTAAGATATTTTTTTGTAATATGAAACGAGTCAAGGAAAATGTATCATTCGCCGTCCTAAACCCAAAAAGTGAGGAAACTGTTTATATTTTTCAAAAATAATTGAGCTGAAAATTCTGCAACTTTTTTCTGGTGCTAAGGAAGGTTATTCCTATCACCAAAAAAAGAATCAGGCACTTCTAAAATGGTCATCCATTCCCAATTAAAGATTCACGGTGCACGGGCCGTGCCCGGGCCTACTCCGGTACCATGAACCTGTCGAGTTCAGTTTTTCCTTAGCACCAGTCCATGTTGCTGGGTGGGTCCAGCCCTGTCTTGCTTGAAGCTGTGGCCGGTCGCGTCACCACGATGGCGAAATAGTCAGTGCAGTATGTAACCGGGCGTTTTCACTCAAATGTGGGTCTTTTACTTTTTTACTCAGAATTTATTTTTGTTTTTTCCCGTTCAGAATTATGAGTACTCTTGATACGGATAAAGAAAAAAAATGTGCCCAGTTTTTTATTACACAATGTGACGTTTTTTTCATACATTCTGTATGGACCGTCACATAGTGGAATCCTAAAAAAAATTGGAAAATTGGGGACATTGTTTTTGTTCATCGGGATCAAGTGTTCATGATTCTGAACAGGAAAAAGCAAAATTCTGAGAAAAAAGTACGAGTCGCGCATTTGAGTGAAAGAAAACGCCCAACCCGACTATTTCGCCTATTAATTATAGAAACTATAGGTCTAAAGTTAAGAGAAAATTGTAACAATGATTTGTGTATGACCGTTTGTTTCATATTTAAATAAACAAATAAAATAAATTAATTATTGATATTGTGTTTCCTACGCAATTTTGGAGGGTCCGTTTGCGCGATTCACGGGCGGTGAACGAGTGCCAGCCGGACTCGGGACAGACACGGAAAGGAGTACTTGTCTATCATCCTTAAAGCCTGACCAGAAATATACAAAGTTTGTTATGAATGCCTTGTCGTGATTCATTTGACAACTGGCATAGTACAGTTCGCATCAGAAGTTGCTAAGCAAAATAACACGCTCAAAATGACCTACACAGATCCTTATTCCTTTGACATTAGAGTCCATGTATAGATCATTTTGAGCACTAGGAACGCTTAGCAACTTCTGCTGCTGCTGCAACAAGGAACAAATTTGTAGTTTGGATGAAATTTGCACCTCATATATTTCCAGTTAAGCTTTTAACAAGCGTACTGACCACCGAGACGCACCTGTCTAAAATAACTGTGAATTGTAATGGACTAATGAAATATTGGATAAAAAGGGCAGATTATTTTAACTATTTCTGGGCACTCGTAAAACTCGATTGTCAGTACAGCCAAGGACCGGAAAACACCTTTTCAGGCTTAAGGCTAACTGATAGAGTAACCCAGTTGTTATGGTAAGCATATCGGATGGGGCTATTGAGATAGGGTACACTTATGGTTACCACATCCAATATGCTTACCATAATAATAGAGTTACCCTATCAGTAAGGTTACCTATCATAAGGTTACCATTATGGATAGGGTTTTAAAAACAACTTCTAAAATAACCCTATGGAAAACCCTAATAAGGGAAACTGGTTCCTGTCCCTGAGTACAGCACATCAAATACATTCACTTAAACACCTTTAGTTCAAATATCACGTGATCAGAAGGCGGGGTAACGGCATCTGGATCGTACAGAGATTTTGCTTCTCGTCTTTCCTGTGAACATAGCCAAATTTAAGGACTATAACGCCTAATTTTGGTGGGCCTCATAATCCGCATAAACGGCGTCTCCTTTTATATAAATCTATCTAGCGCATAAATCATAACTTAAATGTTCAAAACCTGTTAACTATTCACCACAGGAATGACGATTTGTTGTTTTCATTCTGTAAGACCAAATACATCACATCTTTCTTTTTAAAATACACGACTTTTCCTTCGCGAAGACCGCCAGTTAACGTTGATGCTTGGCGCTTCGCGTTCGTTTCATCAGTAATCGTAATTTTTAACACGCTCGAAAAATGATATAGGGGGCCATATATGTATCAGTCACATTCGACCCGAAATTAACGTGTTAAAATGCCACCGGCCTTCTTTAGAACTGGTCCTTCATAGCAAGCACTCACACATTCACATAAACATTCGGAAGAGTTCAAATGGAGCAAGTTAGTGCGGCCTGCCACTCTTCCCCCGCTGAGGACTGCCGGGCACCGACGAGAGGCCGGGGTAGTCGAGACCCATGAAGTTTCTCTCCTGGACGTTCCTCTTGAGAAATTCTGATATGTGTTGAACTATCAAGTCGATGGCCACTGGAAAAGAATGATAAGTTCGTGAATCAAACGTCAAATGAAATTTAAACTAAGCGAAAGAGCATAATCGTGCTGGTTTGATTCATGTTCATGTTCAAAGGCCTGAGTGGACGCTCGGAGCGGAGCGTTCGGCGGGGCGTGGAGCGGGGCGGGCGAGCGTGCATTCGCTTTGTGCAGCGTCTACTCAGGACACGAGTATGAGTTTCATTTGTTTAACATGCACGCCGCACGCCCCGCTCCCCCGCACGCCCGCCTAGAGCGTCCACTCAGGCCTTACACTTACCGCTCGGCCACGACTTTGGCGACCTGCGACCAGCGTTTTAGCTGTTCATTGCGCGTGATCCCAACTAACCACAGTGCGTTGCGCGTCTCAACCGCGCAATGAACAGATAAAACGCTGGTCGCATGTCGCTTAAGACCAACGTCGTGGCCAAGGCGTTAGGCCTCTCACAGACTGGACCGGCCTGGCCGTGGGGCGGTCAATAGTAAACTTGTCATTAGCTGTCAAATTTATTATTGACCGCCACCGCAGGCCGCGCCAGTGTGTTGCAGGATTAAACTTCAAGTCAACAAAAGTTCAAGTCTCATTTGCGCTGTATAGAGCGCATAAAATATATCTAGAAAAAATTACTAAAAATTGTGTTAATTTTTAGATACTGTCAATTTAAGGGTTAAACTCTGACTAACGAGGCTCGTCACGGTAATAATAATAATAACCCTACGAGATGGTCAAAGGTAAATAGGTGTGACAGAGAGATACTTATATGAGTTGTCTTTGGCAATTGTGTTCATATAAGGTTGCGGCAAATAATGTAGGGTGTTTATATTAAGCCGTCAGCCATTTTAAATCAAGTTTTCAACAATCAGACTCACTTGGTTCTAAAGTAACACTGAATTTGCTATTCATCATTTTCTTGCCCTTATCCCATTTACTTGGGGTCGGCGCAGCATGTCCTTTTCTTCCATACCTCCCTGTCACTCGTCACTTACTTCCTTCCTCTTCATATCCTCTCTCACACAGGCCATCCACCTTTTCCTTGGCCTACCTCGTTTCTTCCATCCCTCCACGTTCATACCTAACACTCTTTTGGTCACATGACTGTCATCCCTCCGCATAATATGCCCATACCACGCAAGGCGATGGGATCTCAATTTGTCGATGGTAGGTGCTACTTTCAGGCTTCCTCTATTATTATAAAAAAAAAGGCGATAATTATGAAGTGTGTTGAATTATTTGATAAGAATCGAATGAATTGAGTGGATGTGGTGTTGCTATCCTGACATACCAATATGTATAATATCCCACACACTTCATAATTATTGCCTTTAACTTAAATAGTTTGGTATATACGGTAATATAAACAGGTCGATACTTTTCAACGGCTCACGATCGAATGCCCTAGTCCTCGCTTTTGAGTCTGGCCAGCTGTTTACCCCTTCTACTCTACCCCTTCCAATTGGTTCGTTAAACAAGTCACGCCACCAGATGGCGTGACTTATCAAAAGGATCAATTGATCATCTAATAAAATATCATAACTGTTTAATTACATGCGTCAAATTACCCTGTTAAACCAGTATTTAATATAGATTCGTATAATTACCTTACAGTAATGTAATGTATAGTAATGTACTGGAATGAGGAAAAGAAGCCTACATGTGTGTACCGCCTACTTCCGGGATACGGGCGTGTTAAGACTAAGAGATCCATATCTTGGACCATCAAAATATTACCTAATATTCCAAAATCAATTTTTTTGTTGATATTGTATTATTGGTATTTGGTTATCATTATCAGTAAATAAAACAAAACGAAATGGTTGCACACTTTATTACGATACAAACAACTAAATGCGTCGATGAATCGAACAAATATATACAATACAATTGCAATTGGGACAGTCACGCTTACGGAAAATCGTTGTGGAAGATTGTGGGCAATGTTGACCAATATAACTTAGATTATGAATCATGGAAAGTTGTGGGCAATGTTGGGATGAACTGAAATAACCTAAATGAGGATACATTGTAGGCAATGTTTAAAGTAACCTAGGTAAATTGCGAAACAACACAACATTATACATTTTTTATTAAATCCTGTAGGTACTAAAATAAAAGGTTCAAGTTGTATTAAAGTTTATGTAGCATTCCAGTTTTATTAATGTTTACATTAAAATGCGGAATAGGTAGGTACATAAACAAAGCATGGAATTGTTATTATCACTGTAAGGAACCGTTAACAATCTTATATTATATGTTACATACAATACAATAATGTAGTTAAGAAGAGTTGTAAGAGTAAGAATGTAGTTCAGAGGGAGAGTTATGTGTCCTGAACTACTAAGAGAAAATACCCAAATAAAAGACAACACAGACTTGGGCTCTAGGGCCCACTTTGCAAAGCTACTAAATTACAATTTTACAAGTCTACACTGGCAACAGTAGTCTAAAGGACAGTCGTTTTTGGTCGAGCTAGCCACACTTTTCCCAGTAATGAGCCCCAGGAGTAGGATCATATTGTCTCAATTATGAAGCTATCACGATCCTTACAATAGGGTCATTTCGCCGGTTACGCGACCACCTTCGGTTAGCGACCACTTGAAGAACATGGTTTTTTCAATGGAAGATAACATTAATTCTACAGAGCCTATTGAAACAGTCAGCCGTATGCCTTATTGTTTGTAGTTATGGAATAGGAATTTACAAGAAAAACGTGAAAATATGCTTTCAGTTCACCAAGTCAGCTAAGTGGTCGCTAACCGGCACATGAAATTAGATAGTCGCCAACCGGCGAAATGACCCTATACCGATTAAAGTCTTTTTAACTTTCATAGTTTGTTATTTGTCAGATGAGAGAACGGTATTTGGGACACAAGTTCTGAAGTTATATCCTAGTCAAGTTTGAAAAGCTTCAACAGTGATTCCACATTCTCATGGGGTGGCGCGGACTAGTTAATTAACCACTTGGTGACAAGGTCACTGTTCTCTCAGTGTCCCAGGTCCAGTCCTGTCATAAATTGTCCGAGTTGTAATAATATGTATTTAACAGCTATCCGTAACCTTAGCCGTCCTTCTATAACATACATCGAAAATTGATTATTGAATAGCTCACACCATACACATACATAGCATGAAGTTGTACATGGTGCACTACATTAAACAAAAAAACACGTAAACAAATTACGTGACATGAGAGAAAAACATTTATTTATACGTTAAAACAAGCATTACCTTAGCTTAACATAGAACAACTAAACTAAGCTATCATTTCTTATAATGTACTAATAAAACGCAACAGAAACATTGCTTTCAAGGGACAATAAGAAAGTTATAAAGAAGCAATTATTTTTCCTATTATCTAGTTAAGAAAAGTCTGCACACAATCAGTCGTAATCGTCACATCGACGGGTTAATAACCAGTTAATATGTCTACTGACAGCCTTACACAAGCTGAAAATTGCAAATGCTGACTGCATTGCGGGTCAAAGGTAGCTAGTTGCTACTCATGTATAATAAAAAAAAAACCATTTAAGTTAAAAACCATTCCAAGTAACTTATGCCGTTATTCGTGACGGTCTCTTCCTATTACGACATAACCTTAAAATTAATTGTAAATGTTTTTGTTGTTTGACAGTTACGAGTATATTATTATTAACACGAGTCAAATCCATTTTAGCTAACACAGTAAAGTATGTAAGGGAGGAAAGCTTAATTTAGCGAGCTATACAGTGTACAGCCAGCATCATATAGTTTGTAGCAGCAAAAGTAGCCAAATATTTCGGTACACGTCTTTATTACTATAAGAGTAAGGATGTGTTACGATATATTTGGCTAGTGTGGGTGCTACTAACCATCTATACGATGCCGACTGTACCAGTGAATGGCGATAGTATGTAGTGTCCAACTTTGCCCATAGGAAATTAAAGGCAACAAGCCTTTCTATATTTTTCTACTTTCTATCGCTACCAAATGTACAAATTAATACCCTTACTCCTTTTATGTATCACATCAATTCACAGGTTTTTCTTAAAGAAACGCCTATGCTCAATAAGTACATTATTGAATCTATTTTAGCGATAGTAGTTAAAATACAATAGTACAAATATACATCGTTATTAGACTTAGCATATTTTCTAAGAATACAACCACCGCTAGGAATAATATTAAGGACTATAATTAGATTTTCTGGGCTACAGCTTTTACATTTTGTTTAAAGATATGACAGTAATGCGTCTTGTCAAAAGACATTTCTGTTTTTAGTAAAAACAATTAAGGTTGCATGCAACCAGGGACCGTAACCGGTTTCCGTTATTAGGGTTTTCCATAGGGTTATTTTAGAAGTTGTTTTTAAAACCCTATCTATAATGGTAACCTTATGATAAATAAGGCAAACTTACTGATATGGTAACCCTATTGATATGGTAAGCATATCGGATGTGGTAACCATATGGCAACCATAAGAAAACCCTAAACAAAACCTTATCTCAATAGGGTTAACTTATGTTTTCCTTATAGTTACCACATCTGATATTGATAAGCATAACAAGAGGGTTACCCTATCAGTAAGGTAACCAAGCCTGAAACGGGGTTTTCCGGTCCTTGCGTGCAAGGTCGCCTAATATTGAGTAAGTCAGGATACTATAAATGTATTGTTTTTGTTTGTTTTGTTTCAATATAATTATCAACATGTTGTAACTTGCGCCGCCTGTCTAAAATGACACATTTCAATATAAAAAAAAAATGTTTGTACAAAAACTATGTACTACAAATGTTATTTTGTGCGCGAGTATGGTGCTAATTATGTTTGTAATAATTGTATCTTATTTATTTTTAGTGGAATTGTTTAGATCTTGACAATATTTCTATGGTAGTAACATAGATTAACCTTTTTTACGATTCAGACTATTTAGATTTGTGAAATCATAAATTCTGAAATTGGTAGCATAAGTAACTAATGATATGTCCAACATAGCCGATTATTTTATTAAAAAGTAAGTAGTTGATAATCGCGGGAATCTATTGCTAAAAATACATGTTCATATTACATAGTATTTTTACATGTGAAGTTTATTTCAACCATCATTAAGGAATAGCTCGGGTAGACTTCAGTAGCACCGACAAATAACGTCAACATTTCCTCTATGTCCTAGCCCAGGCAGAATTAAATTAAATTATACAAAACAACATACATATTTATGATTTACTCCTCTTGCCCTGCCTACTTAACAATACGAAAAACGTATGCACGCGAAAAGTGCACACTTCCTTTCAATACAAGTGGCCACGGTTATTCAATACAGCAAAAAAGGTTAATACAAATTTAAAAATATTTTATGTAATGGGCAAAGTTATGACATAGGAGCAAAGTTGGGGGCTTTGAATTGTGCACCAGATGAAGATTCGTTTATTATCACAAATATGTACCAAAACCTATTTTATTATAAACTGGATGGCAACCAGGAACTCTAAATACAATATTAAAATGCAGAACAGCCTGAAAAATACAGTAAATACAAATCAAAACACCGAAACGCTTCAATTGGCAGTATTCCAGTTAACTAGACGTGTAAATAATTTGTGCACGATATTGAACTTTATGTTATGTTGGAAAAGGTTTACAACTGTTTAGTAAAACTGGACCTCCCCTGGTTACTAACACTAAATTAAAATCAGCCTTAAAATAGTTTGACAAAAATAACCTAGACCACTGGTTCATAAACACGTTCACTGCTGTATATACTTGAGATTATTTGAGTTGGCTGGATTGGAACAAAGTCCATTCAAAAAGCAACTCTACTGTACAAGGTAGAAGATTTCAATTCAAATGACAGCTTTATAAAGAGTCAACCACATTAAATAAACTCAACCTTAAATTAACGCACGCTTTGCGAGCAGTGAACATCGAAGGGCCGACATCATAGAGTTTTGACGTAAGTGTTTCTTTTACAATTAATTAATTCCTAGCTGGAACAATTTCAATACCTAGTTAGGTACCTAAAACATCCGCCCGCTCTTTTATGGGAGAAGAAGCATGATTATAAAAACTGGCTGTGACATACGGACAAACTCGAGAGTGATCGCATAAGTGTTCCGTTGGACCAATTTTGGTAACACACATCAACGGAATATACATGTAATTTTTTCTACAAAAACCTATTACAGAACAGAACGACAAATTGAAGTTGAAGCTTTAAGCTCACAATATTATTGACTCAAAAAATCGAACATGATTTGATGATAATTAGCGTAATAAGTAGGTATAATACAAAACTTATGCCATTTGTCAAAACGCTCCGATGCCGTTCCTAAATTGTGATGTTTTACACTAATCGAGTAATTACATTGTCACCGGGACATTTTGGATACCATCTACATAACTGTCTGAAAATTCATATTGATTGCAGTAAGCGTAAGATCTTACGGAGTCGCGAGGCGTTGCGCGACGCGTCACACGGGAGCCGAAGCACAAATTTTAAACGTAATATAAATCGTTAGGGGACAAGCAAAAGTCACTAATTACACGTAAGAGGTAAAGGAAAACTCAACCTTATTACTACTCAAACACAGTTGCTATTACTTAAATGTTTTTTTTGCATTTAGTAACTTACGCTCGTCACCCGACGAAATATATAAAGTCATCCCAACTCCGTCAAATCCTCCAACTTTGCCCTATAGAGAAAATTTGCCCACTGAATGTTTCACGGCCACGGTTGAGTCAGACATTCAAGATTTGACTTCTTAAAGGGTATTTGACCAGTATTTAGCCACTAGGGCAAAGTTGGGAGATTTTACCGTTCTATTAGTTCGTAAAGTGTATGCTTTGTCATACAGCTTGACGAGTCGCGCGCCGCTTCGCGTCCATAAATGAGGTCAAAGTGACGTCATTTTAGTGAACAGTGTCGTTTATAATTAGTAAGGGTGAAACCACCACTAATCAACATGTTCAGAATAATGGTCCAATCAGGTTTTATCGTACATTTCTATTCAATTGCTACATCAAATCAAGGGAAAGTTGTAAAAAATTTAGATAAAGTCTTAGATACACTGGTGTAACTTACGAGTAAAGATATACGTGTGATACAGTACGCATACATTTTTTACTGCGAAAATTGCGTGCATGTGGTTTTAGTTACGTATAACATACGTAATCTACGAGTAAGCTATATCACCTATACTTATGAAAAGGGGTCTTGATTTTCAAGAGCGCGACTTACTAAAATATTATACGAAAAATATATGTCATCGAACTGAAAGAAAAATACTTAAAATGTTTAAAAATATCAATTACTCTAACTAGAGGTGTGTAAATACCAAGTATACATACTTGGTAAGTTAAATACAGTATTTTGTCCTCCTTCAGTGTGGTAGAGGAGGTTAAATAATCACCTCTATGTACGTTTCTAACGCCAACAAAAAACTACGCTCATTTGCTAAAGTCTGACCACCGCGGCCCCGAACAATCCGACCCCTTCTTATACACTTTGCTTTTCACTTTACGAGGAAAAAATATATATAAATAGGCATATTGACACCGAATCAAATGCTCATTTATTTGAAGAGAATACTAAAATGGTAAAATTAACTTAATACAATCCGTTTTGACGTCATTTTATGTACAAAAAGATGCGTAGGGTCTTTAGGTAAAATCCGTCATGGCTCGGGTTGCCATCTTCACAATCGATAAGGACTATATACACATGTACATATACATATATATGTCCAATATACATAAATTGTAAAACCACATGCACACTTAATACATAGATAAATACAAATACACCTAACAGACGCGTTAAAACTACGCGACTTTTGAGATGCAACATCCATCTGAAATTCCATTCAAGCGAGAGTAGAGAGTTATCTCCGCAACGCACGTGTTGCGGTAATTACCGATTTGAAGCAAAAATCCTCCGTAGCACGCATAAGTCAAATGAATGGGTCTTGCACGGGTTAAGTCCTATCGTCAATGAATGAAAATATATATCACCAGGTTATGTGTTTTCATATATTTGAAACCTCGCGAAAACAGCTAGATAGCTCATAATCACCCCAAGGGTGATCTACCAGAACAGGCGTTTTCACTTAAATGTGCGACTTAAACAAAAATAATGTCCCCAATTTTCCATACATTTTTTAAGATTCCACTATGTGACGATCCGTACAGAATGTAAGAAAAAATAACGTCACATTGTGGAAAAAAACTGGGGACATTTATTTCCTTTATCGGGGTTTGGTTTTTCCTTATCATAATTCAGAACAGGAAAAACAAAAAAAAAAAAAACAAAAAAAAAAAAAAAAAACAAAAAAAGTAAAAGTCGCACATTTGAGTGAAACTCCCGAACTCTACCCCACAACACTTTACAAGTGTACAAGTCCACAAAATTGTTGAATGGTAAAAAATAATGACAATCACTGGTAAAATAACGCTTAGCTATTTTTTTATTAAATACATAATTATCGATACATAGATTAGTTTCATATTGTGAAAAAGTCTACAGCGATATCATTAATATCTTAAAATAGCCTAACAACGAAAAAAACGCATGCCAAGCGAAAGTATTGTGTAACTCTCTACTCTCTGATAAAACTTTTCATACAATCCAAATGGAGTTTAACCAGTTCCCACTGCGGCGGACGCTACCCAATACGAACTACGCGGTATTATGCAGAAACTATCGTTTGATGCAGAAATGGCGTCATGTACATAATATAAGTAGCTAAAATCGTCATCAACTAGAGACTAGTAAATTAGAAAGACTGCCTATGTATGTTGTCTGTGTTTAAAGTAGTGAACCTGCTAGCTATTTTTAAAGGCACATAAAAAACCTAACAACCTAATAAATACAGATTTGCACAGTTATAATGCCTATAATACTAATCGTTCGCCAAAATTCGGTGTTGATGTGCAATTGTTAAATTTTGATGTGCAAGTCATTATTTTTTCGGTAAGTGATTAAAGTTTTCCCTTTTTAACCGAAAAAAGGAGGAGGTTATATGTCCCACTGTATGTATATATATTTTATTATTCCGTATGTTACGTAGATCTGCTTAACACATTGGCGCCATCTATTAGGAGCTTTGGGCTAATAGATGGCGCTACTGTGTTAAGCAGAGGTGTAATTGGTGCAGATTCCTCTCTGTAATTAAACTTAGCTATAGCAGGCTCGTTTCAATAAGGCTTTTCAACTTTTTTTACAGCGCTACCCTCTTAGTATGGAATAATATTTCGGGACGCCACACTTCGCTGTTCCTCACTTATATTTTTCAATTTGACAAATATCAAAACTTTACCTTTTAACTTTAATAAAATAATACAAGTTTCTGCGATCCCCCTCAAGAGGCTACGTGACCCCCCGGGGGCCACAGGTACACTGTACTAATTTACTTTAAAAACAAAGTTTTAACCGACTTCAAATCAGTACCCAAATCACTTCAAGTGTGCTTATAAAATTTCAAGAGTTCCCTCGATTCTCCAGGATCTCATCATCAGATCCTACACCATAGGACCACCTGGGAAAAATGTAGTGCCTAGGGCATGTTCGCCGAAGCCCGTGTAGACGGGTTCCAGGCGATCATGCGCAAAAAGATAGCATCACTATTAGCCAGGGTGAGAGCAAGCGCCAACAGCATTCTAAAGGCAATATCGTGGAGGTTTGACTGTCCAATCCTGTCTTACTGGATTGGACAGATTAAGGGCGTTGCCCAATTTATTATTTAAGAATATTTTTATACTTGCTGTTACTAACCTAATTTAGTATTAAGTCACGTGTTACTAACACACTATGGATCATTAGGTCTGAAATAAAGTATTTTTATTTTATTATTATTAAAATACCGTTTTAAACAAAAAAAGAATTTTCCAAATCGGTCCAGGTGTCTTAAAAAAAAGATTCCAACGAATGGGGAACTTGCATGGGACTTCAATTTCGAATAAATTGCACTCAATCGATGCGGATATACGTAGAGATATCATACAAAAAAAAACACGATTGTATTAGTTTTATCTCGCGTTAAAATGACGAAAAAAATTTCAGCTACACAGAATATTAAATTAGAAATGATATTTTGTATGAGAAGTATAGACTTAAAAAACGCTAATTTTGTGGAAATAATTGCAAATTAATGACTTACTCCATAGTAAACGCGCCGAGAATATATGCTGTGACGTCATGGCATAAGCCCGTGCGTGCGTGTCGGCGCGTGTAGATTTCAAATGCGTATTATAACATCAGAAAAATAAATAATAAGAAAGTTTTAATGCTACAGTTGTTTTAATGCTGGATTATACTTTTGATTTTCGTAATAAAATAAAAAGATGCAAGTTCCCTATTGAGAACCTCCTCCTTTTTTGAAGTCTGTTCATAAAGGACAGTGCTTATAGGTACATAGGCAGTCAATAATTTACTAGACCGGATAGCTCAGCACCGCATTAGGTAACAGTAGGATAGTCTACGCTCCCCGGGGGCATCTCAAAAGCCCCCGGCCTCCCCCTATCGGCTCAGCGTGTCCTCGGAACTGCCGGACATGCGGCGCGCCCCGGCCTCCTCTTCGTGCTTGCAACCGTTGACGCGCGGCGGCGACCGCTTCTTATACATAATGTCCCATATGTGGTGCACAATCAAGTCAATAGCCACTGCAACAAAAATGGACCTTAAGGGGGTTGGTATACGGTCCGGTTTGCAGCTACTTAAGGCATAGCCGCTGCAGTAATCTTGGCCCTATTCTAAATATCATCCGTCTCTTTATTGAGATCTGATTTTTTTTAATCCTTTCTACGCCTTTATGGTAAATATTCACCAGGGATGTGCAAAGTGTTTTCATATACACGGTGCCCCGTGAGGATTCCAAATAATTTTAAACGCGCGTTTCCGAGGCCCTATGGAGTAAAAAAATCGTATAAAGAAAGCCGAGTTCCGTTCACTGTTTTTTTACTTACATACATAAATGTTTGCTTGACCAGTTATGTATGAAAAAAAAGTGAGCCGAACTCAGCATACTTTGCATGTCATTTTTTACTCCTTAAGGCCTCAGGAATACACTGTAAAAATATATGGAATCTTCGCATTCTTGACAGCTAGGTGTCAAAGATATGAAAACACAGCTTCGCATATCAACGGTGGATATAGCCCTTTAGTCGTTGCGGCTCGCCACAGCGCCAAAAACGACTATAGCTGTCACGGCTCAAAGTAACCTTCCTGTTTAAGTAAGGTACTCGCTCTCTTAACAACAGGTTGGCATGTGAGTCTGTGAGTGACATTTTTGTATGAGGCAGTGAAAGGGTTGACACAAAATGCGTCTCCTTCTAGTTTTAATATTGACTCGTACTGTTTTGTCTATATTATTGCAGTGGCTATGACTCTGTGCTACTTACCGTTTTGATGGATCTTAAACCTAACATTAAAAATTCGTACAACTACAGTGAATAACACAGAACCCGTCGATCCTGCGATAAATAGTTAACAGCTTATGTACATGAAAAGGTGCGTACGAATTAATTAGAGCAGCCTCGGGTTGAGGCGCGCACGGCTCACCTATTTTGCTCAATTGGTACGCAAGCAGCGCGCGAGCAGCGCGCGGCGAGCCGCCGAGACTCGGTCTTTTGACCGTGCTCAAAGGCACCTCGGTGTGCCTGCCTCGCGTTCTGTGGGCGAGGCGCGTACAAATTTGTTCAAGTTGCTGAGCCGTGCGTGTTTTTATTAGAAAATTTATTAAAATAAGCCTGTGTCAATGGGGCTGGCAACTGTCAAACTGACAGCACCAATAATGGTCCCTAAAAAAGCTAAATTTGTATGGCGGGAAGTAGTTTTTATTTATTTTTGCGAAAATGACTTAATGTTTCGTCCCGAATTTCTCTGAAGTGGGAATCCACCGTTTTCCGAAAAAGGCTAAAAATAAAAGGCTATGGATTAAAGCTATGGGGAAGATTTTTGCCTAAGAACTGTATATGGTTTCCATACAAGTTAGGGACCATCGATCCTCTGTCTCTCTCTCTCATCGTATGGAATCTATAAGAGCGCCATCTACAATTAGCTTTCACCGGCCAACCCCGTTCAAAATTGTTTATAATTCGGTGAATGTCCGACGCCATTTTGAATGACGCACAATGTCGGCTCACCGCGCATGTTTATGTGCAACAAATTGCTCGCGAGCAGCTTGCCGCGCGGGGCGAGCATGCCTCAGGCTGAGCCGCTCAAATTCGTACCCACCTTAACATATAGGGGTGATCTATTTGCGAGCCGGCGAGCCAACGGTATAAATCGTTAGCTCGTTGGCTCGCCGACTCTCGTAGTGATCCGTTGGCGAGCAAAACAGTCGATATGAGACGGATCAAGATAAGTGTCTTATTCTCCGTCCTAAACCCAAAACGTAAGTAAGGAAAATTGCATTTTTCAAAAGTTGTTGACGTAGCTGAAACGTCTGCAATTTTTTTCTGGTACTAAGGAAGGTTATTCCTATCACCAAAAAAATAATCAGGCACTTCGGAAATTTTCATCCATTCCCAATTCTCGGGGCCATTCGAGATGACGCCTATTTTGATACAGAAATATATTTTCGTTTTTTTTTATTACGTATTGGTACAGTCGCCATCACATACATCGGTACACTATAGGTGTTAAAAAATATGTTCAATGACATGCACACTAATGCCTTGAAAATAGAGGTGTGTTCCGATGTTTGTGACGTGCTTGTTTGCTCCGATGTATGTGATGACGACTGTACGCATTTGACCACTATCTCAACTGACGGTAAGTGATGTTGAGCTCGAGGGTGTTACATGCACACCTACACTCCCCCGCGGCTATCAAGTCAATCCTGACACATTGCGCAACTAATGAAGTTTCTGAATAATGACAATGTCAACCATAGGAAATAATTACATATTCAACCCTAGAGGCATGTCTCAGGATTGACTTCATAGCCGCGGGGTACTATAGATAGTACCTATTCACTCTCGTCTTGAAAAGATCCAAGTTATACGTGGTTGGGAAAAGGTTTGCCGGAATGTTTGTCGTTCGGTCTCCGGCTTTTTTTTTGGTCAAGATATCTTGATTACACATACTTAATCTTGAACGTACCGAGAATTGGCCTCCTAGACTTTATAAACCCAAATTATAAAACAAAATGTACAGTAATATGGTTCGACTTGGACGGTCTATTGTTATTTTATTATCTTGTCTATGATATTATACACAACGATAAATTACATAAACGCGACCTTCATGGTTTCAAAGGAAACTAGCAATGTATCAGTAGCTCTAGTATAACTTTTATCCATACATGTACGTTTTCGAACGCGTTTGCGTTAAGTTTCAATTTGTATGGCAACGCGTAGTTCCTAATAGTTACCACCCGAGGCGCTGTTCGCGTTGCCATACAAATTGAAACTAAACGCGTTCGAAAACGTACGTATATGTATCGATAAACCTTATACTAGAGCTACAGGTGTCCCCCGTGCCCCTTCTGCACACAGTTCTGTGGCAGTCACAATGCGTTGGACGCGATACATTGCGCGCCGGTGATTATTTAAGGTGAAATTAACATTCTCAGCGTGTGTTGTACTTGCTAATTCTTTAAAATTAAATGTGTGTGTTTTATTTTAAAGGATCGAATACGCGCATATGCCACAGTTGCAACCGTCGATGAGCTACGCTGTTTGCCGCCGACACGGTATATGGGACTATTTCGTCGTTCAACAAATTTGGCCGAAATGAGTTTTTATGAAAAATTACTGAAAACATGTTAACAATGTCCGCTCGTGCAGGTCTGCAACCATATTTTCGATAGCATTTTCCTACTATCGCTAGTGAAATGTTCAGAATAATGGTATAAAAATAAAACAACTCACCAAAATTGTCGGCACCCCTGGGGATTATGACGTCAGCAAACTTTTTAGTCTGGAATTGAATATAAGTTATTTTAAGCGAAAGCACATGATTACCGCAAAAACGTAAATTACCTAAAAATAATTTGTACCTAATTTTAAATTATAATATACGTAAGCTCTTCTAATACAACGAATGCTTTAGCCTAGTTGGTAGTGACCCTGCCTACGAAGCAAGAGGTCCTGGGTTCGAATCCCGGTAAGGTCATTTATTTCTGTGATGAGCACGAATATTTTTTCCTGAGTCATGGATGTTTTCTATGTATTTAAGTATTTATTTCTCTATATAAGTATCTATATCGTCGTCTAGTACCCATAGTACAAGCTTTGCTTGGGTTGGGACTAGGTTGATTTGTGTAAGATTGTCCGCAAATATTTATTTATTTATTTTATTTATTATATAAAAGCAATTTACAATCAGTTTCTTTAAAGTTGTTTGTAATAATAATAATGAGGCCATCCACTGTAAGTATTCGTGAAATTGAATAACAGTTGTCTTTGGTAACCTCCTAACTTCGAGCAACTAGTCAAAGTACAGTGACGGAATGAAAAGGTTGATCAGTTTTCAAATCAAATCATTTACGCGTTGCAAGCACATGTTACCTTTTTAAACTGTGTATCAGACGAGAGTGATGTATTGAAAATTGTGTTCAACTGTTTGACAACAAAGTTCAAATTTACTTAGACGAATTTTCCTTGACTATTAATAGTTGAACTAAAACCTTTTTATTAGTTTGATCTTGCCATTACGTTGTGTCAAGTTTGATAAATCTAATGATTAAATCCTCTACGCTTAAAATTATTAAAACAATAAATGTGAGTAGCAGGTCCTTTCAATGTCATCATTGCTACTTCTTGTATTCGTTTTTTCTTCATTTTTTAACTCGTTTTCCAAAATTCAAAGAGGTGTAGTGAAATGACATTCAATGTCTCTGACACTCGGTCGATAAAGCAGATACTGATAACTTATACTGAGCAAGCAAAAACAGATCTTAAGGTAATCAACCTTTTCATTCCCCGACTGTGTACAAGCCCAACTGGGCATGCTTCGTACACAAAAAATGTATGAAGGTGTGCAAGTTTTTTCTGTGTCTTGTGTCATTTTTGATGTATAAGTGACATCATAGCAGCTCCCGCAAGATATGACAGAATTATTTGACTGTAATATTGATAGCTAAGGCGACTCCCTTCCGCTAGGAAGAGGAAGGCCGTGTTGCTCGAAGCCTCCTAATGTAGCTAGGTCTAAGTTGTCAGGGTCATAGGACGAACCCAAAAAAGCGATCGGAACAGAACAGATCCAGTTAATTATTAAGTTTAAACTCTGTTTATTAAATAAATAAATAATACTAACAATACACCTCCGGCACGACCGCGCGGGGGTTTAAATATATTTTCACACCTTTCATTCAGAAAAGTAAGTTTTGGTCCACGACGAGAGGGACCAATATACTACTTTTCTGTTCAAGCTACTTTTTTATTTTATTCATTGACATGTAGCATTTACGCAATGTGCCAATTGAACACAGATCTTAATAAAATAATCGAATGTTATTTATTTCATCGCAATCGATTAAAAATAAAACAATTATTTTTTTATTGTAAAAAAAAAATATTCTAATATTTTTTTTTTCCTCATAGTCGGTGTGAAAAGTTGCATGTGTCACTCAGGAGCAAAATTATTTGTCTTGGGCGTTAACACTTGAATCCCTCACTACGCTCAGGATCCTACGTTAGAATCCCTCGCTACGTTCAGGATTCAATACACTGCCCTCGCCGTTAATATACTATTTTGCTCCCTTGTGACACAAATAAGTATTTTGGCCTATTCTATTGACGACCAGCTAGCTACCAATATACTCACAGGCAAGCAGAACTCCTCGAAGGCGGGCTTGACGAAGTTCATGTACTGGTTGAGCACCTGTTCAAGGTCCCTGCCTCGCTCCATGATGTCCCGGGGCACTGTTGGGAGACATTACAGTTACCACTTAGTCCTCATTCATAATTTATCATCAACCAAATGAGTGGGCCGATCCAGGGGGAAACCTCAGTGGGCTCCTGTCCCCAAACGGAGTCAAGCCTCCCCCCCCCCCCAAACCAAAATCCTGGACCGGTAACTGAATTGTATCAATTTTACCTAAAATGCCGTTAATATTAGTTTATTCTTACATCTGTCAGTTTAACAATGGGGTAACAATAGTAGATTGTTAACCAAGGGTTGAAAGTGACTCATTACACCCGAGATATTTCTAGTTCGAGGGTGAAATGGGTAACAAACTGTGAGGAAAGTAAAATACTGCACGTACATTTTATAAAACAGGTATATTAAGAGATCAGTTAAAAGTTTAAAAAACGTATCTGATCTAATAGTTTTAATCTTATTTTTTGTATTTATATAATTCTATAAATAAATGTAAAGAATTATTTGCTTAGTATGAAATAAATTAATTATTACATTTTAGATATACCTAAATAAAATAATTAAAACGTATCCAACCTCCAACCTCTTTGCACTGGCCACTTGCCACGACACAGAGGGCCATGACGAAACGTGAAAAAAAAAGTGTCATGGCATTATGGCGGGCAGCCAAAATTTACAGAAATGATTTTGAATGTTGATTTTCTGTAATTGGGAAAAATAGTCCCAACTGTAAAAGGATTTTATCTACCCAAATATCATAAACCCTCCATGATGCGTTCAAGAACCTCACATTATGAGTGCTCTTCAAAAAAGCGCTCGCTCAGAATTCGGTATTTTGACACGCGTAGTGCGTTTGTGTGTGTAAATACTACTACCACCCACACAAACGTACCTCACCCCCACATGCACAGCGAGATCGCACCAGCCGCGGGTGCCGTCCCTTTCTAGCTATATGTAAGTGCGATCGGGATAGAACTAACCGCGGAGCTTGCCGATGCAAATATCTGTATAGCGCACCGTTGGAATTCACTCCGTGACCGATATTGATACTTGCACTAAAAAGTGGTAAGTATTACTTCGCTAACATGATGTTCTATAACATCATGTTAGCGAAGTTAGATAACTTGAATAAAGTAAGTATTTGATTTTTGAGCACAAGTTTTCTATTTGTATTAAAATACTATGATATGACAAAGTATATTTAGTTTCGTTTTTTTAGTATGAAATAAACTAACGAGTTTTAAAGTTGTCAGTAATAAGAATAATAATTTGTTTTACGGATATTGATAGTTTGCATGTTATCTGAGTCTTATTTATATATAGTAATGTAGTGAAATTATACCAGTAGACCCACTATTAGGAAATTACTGGGTACTTACGTATTCATTTCTTGAAGAATTTTTTTTTTGTTATGGACAGTAAAAAAAACTGCCCTTCATAGAAATTGCTATGTCCGTTTCTTACCAAAGGAACTGAAAATTATAAATTATACAAACACAGCTTTTTATCTAGAATACAATTAATTAATGCGTGATTTTATTCAAAAGCCTAAAACCTCAGATGATAAAAAGGAATAGATATGAAACGGGGGCTTGGCGCGTGTCGGTGCGACATGGCCAAATGGGCATGTCACTGCCCACCGCATGTTAGTCGCAATTTGCCGTGAATCTGAAATGTTTTTCCACGTTTACTCAAAATGCCGAATTGTAGCGTGGTTACATGCAAAAATAGGAATGAAACTAAAACCTACATGAATGGTGGAGTCACGCACCACATGTGAGTATTAGTATTTTCACTTAAGTCAGTAAAAACTAATATTTTAATAAATAAACGCAACGCCGCATCATTTCTCGGGATCGAACTAACATATCGAACGAAAAAGCATATTTTTGTTCTATGCGTTGTACATTGAACGTTCAATACAGTAAACCACGGCGCAATGTATTAAACCACTATGGATATGGACGATGCTTGATTTTTTTAGTGGTACGGCCGCTGCTTGGCGTCGCAAACTAGAGCGGTGCCAAAGTGCAGTTACAATTTACGCGTAATCGATAAAATAGAAGTACGATATCATACTAGTTATTTTATTTCGACTACTTTCGCTGTTTTATTTTATTTAATTACTTGTTTTGGTTGGGTGCCTATCTTAAAGGTAACTAATAACATACTAATAAGATTAAAAGGCACAAAATGTTTACGGTACCTACTAATAAGATTTTCACTAAGTTGCAGTATGAACGGTAAATAGACATATTAAAATTGTATGTACAAGTGTATAATTTAGTTGCAAATGGCTTCAGAACAACTTTAAATGTGATATTATTACCAATAATTTATTTTAAATGAGTATTTTTTACTTTCATTTGAAATGTGATAATTGAAGAAGAAATCTCGGTTTCTTATTACAGTTTTCCAAAGAATCCGAGTAGGTACTAAAAAAATGGATAGATGCTACTGGCAGAGGTCCTAACTGGTTTCCTGTACAGAGAAGAGTTAATGTGTTCGTAACATTTTCAAGAAAAATGTTTCCAACCACTTAATAAGAGCCGTACACTTTTCGAATATTTGACACCTCGCTTGCTTGAAACCTAGGTGTAAAATGTATGGTAACACATCTTCGCACATCTTTGGTGGATACTCGCCCTTAGCCTTAAATCTCGTAATATGAGTAATGGACATATTATTTCGCGCCAAAATGCGAGTCGGATCGGCCTGGTACCTACAGGTCAAAAATATCGATGTGACCAGAGTTTTAAATGTATGTGAACACGAACTTATAAAAAGCCGTTTATGTTACTCTGTAGGTATTCGTCAATATTTTTTACTTTTGCGATTTATGGTAAGTTAACAACCCGTGTTATTTAAACTTGTAGCTAGAAGTTTAAATACCACCACATAAACTTACCATGTCGTTGAAGTTGTTACCCATCAATATCTTAACATAATATTAATTTTAATATCAATGTCGATAAAACATAATTTTAACGTTTGTCGCCCCCCTAGTGTAGTGCGTTTAAGCCAATCACAGCCCTTGTTTGCATGTTGCCGTAGACTCACTGGCAACGCCCGAGTCTTGTTTTTACACGGTTCAATGTGTGTGCCTGTGGGCGCTGCGGTGGGAGAAAACTGGGGACATCGGTTTTGGTTGAAATTAAGCAGTACGGCACTTCTCCCTTTTTTTATGTTCTGAGCATAAAACCTATGTCACTTTTTAGGATTCCGTACTCAAAGAGTAAAACGGGACCCTATTACTAAGACTCCGCTGTCCGTCTGTCTGTCCGTCTGTCACCAGGCTGCATCTCATGAACCGTGATAGATAGAGATTTGAAATGTGATGTATTTCTGTTTTATAAATAGCGACTTATAACAAAAAATACTAAAAAACAGAATAAATAATTTTATTTTTATTTTAGTTTTTATCTGTTTCTTTTTCTTTTACAATCTTACACAAATCGACCTTGCCCCAAACTAAGCAAAGCTTGTACTATGGGTACTAGACAACGATAAACATACTTACATAGATAAATAAATACTTAAATACATAGAAAACATCCACGACTCAGGAACAAATATTTGTGCTCATCACACAAATAAATGCCCTTACCGGGATTCAAACCCGGGACCTCCAGCTTCGTAGGCAGAGTCACTACCAAGTTACTAACTAGGCTACAGGGGGTTCCTATACAACAAATTTTTTGCCGTTTAAAGATATAGATAATGGTACGGTACCCTTCATGCGCGACTCGCACTTGGCCGGTTTTTTAAACATTTATTTCGAAATAAAGAGTGATACTCGGAAATGTCGAAGGGAAGGTCAATCGTCGAATCCGACTCGGCTGGGCAGCATTCGGGAAGCTACGGCACATCTTTTCGTCCAATATTCCGCAGTGTCTCAAGACGAGAGTCTTTGACCAGTGTGTGTTGCCAGTGATGACATATGGCACGGAAACGTGGTCGCTTACTAAATGCCTCATAAGAAGGCTCAAAGTCACTCAAAGGGCAATGGCTCTCCATTGCCCTTTGAGTGACTTTGAGCCTATGCTATGCTATGCTGGGAGTTTCTCTGCGCGATCGCATCAGAAATGAGGCTATCCGCAGCAGAACCAAGGTAACTGATAAAGCCCTCCGAATTGCTTAACTTAAGTGGCAGTGGGCGGGGCACATTGCACGTAGAACCGATGGCCGTTGGGGCGGAAAGGTTCTCGAGTGGCAACCACGTACCGGAAGGCACAGCGTGGGTAGGCCCCCCGCAAGGTGGACTGATGACCTGGTAAAGGTCGCGGGAGTCCGCTGGATGAGGGTGGCGCAGGACCGGCCATTGTGGCACTCTTTGGGGGAGGCGTTTGTCCAGCAGTGAACGTCTTTCGGCTGATATGATGATGATGATGATGATGATGACTCGGAAATGTAATAAAACCACGTAAAAATCTTCCTTTCCAGTGTAAACCCCCGGTGTGTGTTATTATTATATATAAACGAAAATAATTACTAAACGCAAGGTAGGATCGTGCTGTACTTAACAAACGCCATATAAGCTTGTTTTTTAAAAAGTTTTTTATTCATCTTGTTATTTTCAATAACCCTGCATATTATGTCGCTGGTTCGTGGGTACTTGTACAGACAAATCACACAAACCCAAACAAGATAGGTCTATCTATTTTAGTTAAGGAGTTCCCATGATCACCTTCCATCACCAGATCCTGGAAATCATCCATCACCAAAGTGTTTACCAAGACAAAACAGATGAGCTCAAACTAGATGGGTTTATCTAGTTTAGTTTAGGAGTTCCATGACCACCTTATAGCTCCATCATCAGACTCTGGAAATCATCCAGCACCAAAGTCTTGCCGTGCCATGACCAAATAAATGAGCCCAAATTCGATGGCTTTATCTTGTTGAGTTTAGGAGTTGCTATGGCCACCTTCCGACTCCATCATCAGACCAGCTCTATGATATTATGTCACCGAAAATACGCAATTGTACCTAATTTGAAGATTTCACCCAAACTCCCATACATACATACATACTAACAAGGTGGACTGATAGTAACAAGTAAATAAATTAAATCTATCAAGTATCACGATCACTCGTACAATAATAATTGACTATAGAACGCGTAGTTTAGACAAAAGGATCCAACCCACAAGACATCACCATTGAAATGTATGACTTTTGTTTTAGGTAGAAGGTTCAATTTTAAATGTTACGTATCCGGTCAATCCGGTGGGTATGAGCCTTTTCGCTACACTACGTCATATATGGCAGCTATGCAATTCATAACTTGTCTCGATTAGCCTCACGAATGTATCCCCAGTATAGTTTGACCCCGAGGTTGGTAACAACTATGCCTAGTCGGAGATCAAAATAATATTATTTTATCTGAAGAGTGGCCGGTTAGCTTCGTGAATAGCCACAAATAAACAAACTACACATCTGTCTCGGAGGGCTATTCAGCCGGTACTGAGATAAATTCCCGCGCGACGGTAAATTTATACTAGTTTTGAATAATTATTTATAAATATAAATTTTGACAAAAGTTATATTTTTTGGACTGGATCTTGTTGGTACAAGCATGAACTTTAATGTTGTGTAAGATTCAATACAAAAATTATTCAACAATAATGAGAAAATCCTTGAGTTTTCAGTACGATATTGTTGACAAATATGGTGTAATTGAGAACAGTTTACATATATATACGTGCAGAATAAGGAAAATTCGAGGCGGCTAGGCGCAATGGCAACATATTACGCTAGTGAAAATAGAAAAAAACAAGTAGGTTCTCATATAACATCATGGAGTATTAGGGGCTCAAACTTATGACTCTGCGCTCTCTTCAGAAAACTACTGTCGGTAATCGGGTATTTTCGGTTAAAGTATTCAGTTCTTCGTAAATTGGAGGCGGCTATGACCAATATGAGGAGTTTACCTATGCAAATAAGTAATCAGAATCTAGAAAAAGCTCTCCGTTTCTTAGAATTACAACGTCAAAAATCCGTCATTCTCGCTTATACCTGACCAAAAAACGAGCGCCCTCTTATGACCACCATAAAAACAAACTGTTTTGTTAGAACAAATTTCTTATCTGCGAAAATGTTATTATTGCTAAATAATAAAATCGATTTCGATAATATTATTTCATTAAAATTTCGAACATCTCTGAAAAACGAAGAAATTTGATTTGACCTCTATTCTAATATCAGTCGAGATGACGTTTAGTTAGAAATGAATTGTCAAGTTGCATACAAATTTGACAAATGTCGCACGTAAGTAAGATATCGAACGATATGATGGTTAGAGCAGACTCTAGTTTCTGTGAATTAAAAAAAATACTATGACAGCTGCCAGTAAACAACGCCGCGATGCGATGCCGGTCTTAATATGCGGCTCCTGAATGCATCATGGAGGCTTATGATATGTGGATAGATAAAGCAGTGTATGTAACTGTACATAATTAGGCATTAAAACACTCGTGTGATATTATTATGAAACTCGCCTTCGGCTCGTTTTATAAACCCACACTCGTGTTTAATGCCCTTCATTATGTACAGTCACATAAACTACTATTATCAACTTCGTCGTAATGAACAAGTCGCTTAATGTATAGCTGAGTTTAGATATATGTAAAGCTTTTATTTTAATAATATGAAGTAACTCAATTATCTTCAACTCCGTGGCTGAAGGTACCAATTAAAAAATAATTACTTTCCACCCTAGGGGAGAAAACGCTATTTTCCACCCGGCTATATGCCCATGAAAAGTCAACTTTCAGAACAGGAGAGATAAAAAAAGAATAGGGGTGTAGACTCAACATTTATTATTAATCCAAAAGAAAGACGGCAAAAAAATATGCCTAGTGACGAAAATCCCATTCTAATATCTCAAAAATTACGAAGCGTTTTAATATTGCTTGTTAGAGAAAGAAAACGCTAGGGGATCGTGACGTCGCGATCCATGAGCGTCATAGTAAATGACAATCGTTTCATATGAAGGTGCGTTTTGCGGAAAAGAAATAGAAATAGAAAAAACTTTATTGTTTAACCGTGTTACATAGACGGTATTTTATACAAGTGTTAGGTCCCAACGGTTACCCATTTCGGGTGTACAATATTAACTTAAAACTAAGGAAAACAAAACGAATATATAACACAATCTTTTTCTTTAAGTTGAAAATTCAAAAAAATATTTTAATGAATAGAAACCATTCTTATTTAACCATGTTTTTAGATTACGTTTAAATTTTACGTCATCCAACATTTTTATTTCGTTAGGAAGCTGATTAAAAACTCGAATGGCACTAATAAATGTGCTTTTATCGTAAGTTTTATTTTTTACCAAAGGCAATGTTAAATTGTACCTATATTGACTACGTATATTATTGCGTTGGGAGGCTAGTGTTGTGAAGTAATCTTTGCTACTTTTTACAAAGTTACAGAGCTCATAAATATAAATATTAATGTTAGAAAACCTTGCCTTTTAAAAATATTTCGGAGTGATTGCCTGTTGTTCATGCGAAAGATAATTCTCAAGCACCTTTTTTGCAAAACAAAGGTGGACTGTACGTCTGTCGAGTTACCCCAGTATATTACACCATAAGTCAATAAGGAGTATATGTTAGCATAGTACGCAGTAATAACGGCTTCTTGGGAACACGTATCGGCTAATATAGATAGTGCGTAACATTGACTTGAAATTTAAATGAGGATCTATTATTATATTATACCTAAGAAACTAATTGTTTCTATTTCTTCAATTGAAATACCAGATTCCATAACATTTAATTTTGCTGGAATTTGTTTGTGGTTACGAAATTGCATAAGCTTAGTTTTTGTTAAATTCACTGTTAAGTTTATTGATTTTAACCAGCTGACGACAGTTTTTACAGTGTTATTTATATTTTTTTGAAAATCAACATCTAATGTTTCACCGGAAACAAGGGACAGAAGGTGCGTTTTGCGGGAAAGGGACAGAATAAAACTTTGAACACTTACAATATTACTATGTCATTATTTAATCCCCTGCTTTACTTCTTTCTCCATTTGACAATATATTTAAACGTTTTTTGATAAAATTCTATTTAGTCCGTCATTTAGAATTTTAGATTATCAAAAAGTATTGGGAAAGTGTTTTTTTTGTCACTCAAACAAAAAACGATGAAGATATTAATTACGTGTCCAATATTTTTTGATAATCTAACACTGACGGAACAATATATATATTTTTAGGAAAGTAGCCAATTATTTCTATGAGGAAGGGACAATCCACATTTTAGCTAACAGAGGTTTGTTAAGTTTATCATTCAATATAAATAGGCACGGTAGACCGTTTCACTACAGAAGCAAGGTGGACTGATGACCTGGTAAAGGTCGAGGTAGTTCGCTGGATGCGGGTGGCGCAGGTCCGGTAATTGTGGCACTCTTTGGGGAGGTATATGTCTAGCAGTGTTCGTCTTTCGGCTGATGTCATGATGATAATGTGCACTCACCCCGTCTAGCCAGCCTGGTGTCCGAGTCCGTGTCCACAAACAGCTTCATGTGGAACAGGTCGCGGACCTCGGGGAAGTAGAACACGAGGATGCCCTCGATGAGCACCACGTCTGCTGGGTAGATTGTGTGCGTCCGGTTTGTGCTGTGGCAAGAGTTGAGCTACCATTACGACACTACGCGACGTTGGAGATACCATTACCAAACTCTAGTGGAGCTGGGCAGGACACCTTGCCAGGCAGAATGATGGTAGGTGGACCAAAAAGGTGTCCACTTCTAGGTAAAAGGAGCGTCGGCCGTCCACCAGCTCGATGGGTGGACGATATTAGGAAGATCGCGGGTCACTTCTGGATAAGATTAGCTCAGGATAGGGACGGGTGGCATACTCGAAGAGAGGCCTATGCTCAGCAGTGGGCGATTACGGGCTGACTATGATGAAATGAAGAGTTGAGCTTGAAATCTTTTGTCATTGGTTCATATATTGAACATGTTTAGTGGTAAATGATAATAAGTACTTGAAACCATAATTAGAGTCCAGAGAGGCTGCCCTTTGTGTTGCCATTAAAGTGAAGCCGATTTTTTCTGAATGATGGACGTGGCTAAAAACTAGCTACGTCCATCATTTGGAGAGGTGTGAATTTGCCGGTGTCAGTTTTATGCCAACCCAAAGAGTGGTTTTGTTAACCTGCTCAAAAAAATTGACGATAATCGGTTGAGAAATGCGACCTATAAGGGAGAACAGCCAGGCAGCGACACAGCGGGACATACGAAAGTATTTTGGCTCAAGCTAAAACAGAGAACTTCGTTCTTTCGATCGCTCGTTCAATTGACACCCCACCACCTAATTAGTCTACATTGAAAATGTTTGAGGGAAATTATCTATTTAGAAAGTGTAGGTTATTCTAGTGTCCCAATAGATGACATGAGTTTGGGCTCGTTAGAATCGTCTCAATTGATTGTTGATGAGTGATGACGGTATACAGAAAAGTACAGTTGGCAATAGAAGATTGTACTAAAAATGACATTTTTAAAAGAAACTTAATTGTTTGAAAAGAATACCCAAATGAAGGTATTTTCTTGCTTGAACCCGATAAATCAAGATGATTGCTTTTTGAAATAAGACCTCAAAATTTATTACCCAAAGTTCTATTTTGTTAAAAAAAAAACTTTTAAGGCGACCGGACCGGATGCAAGGCGACGCGTGCTGAGTCGAATCAAATTGTATTGTTTTCGATAAAAACCAGATCTATTAAAAATCTAATTGTGTTTGGTCAAACACAATTAGATTAGACACCCAGCCCTTGATGTTTTGATGTAGCGAAATTATGTTTCAGTATCAGGCCAGGTAATCATAAGATCAGTGATTATGATCATGGTTTCAGCACGTACCTTATAGAATTCGTAATGTAATTGTATTCAGGCACTTCAACTTTCTTCCCTTGCAATATGTCCCTCAGTGTGGCAAGGAGCTTCTTATCATCGAACGCATCCGGATGGTCAAAGTTAAACTGTCCCCGTTCAGCGCGCAGCCTCTCCGACGGTGTGAGTGCACGGTAGAAGGAATCTTGGCTGATGCAGACGACTCGCCTCTCTGTTTGCTCTTTGTGTTGCTGCCCTAGCTTCTCTACTATGCGCTGGCATACTGTTGACTGCGGGTGAGAAAGGGAAATAATACAATAATAATAATAAGATTGTCACGCATGTTCCAGTCCACCCACCATTCAACCCAATAACCCATGGCCTTAGTTTCCATCGCAGTCACAGTGCTGCACTGCAATAGTCTTTGCACCAGGCGGGGACCATCACTGGTTGTATCACGTTGTGCGGTCGGAGATGGTACCCGCCATGTGTATCCCTCGCTTTAGATTATTTTTGTTTTAAAGGGCTTCTGTGATGTTGGCTTTGGCCCCACGCATGCCTTCCAAAAGTCCGGGGCATGGTCCCGAGATATAGAAAAAAACATACAAATAATAATGATATAATATAATATTTTGGAGACAATCTTACACAAATCAAACTAGTCCCAAATTAAGCAAAACTTGTACTATGGGTACTAGATGACGATATACATACTTATAAAGATAAATAAATAGAAATTCTCTCTCATCACACTAATAAATGCCCTTACCAGGATTCGAATCCGGGACCTCCGGCTTCATAGGTGGTCACTACCAACTAGGCTATGGAGATCGTCAAACAAGGGCAATTCTCTGTAAACTCGAAATTCATTGTCCAGGCCAATTTACATTAAAAAAAAAATAAGTAATATATTTATCAACTCTGATAATTACTCAATTTAATTACCAAATGATTAAAAAATATATATCTAACTAGGTATAATGCCTATTATAGTGCCCAAAAAACATCCCCTGGCAAAAGTGTTGCAAAAAAATATAAATTTCATAATAAAATAGAAAACTTTCTTTATTGTGTGAATATATTAAGACAACTGTAATCCTCACTGACAATTTAAAATGGCCTTCATTTTTTTTATTAAGGTGTACATAAATAAACTAATAATGTCAATGTTGTCAAAAGTTATTATGAGTATTATGACAGTTTTATCTGACAATTTAAAATGGCCTTCATTTTTTTTATTAAATGGTGTACATAAATAAACTAATAATGTCAATGTTGTCAAAAGTTATTATGACAGTTTTAAATATGAGCCAGAGGAACAATCCTCTGGCTCATAAAAATCTTTATTTCTTTATTGTATCTATTGGGCATATTCATGAATTTATGTCCCTTAAACTGACAGTTAAGGATAGTAACAAAAACAACAGTCAATGTCAATAGCATAAGTTAAGTAACAAATACAGAAGGTTAGACATGACTTAAACATCACTTTAGTTAAACTTAATATGCAAGTTTTTTGATTTTAATTAATGAAATCGAACAGATAACATTATCCTATTCAAAAATCTGCCAGGGGACTCCGGTCGAAAACTTGCCCAGAGTTAACAAGTTCACCCAAAGATATTCTTTGCTATTATATATTGCTTACCACAAATACTTCACAAACTAAAAAAAAACAAATTACGGTAGATAAAGCAACTATGTAAGGGTACAGTTGTCACTTCGAGTAGTGGAGTGGTTATAATGCAAAATTATTTAATATGGCTTGAGTAGATAAAACAATGTGATATAAGCCTCATATTTTTTTACAACAATCTGTTCTAATAAATTTATAATCTGACCTACTTGTCTAATTTCAGACATTCTTTCACAACTAGATACATCTTCGGGATAGACACAGGCTAAATTTAATCCAGCGGACAGCTAGTATGTAATAAACTTGAACTCTAGATAAACCAAAAGTGAAAGTAGATTAAGCTTATCTGCACCAGCTCACAAAAGGTGGTTACCCTTTACGATTTGATGCATATATCAAAGTCATCCACCATTTCCTGCCATGGTGATTTAATAAATTTAATCAACGTAAAACAATTTCTCAGCATCAAGAAGCCAGTCAGCCTCTTTACAATGCTCTTCACAGCATACCAATACATTGTGTGTAAAAACAATCGAGCGACGACGGATGTTTTCGTTCATCCTCGACAACCAACACCGCATTCTTACATTCGGAAAGGTTATGCCAATAATTGCGACTTATGTCCTTGAGTGTAGCCTCAAACTACTCCGAGGGCCATCTAAATTCTCCCAGTAGCATTTCACCACTTATTTTTAGTGTTACGTAACGGTATTTGGTTCAGAATCAGACGGAAAATCAATAATAAAACAATGTGGGCACAACTCACCTTGCCACTCGCTGTGCCGCCCGCGACGCCGATCAGGAACGGCGTTTTACTCTCCAACCCGTTCGTGGACGTGTAATCTGTCGTTTTGTCAGTCATTTTCTTAAATGTGTAGAATTTTCTTGCTGTTTTTATAGAAGAAGTAGCACAACGCGCAGCAGAACGGCAGGCTTGCAGTAATGCTGACATGACATTTGGACAATGTTGCCTGCTCAAAAATATTCATCATTTGAAATGTCACCTACACACGCACGACAAAAGAGAAACGTTTTAGCAGACCAAAATAAATACACCAAATTTACGATGTGTAAGTTTATATAAAATTGAATTGTATATTTGTCTGTATAAACAAATTAATGATTTTTTGTGTATAAATTGAAAAGTATTACTACATTTAGTACATTTTCGTTTAACTTGAGCATAAGTCGTGTTTGTGTTTCATTGTATTTTCATCTGGCAAGAAAGTGTCGCTCCACCCCCTTCTACTTCCGTATTGTAGCGAAACACAAATTTTGAACTCAGTGCACCCCGTTGAAAAGGCCACATTTAAAAAATCGCGCTGTTCGCCGGCGGATTCTGTTTGTTTCGATATCATGATCTCATTACTGTACGCACTCGCGATCTGGAAACTCGTGTCTGGTTGTTCAGTGAGCCTGAGACTACGTTTAGAACACAGTATGTAGATACAAACTTCGAAAGTAGTTTAGATCTCGTTCAAACTTTATTGGTGTAATTTTAACGACTTGTTTAGTGTCGATTCATTAGTGAAAATGGTTAAAATCAGAGAGTTCATTGAGGGGGAAGCCGAAACCACTGAGGATGAAACAACAGAAGAGGAAGATGACGACGAAAAACTACCAGACCTTCCTGACCCTCCTGTCCCCTCTTTGGCTCCGTTGATGTTCTCGGCGCCGGAGCCGTTAGCTCCAGAGGGGGTGGCCGCTGGTCCGTCGGTAGAGTCGCACACTTCTGACGTTATATCTCCTATATTTCGTGTTGGATTAAGTAGACAATACATACCGTATTTGTTACGCCAATACGGCCACTCCATCGAGTTTAATAGATCCTTCCAAGAAGACCATGGATCAATAATTGCAGAAGGACTGAGCAAGTGGGCAACGGAACTCCAGCAGCTAGCTGGCCCATCTAACGGGAATGGTGACCCGCAATTTGCCTGCATTATCTCAGCTCCAGACACCGGGGTGTCTGGAGACAGGAACATGGAAGACAACAGAAGCACAGAGCGTACAGCCAGTGTTTTCGTTGCAGATAGCTCATCACAAACAACAGAAGAATTCAGCGATAGAGATGAAGGCAACAAGACTGGAAGCGACGAGTCGACTAAAGAGAAAAGCAATGGTGTTGGCGAAAAGGTACTATTGGCAACCACAGCCACAGGTGCCAAAGCGGGGCTCCTGTCTAGCCCCGAACTATCCGACTGCGAACTCTCCGATGTGTCGGACTCTCTGGTGCCGCCAGATTACGAATCGTTACAGGCCGACCTGAATGAAGACTATACACCGTCCGCATTAAAAGACTGCCAGTGGGCAAAATACATCGAACAGGCTTTCGGCATGGACGACGTTGACCCGGAGCCGACGGAGTCAGCCAATAAGGAGCCCTCTGAGGCTTCAGATGATGGTGAAGCTGCCGCTCTTCCAGCATCCTCCGTAGTCAAGGACTGCTGGGAAGAGTGGGTGGACGATGACCGGTTGTTCACTCTGGCCACGGAAGCCCCAGCGCCCTCCACTTCGACTGTGGTGACTGAGCGGGTCCCGAGCCCTGCGAGCCCGGGCAGCCCAGCAAGCCCAACGACCGAGCGTCGTCGCGTCAAACTAGAGAACCGTCAACGCGTGCGCCAGCAGGCCACGAAACCACTCACTCGATTCATCTTCGTTCCTACGGAAAAGATCGGCCGGATCGTCGGCAAAGGCGGCCGCAGAGTCAGGGAAATTGAAAAAGAAAGCGGAGCGAAGATAAAAGTGGAGCACAAGAAATCCGCTAAGCCCGTCACTCAAATAACTCTTTCTGGCACTGAACAGGAAATATCGAAAGCCGACGAAGAAATCTGCGTTATCATCCGGAACTTCAAACCTCCAAAGCCTGGTGAACCGACCACGGCTTCCGTAAGCAGCGTCGAGGAGATGGAACTCAAGCGGCTGTTACTCGGTATCAAGAACCAGGTGCTGGACGGCGAGAAACGCTGCAGCAAACCCGCAGACTAGACTACTTTTGACACATTTGTCTAGTGGCAGGGATAGATAAATACATTTTATAATCGAGGATTCGTAGCTTGGTGGAGCAAAAAGTTGAATCTTCTTCATCATTTAAATTCTAAATTAAAGTGTTTTTTTTTTCAATTGGCACACTATAATAGTATTTTTGTACTCGACGATTAAAATATGTGTATTAAGATTTCATAGAGAATACTGCAACGTCACTCTTTTCATAGTTGTAGTCCATGTTACTGTCGAAACAATCGAAATAACTACTTTTCGATACGCTCCAGACAACTAAAATAAATTCGACCAATCACGTGGCTGCTTTACTGAACTGTAATGAATTGGACCAATAGAATCGCTTTGATGTCGTACGCTCGTTGATGTCTTTTAAGATATCAACAAGCGTACGAGCGATGAGCTGCACTTCGTTTCAACAGTATCGAGTTTGTTTAATTAGTTCAGTTGACTCGTAGAAAATTAATTTTAATGAACTCGTACAAAAAGTATTGTTCACAATAGTGTTATAATCAAGCTTTTTAATCTCGTACCTTACTTAGGCCACTCAGCAAGCTTCGTGGCCTAAACACGGTACTCGACTAAAAAGCTCTCTATTATAACACGATTGTGAAAAATGCTATTTTAGTCGAGTACCGTGTTTAGGCCACGAAGCTTGCTGAGTGGCCTAAGTAAGGTACAAGATTAAAAACCTTGATTATAACACTATTGTGAACAATACTTTTTGTACGAGTTCATTAAAATTAATTTTCTACTAGTCAACTGAACTAATTAAACAAACTCGATACTGTTGAAACGAAGTGAAGCTCATCGCTCGTACGCTTGTTGATATCTTAAAAGACATCAACGAGCGTACGACATCAAAGCGATTCTATTGGTCCAATTCATTACAGTTCAGTAAAGCAGCCACGTGATTGGTCGAATTTATTTTAGTTGTCTGGAGCGTATCGAAAAGTAGTTATTTCGATTGTTTCGACAGTAACATGGACTACAACTATGAAAAGAGTAACGTTCTCTATGAAATCTTAATACACATATTTTAATCGTCGAGTACAAAAATTCCTTTTAACTATTAGTAGAACATTGTTAATAACGGCGTAATGACGTAAGCGCGCATGCGACACATGGTTTATTTTAGCATGTCCATCCCGAAAGTCGATTATAAATAACGAGTGGAATTATTTTTGCTCCAACTGTTTGAACACCATCTTAACTATTGTATACACAGCATGAATTTCTATGTAACGACTCAGGCATTTAGAACGTAATGAAAATAGTGATATTATAACGTTATAAATAACGATATGTTTAAAATTTCTATACAAATCTCGGCAAATAAAGGAGTTATAGTGTTATAATATCGCTAACTATTTTTATTTTAAAGGCCTGTGTAACGTGTACACGTTTTCTTTGCTCTTGAGTGTAGCACAAGCGATCATATTATATGTGTAGAATGTGTGTCGTAATGGTTCATTCCGATACTCGTGTTATAGACGTTTTATTTCGAGAATGCGCAGAAAAATATATCAAATTGGAAATTGTACAAGACTACCTACGCATTTTCGTTATACTTAAATCGTCTACTTATATAAGTTAAACGTCCGAGTGTTCGACGCTGTACTAGTGCATGGCATGGGCACTTTATGTCAAAGCAGTATGGGTTAGGTTAGCTTAGGTAAATTCGAACTAAGATAATTTTTCTTCATTCGAATTTAGGTATGCCATGTCACTTTGATATGCCCATTTGAGTGCCCATGCCATATATACTATTACAGCGTCGAGCACTAGGACGTTTACCTTATAGCATCTGTGGTGCAAATTAGACTAGAAATTATGACAAAAGGAGTATTATAAATACTTACCGAATTGTTATACAGCAAGCATTGATTGAATTACTTTGAGTTGTTATGGTACTGATTTCGTAAGGAAGAGTATTACCGTACCGTAATCGGGGCGACATCGACATCGGAAGGAAACTGGACATTTGATAATTTAAGTTTTTTACAAAAGTATCATTACTATGTAGGTACTTAAGCTCAATTTAGTCGGGTAAACAGGTAAAGAACTGTGAAACTGTGAACTCCGAAAATAAAATCAAATCTCAAGGTCATCACTGCTTATGCTTTTTTATGCGCACCGCGAATGTCTCACAATAATGCAGCGAATTTTTAATTGACTGCAAATGCTATTAAGATATGCAGTAAGCTAAAAAAAAATACGAGGTTTATCAGTCAGTAATATACAAAATCACCTCTGGCTCGACTATTTAAGGGCTTTACAGATGTAACAACTTATCGTTGTGATTTAGGCCCAGTATATATATAAGGATAGCGATTTGGAGATTATTTATTTATGGATAGTATACCTAATTGTTTAAATTAAATTAAGGTAACCTTCTCATTGCATAGTACCTCCTTTATTACATTAAAAGAAACAGGTACCTCATTCACGAAGAAAAAATGAGCATCGAGCATTTGCGAAAGGACTAAAGCGCAGCGATAAATCGTTGATGAAATATTTGAGTATGTAGAAAAAACAAAGGCAGACTAAAGGACGCGCAGCGGAGAAAAAAATAAATTTATCAATAAAATATAATACTCACACTCACTCTATAAAAAAAGAAAATCCTCTGAACACAGTCTTATAGAATTGCATGTTGTGCCTTATTACATGCAACAGTATAGGGTCATAGCGCCGGTTAGCGACCACCTAAATTAGTGTGCCGGTTTGCGACCACTTAGATGAGTTGGTGAACTGAAAGAAATTTCTCCGTTATTAGTAGACTGCTATTTTATAACTAAAAAAAAAATATAAAAACTGCTGACTGTAGGAATAGGGTCTTTAAAATTGTTAGTATATTTTATTGAAGAAACCTTGTGCGTCAGGTGGTCGGTAACTGAAGCTAACCGGTATAATGACGTTACATTGATAAAATATCCATACGCCATGAATATTCTACGTCTGAAATGGGCAAACTGTTGCTGAATTCTATATTGACATTCTATATATATCTAGACAATAAAAATCATCTTATCTTATAAAAACCCAGTCCGCTGCGCTCCCTCATTGGGATCTCCTTAATGTTATCCATATGTATATTCATTTTAATTTCTTCTTTCTTAAACCCTGATAACTAAGTAGGTACGGTGGGTAAGGGTTATAGTTACGGTGAAAATACGCACAATTACGCACCCCATTATGTCAATCAATGCAAGGCTATCGAAGTGAGAATTTGGTATAGAATATACCTATATCGTAAATGAATTTCCTAAGAGCTTTATCTAAATATGTAAAACTTAAATATATTTTACATCTAGTTAGAAGGATTTTTAAGCCAAAAAGTTGAGATTACGACATGCGCATTGCGCGTAGAATCTCATTTGAGCCGGCTGGGTTGAGGTCCGATTACCAATTTTGTCGGCCCAACCATGCACTAGCGATTTTAGCATGATCGCGTTTACGTATGGTCATATCATTACACAATAAACACCTTGCAATTTGTCAAAATACAACATTCAATAAAATGAATAATTGCTGTACCTTCCAACCATAATAGATGCGTATCTGTCGGTTTTTGTGACTTACGCATTGCAAGGGGTAGAGAGATTAATTTCTTATTTCCGACATAAACGCGATTATGCCAGTTAATAAGGATGGTACGAACTTAGAATAATAACGCCTAGAATAAATGGCCCAGTACGCCGATCGGTGGAACAAGATTAGTGCGTGTGTGTGCGTATTGGCGTGTGTGAATACGAGTTGATCACAACTACATGAATCCATTTTATGCCTCACGCTAGGCGCGTCGGCCGTATGAAACCATCCTTCTATGCGCTATTATTCTAAGGGTACAAATGATTCGTCTCTCGTATTTAAGAGAGCGCGAGGCGGCAGTCTATACATTCATTCACGCGCATTGTTGGTAGGAGCAAGCTCCTTTGAATAAGTCCAGATTTTCCGTCTGCTATGTGAGAGAACCTTAGAGTGTTAAACAATGTCTAATTACGAATAATATTAACTTAAAGTCATGATAGGTTAGGTTAAAGCATTCTGCGCACATCTCAGACAAGGGTCAGTTTGCCAAATCGTGCAAAAACTCTCGTGAGTACCTCTACCTACGCTTGTCGGGCGTGCCACCTCCGACAGAATTAATAAATAGATTAATGATTGTATATGTTTTTACCCAGGGTCAGAAGAAACTGGTTACAACATTTTGAAATATAATTGACATTAGGTTAGGATAGGAGCTTCAGGTGTTTAAATAATTGTACTTTTTTTATATTTCATGGTAGATATAATACTTAATAGATAGTCGTAAATATTAAATAGGCTGTACTTCACGTCTTTCTAACAAAAACTTAACCCGTTATATACGGGGTGACACAACATGTTATAAATGTCAAATGGATGAGAGAGGCCCTAGCACACTAGGTTTTATGTCGGCGAAATTGTACTGAAACGTCACGTAAAACGCGACATAAAACGTAGTGTGCTAGGGCCTCAGGGCGGCCGCGTCATAGTGCGTAGGTACTTAGGAAGTTCAAAATTCGTTTGCCAAACTACATAACTCCTCGGAACGCCAAATTCGACCAAACGAGAATAACTAAGTAAATCGGTCACTAATCTTGAAATGTACTCTATTCTTGTTTGGTTGAATTGACTCTAAAGCGATTTACTGTAGACAAAACTTGCATTCTTCCCTCGCGCGTCAAACGATGTGACCTTAAAAAACCTTGTCGTCAGTAGACCGCATAAGGAACTGTATGTTATACCTAATTCTTAATAGGGGTGTAGAACTGTAGACTCAAAAATGATTATTAGATACTCCAAAAGAAAAAAGACAAAAAAATATGCTAGTGACGAAAATCCCATTCAGATATCTCCAAAATGTTTTAATATTGCTTGTTAGAGAGAGAAAACGCTAAGGGATCGTGACGTCACGATCCACGAGCGTCATAGTAAATGCCAATCGTCTCATATGAAGGTGCATTTTGCGGAAAAGGGACAGAATATAACTTACTCTTAAAACTTTGGACACTTATAACTTTGTATGTGTTATATCCCCTGCTTTACTTTTTTCCCCACAACAATATATTTAATCCTTTTTTGAGAAAAAATAATATAATTGGTTATTTTATTTGGTGTCTACACCCCTAAATTGTGAAATATAAATGTACTGTGTTCTTCTTAATAATATAAAGACTGTTTTATCTACCAATTCAATTACCTAAAACTAAATCATAACTATCTTGGTAGACAAATCAAAAATGCTATTTACTAAAATCTACTTATGTTTAAGGATAAATGTAGGTAATTCATGTTTAGTCATACTATGTGAGCGTACAATTTACCAAGGTAGGTTACTTAATCCTTTGCCCGAGTTTTTGATTCTAAAATATAGTTTTTTTATATATCTAATTAACGAAACATAATGTTTTTGACGTTTGTGAGACTTACCTTAAGAGGTTTGTGAACCTGTAAACTTTCATAAAAAAGCGATAACGTTTTTCACCCCGTAAACATAGTTCGATTTTTATAATTTTTGGCTATGTTGCAGATGTAATGAAAAACTAGGTCTGTCCGTTTTGATTTTTAAGAAATATTGCCTACGTTAAAAGTTATTAGCATATAAAAAAAACTGGCCCAGTGCAAGTTGGACTCGCGCACGAAGGGTTCCGTACCATTATCTATAAAAACGGCAAAAAATCACGTTTGTTGTATGGGAGCCCCCCTTAAAAAAATATTTTATTTTGTTTTTAGTATTTGTTGTTATAGCGGCAACAGATATACATAATCTGTGAAAATTTCAACTCTCTAGCTATCACGGTTCTTGAAATTCAGCCTGGTGACAGATTATCTATAAAAACAGCAAAAAAATCACGTTTTTTGTATGGGAGCCCCCCTTAAAAAAATGCTTTATTTTGTTTTTAGTATTTGTTGTTATAGCGGCAACAGAAATACATAATCTGTAAAAATTTCAACTTTCTAGCTATCACGGTTCTTGAAATACAGCCTGGTGACAGACAGACGGACGGACGGACGGACGGACAGCGAAGTCTTATAGTAATAGGGTCCCGTTTTACTCTTTGAGTACGGAATCCTAAAAATATATTTTTGACTTAAAAATTTTGTTCATCGTTTTTTTTTTATTAATCTAAACTGATTTACTAAAAAAAACCAGCCATGTGCGAGTCGGACTTGCGCACGAAGGGTTCCATTATCAATAAAAATATTTATTTTATTCTGTTTTTAGTATTTGTTGTTCATTATAGCGGCAACAGAAATAGGTACATCATCTGTGAAAATTTCAACTGGAACTATGGGTCCCGTTTTACTCTTTGAGTACGGAACCCTAAAAACGTACAGACATAGATAAAAGTGTTCTTAATCCATTAATACCAATAAAGGTTTAGGGGGGTAAAAACGTTATCACCCGAAACAATATTTCAACAAGGAAATGTAGGCAATTGCCTCCAGGATCGTGCCATAGAGAGAGTTGCTACTCTCTCTACGGGTCGGGAGGCAGAGCGAGCGGTGTGAAACAGATAGCATTACCTACCTTCTGTGATTATTTATAGAGAACTCTAGTAGGTTTATCGCTTAAATTCTTATTTTGTGAAACCAATATTTGCTTTCATATTTATTTTGTAAACGTCCGAGTGCTCGACGCTGTACTAGTACATGGCATGGGCACTTCATGTCCAAGCATGGGTATATAAGGTATGGGCAAAACCCATATGGGTTAAATTCGAACCAAGAGAATTTTTTGAAGTGGATACTTCTTTGCTCGCGTTCTTGTATAGGGGTACAGATCAAAATGTATCACGTGACTTCCGGAATATTTTTTTTGTAGAGTAGCCTAATCTGATTTCAAATAATTGTTTGTTACATATTTTAAGTAATCCTTTTTTATTTGTCATTAGTTGTTAATCACAAAATGTTATTTAGTTTATGTGGCGGACATGAAAATAATGCTGAAATGACCGCCATTTTCAATGTATCGCGAGTCAAAGTCAAATGAGCTAAGTCAGTCAATGTTGCCATATATCCAGATTTATATGTATATACATATTTTAGTGAATTAATTCAGATACCTATATATTTTACGGGTACAACCAACAAAGAATTATCCACTTAAACTTAATTAACGATTGTATCTCCGACACAACCCGCTTCTTTTCTTCATTCGAATTTAAGCGATGTCACTTTGATATAGAGTGCCCATGCCATATATACCTACTAATACAACGTCGAGCGCTCGGACGTTTACCTTAAGGTGGTTCGATTGCCATACAAAACGTTATTTGACATTCGCTGGCTAACGCCGTGGTATTTTAAGAAATTTATGTAACAAACTTTCATAAAGTGTCTTCCCATTTGCGCCGAATTCCCCGTTTCCTAGAATAAACTTGTATAAACAATATTAATTTGAGAAATTGGTTTGGGACGTGATATTTTGGGAAAACTATTTTTCTCAAATTAATCTAGTTTATATCCCTGTGGTCTTCATCATCACTTCCACTTCACCAAATTTATGATTTCCGGGTGTAGGTAAATACACGAGTTATAATAGAAAATACCGAAATTACTACACGCGTGCCTAATATATTTGAGGAGTTCCCTCAATTCCTCATGGTTCCCATCATCCAACTGGGGTTTTGGAAACAATGGGACCAATCTGGAAGCATATACTTTCAGTTAAAAAGAATTGTACGAATCGGTTCATAAATGACGAAGTTCTGAGGTAACAATCATTAAAAAAAAAAACATTTAAATTGAGAACCTCCTCCTTCTTTTGAAGTCGATTAAAAATAAAACTTCATTTGAGTTAAATAAAAGAGCATACATAAAATCGCCTCCACCGCGCTCCTCCTGTCTGCGCTAGGTTTACCTACGGTGCGATAAATCGTTGGCGACATCTTTACAACTGTGTACTTCTGTGTTCTTAGTATAGCACCCTAAAAATATAGTGGCATAAATACTTTTCTTGGCGTCAAAGATATTAAGTTTATCGCCATATCTTTAAGCGAGTTCACCTCTTTTGTAATCTCTGTAGGGTCGTTGCGCCGATTATGTGACTACTGACTAGCTTCAGTAAGCGCCCACCTGAACGACGAAATTCTTGAATTAAAGATAAAATAACATTTCTATAGACCCCAAACAGATAGTGAGCCGTATGCAATTACGTAAGTAGTTCTAAAAAAGGAATCTAGTAAAAGAAGGAAAACAATCCTCTCAGTTCTCCAACTCATCTAAGTGGTCGCAAACCGGCACACTAAATTAGGTGGTCGCTAACCTGCGCAATGACTAGGTATAATTCCTATAACTTGAAGTTAGGTGAACTACAAATATCGACCTAACCCTTTTGTGGACTAAGAAAGAGGCCAAATAATTAAGTACCCAATATCCTGTAAGAATGTATCCATAAAATTGTGATTTTAAAGACAGGGGCTAAACTTAAGTATACTTTTGACCCTCTACTTAAGTACCAAAGTTATATTTCATAGGTTAACGTGACTACCCAGTCGTACAAAAAGAAGAAAAAAAAAACGAACAGGTCTATTTTTCTCCAAAAAAAAACTTAACTTTTTTTTCAACTTTTTTTTTCTCGCGACTCATTACTTACATGTCTGGTCAGCCAAGATATTGTTTTTTTCGTTGTGTTGTGGCGCTCGTAACGTAAAAAAGCAACGCATATTTTCATTGACAACAAACGCTCGAATAAGGCAATTAAGCGCTACGAGCACTCTTGTGCTAGCACAAACCACGTCATACCTGATCCGGTACTTCCGGTAGGTACCTGACGTGTGCTTTGAGCCTAAGCGAGAAATAGGTGTTTCCTCTTTAACTTGATCCATCACCACATTGCTGGCTAGACTATTTCTTGGATCACGTATATTTTCTACGTATACGGTATTTTTCGAATTGTATTTAGTTTTCGATCAGCCCTATATGGCACTTTATGTAAACATCAAGTTGACCAAGGTCCGATATACAGTATCAAATCTCTATAGGTTATTAAGTGTCAATTAATGTCTAGTATTCTCGTATCGAACATATATGTTGTGATGAATGTATGTGACAATAAATGTGTGTCGTGAGATAATTGCATTTTATTTACCATCGTTATTCCGAGTGCCCACTATAACTAATTTCTTGTTATGACTGTCTGAGGTTATGATCATACATCGGGGTTTTCGGAGCGGGAATGATTTGAGAAAGAGTAGAGATAAACAGATATGTTAGTCTAAGAAAATATCTTATTATGCCTAATGAATAACTACCTCTCTGTGAGTTGTATACAATCTGTGACAAAGTTTTATTTTAATTTCCGTAAAAGTCTTATAACTTATAAGGTAACAATAAAAATAACTTTAATTAATTACCTGCTGTAAATTGAATAGTTGACACGATTTTCAGAATAAACTATTAATATTTTTTCTATATTTGGGACAGTTAATCTACGGCGTCTTGCTGTAAATATCCATTTCAAGGAGCTAAATGATCTTTCCACGTCGACAGTTGTAATAGGTGCATATTTAAATTTTTTGTAGGAATCAATTGATGCACGAGAAGTTTGAGATTGAAGTTCTATTTCTTTGCCTTGTACCAACTCATTTATAATTTTTAGTGTGCTATAGCCAGAATTCTTCTTTAACACCAACTTCAGTTTATCATAAATCTGTTTTCCTTTTACGCTCATGTTTAATTTGGAAACATCTCTATAGGTTTCATGAACTATTTTTAAACTATCGCTGATGGACAGCTTCGCATCCTGTAGTTTTTTAATAGCATTTGGGATAGTCATCAAATGATTTGCTATGAAATTTAAGTCGCTTTTTATATTTGCATTTCCAAACGCTCTTTTTGCCTTTCTAATACACTGGGCTTCGGTGGGACTGAATGTATTTAGAACACGTTTCACTTCATCGTAATGTTTGCTGTAATACGTTGCAGCTTCTATCCAGGTTCCCCACCGAATAATTGTTGGTCGAGGTAGTAAAGGCACTCCGGGGAGCATTTCTTTAAACTTTTGTATTCTTTTAGGAGATTTCAAAAATGTCTCCTTAACATTTGCGATTAAATCATTCACATCTGGATAAAGTTTTCTTACTAGTTCAGCCACTCTATTTAAACCATGAGCCAAACATGTGACGTGCAAAAGATTGGGAAAAATACATTTTAAATTTCTTCCAGCCTTTAGCATGTAGCCCACACCGTCAGTTAAAAGTAAAAGTACTTTATTGTGATTATTATGGTTAGCACCCCATAATTCATCAAGAGCACTTGTGACTGTATTGGATATTGATGCATTGTTCGTGCTGTCTAACCGTTTACTGGATATCAAGTGTTGAGTGCCAATGTGATCATCACGTAATGCTCCCACTATTACGTTAGCTATTTGACGACCATAATCATCCGTGGTTTCGTCAAAACTCACATATATATATTCATTTTTTAGCTCGCTCCGTATTTTATTAATTTTTTCATCGTAAGCTTTATTTAAATATTCCCGTCGCAGTTGACATTCCGAAGGAACTTTTGCAGTTTTTCCAAATTTACCGGTAACACAATTTTCGATAAAATCTTTAAATATCGGATTGTTTACCTGCGTCCATGGTATATTACAGCCCACAACAAATTTCAAGAGCTCACTATTGAAATCATATTTCATACCTGTATGTTTATTAGATGCGACATGTCGCGTTACACTAGATTTCGTTTGAGCGAAGCTCACATTGCACTTGGTGCAAAATAATAAAGAATCTCGAACCTCTATCTCTGGATTATTTTCTATCCACGAACGCATAAACTCGTAACGAGTTTTTTTTTCTCGGAGGCATATTTGTGTTGACTGATTATTTACAGTTTTTTAAAATACAATTGCATATAAGTTTATCTACTAGACAAGCAAGGGTAACGGTTGACAATAGGTGTCTAATACAATGTCAATCTTGACGCTCGATATCTATGAAGCATTTTCTTATAAATGAATAGACTTAACTGAAGAGGTTGATAATGAATGACCAATATAAAATATGTACAATGTATGATTAATCTTTATTTATTTTTCAATCAATTATTCATTCGGTAGAAACCTACTAGGGTACGATCTGTTTTTAAGTAAATACCTACTCTTTGGCTAATGTCAAACGTTCCCGCTCCGAAAACCCCGATGTTTGGTTATGATACACCTACACAGGCCGCGAGAGGGACGACATTAGAGGGACGCGTTGTTAGATTTTGTCTCCACACAGAGTAGCCCGGATGATATTCTCCGAGCTGTCTATAACTGAGATGACCAGGGTATCACAAGTTTTATTTTCCAGCTTTTTTTTTTCAATTTACGTAATCCAGGTGGTTTAATTTCAACAAATTGTAGATTGGATATGTATCTAATAATTCCGTGTATTAGTGCCATTAACAGTTTTTTAAATAAATAGTACGCGGCTAACAAAAACCAGTTGTTATAATGACAAAGATTTATTTTGGAATGTAAAGTAAGAAAACAATACATAAACTGGATACGTTATACAAAAACAGAGGCTTATTACGTATATATATAGTAAAATAAGAGATTTATCGACGGCCTATTACACCTGCACTGACTTTTTCATCGATAATCCAACTTCCGATCAACGGTGCTACCACGATATTCGCAATTCAAAGGTCATATATCTTCATTCCTGTCGCTCAAGTATAATAAGTGCGGTAGAGACGAGGATATGCGCTTTACTTTCGTGGTTATAGCTCTGATTTCGGAATGTAAAACACACCGACAAATACTGTTTACTGGTTCTTAATCTTCTTGTCGGCCTGTCTGAGGCCGGCGGCCATATCTAACTGCTTGGCGCGTAGTCTTCCCCACACTAGGTAGTCCTGCAGGCCGATGATCTGTGCCGCCATTAACGCCGCGCTGTCGGGGTACAGGACTGTGGCGCAGCCGAGCCCGGACGGGACGGAGAGGGATGACCAGATGTCCTGGAATAACATTATGATGTTGAAAAAATTGATTGTTGAAATTGAATCTCAAGTGCCAGTCTTCGTGACCCGCCTTCAAAGTGACGCGCCATCAATAGTGATGCGCTATCAAAGTGATGCATCTTTAAAGTGAAACTCCTCCAAAGTGAAACCTCACTTCTCTAATGCGGTCTATTCCAAAGTTAAACTTGTTCAAAGTGACAGTCTTCCAGAGTAACAGGCCCGCAAAGAGACATTCCTCTAGTCTGACACGTCACAAAAGTAATAAGTAGATACCTCTCCAATGTGACATTTGTTCGAAGCGCCCATTCTCCAAAATAACTTTGAACATGACTATAATAATTTCCGAAGGCACCATAAAAAAAATGCCCACCTGAACAAGCTTGTCACTCGGTGGCGGGCAGTTGATGACGGGGTAGGACGTGTTCCCAGACAGCACGGGCCCGAGCCCGTTGGAGCGGCCGGCGACCGCGATGAACACTAGGGCTCCGTGCGTGTCCTCGTACTCTTGCATGATGCGGAGGGTCTCTGAGGTGGCTTTGTGCGCGGAGGTGACGCGGAGGTCCACGTCGAGACCGAGCTCGCGGCCAGCTGGAAAAGGTTTAAGATGGTTATAGTTGTGGCATCACTCATCAGTATCACATGGTATCATTAGTCATTTCATTACACACACAGGCCCCATTTACACACAGTTAATATCACGGGACTCACGCAATATTGAAGTAAAATCCAAACAATTTTGAAATCCGCGATATTAACAACCCAGTATTGTGATAATAATATATGCGTAGACGGTGCCATACATATTTATATATATTAAGGAGGTACATCTTACGCTTTTCGGTAGCCTACCCTTTCATTTTGAACCTATTCCTATAGTATTACTGACGTGAATTTCATTTTCCTAGGCCAAGTATCTCCCTAAATGTTTCACTCTAACGCCCCCATCATAAATTAAATTATAAAAGATATATAGATAGACTTTAGATAGAAGCCCTTTCCTTGGCTATTTCCAAAGGCAAGACGCGAACCCAAATCTTTGTATATAGGGTCTATCAGCGTCATTGCGCCAGTTAGCGACAACCCAATGTAGGTAGTGTGCCGGTTTGCTACCACTTAGATGAGTTGGTGAACTGAAATTTAATTTTCAAACTTTTTTGTTAGTTTTCTCTTTATAATTAAAAAAATGCATATGGCTCACTGTTCTTATAGGATACATTTTGCCCTTCAGGCGGTCGCTAATTGAAGCTGGTCGCTTAACCGGCGCAATTACCCTATTCGTTTGACTTACCTTTAGCGATCTTCAAGCAGTGCTCCTGGTCAGCGGGCGAGCCCATGAACACGACCACCTTGTGGTGTATCGTCGGCTTCAGGTGATCGAGCTGGTCCTTTATCCAGGTGAAGTTGCGCTTGACCGTGTCCAGATCGGCGGCGGTCACGTTCGTCAGGTTTCTGTACACCTGGTAACATTATAGTATTGTCAGCAACAGAAGTACAAATGATGATTTTCGACGAATAAGGATTGTGTAGACATTTTGAGAATGTTATATTACCTTCATACCAAATTTTTCTGATGTCTTTTACTCCTTAGGGTGGTAAAGGTAAAGGTCTCAGATGACAGGAAGTAATATACTATCTGAGGCTTTCTTTACTACCGCGCGAGGTAGTGAATAACGTTTTGCCATGGTATTGTATCGAATAATTTTGTATTGTCTATATATGCAAATCTCATGAAATGATAAAAGAACATGATTAAGCACCTGTTTGTCAACCATGAGTCTCTTGTCGCCGGAAGGCCACAGTCTCCACGAGTCTGAGTCGATAACGTCAGCCAACAGGATGTTACCTGAAATTATTAACTGTTATTATTAAATTTCCTTGATGGACCATACCTGAACACCTGGGACAATACTTTGCCAATGACATGTCATTATCAAATGCCGATTATCACGTTTGTGAAATAGGGGCCTGCCTAACTAGCATGATCGCATTTATGTCGGACATAATGCGTTCGTTCCACTCGCAATAGGGATGAGATGATGACTAAGGTTTTTTTACGATGCCATTCGAACCAGTTTTTGGGGGGGAACAAATGTTTGTATCGGAGCAACAACAATTAAAGAACATAAATACCCAAAAATTTGAGACAAACATTGGCCTCGCTGGCGGCAGCCCAAACGCTTCTTACTAACTGACCCCAAAATTAACTCTAGGACAATAAAAAAACATGTTTTTTTCTAAACTTTCAATAATTTTTATGATTTTAATTATAATTTATATACTTTATTACAATAATTTGATGGTTTACTATCCATTTAGCAACCCTAAGTTATCAATTCTAACATGAGGCATCATACCTATTAAATACTTAGTTTGCAAGTGAGGGACTAATGTTTTATGTCCGCCATAAACATGATCGCGTTAGCTAGGCCGGTCGATATGTATTCATAGCCTGTTTGCCAACTCACCCTGAGTGTCAACTCCGAACTCGATCTTCATGTCGATAAGAGCGCAGTCGCGAAGAGCCCACGCCTTCTCCAGGATCTCGAACACCAAGATGGTGGCTTTCCTCATGTACTCCACCTCGTCTAGACCTGTTCAATCACAAAATAAATAACAAAGGCAAGGCCAGTGGTGATTGGTCGAATTGTAGTTCAAAAATTCAGATACTCGTAACATTGTCGTAGTCTGCTTATCCACCTGAACACCTATTTACAGTTTTGGAGCCTCAATTCAGAAAATAGATCAGGTAACGTAACAAAACCATAGAGAACAGATGAGGCAAGATGTTTGGACACTTTTTACGACACGATCATTACATGAAAACTATAATAGAAGGGAAGATAGAGAGAAAGAGGAAGAGAGGGAGACCAAGAAGATCTTTTACTGACCAAATCAAGGAAAACGTAGACAGCGTGTCGTATCAAGATGTCGAGATGAAAGCTGAGAATGGAGACGAATGGAAATTGCTCCACCGACAAGAGCCTGGCTCTTAAATATATGATGATGAAGGTAACAAACAATAGAGTGAGAATAGAGGGGATTGAGCTCTTTTTGCCGCTCCTGGATCCGCTAGTAGCTATCCCAACTCACCAATAGTAAGTCCGTTGATCTTGAACTTCGCGCACACAATCTGCTCCTCAGACCACTGAGGGTCATGGTTGGCGTCGTCCTTGAAGAACGTCTCCTGCTTCGGCGGCGTGAACCTGAAGCCCTCTGGGACGCCAGGGTTCCTCTTTAGGAAGGAGCCGGTGGCCAGCCGACGGGTCACCCACTCGATTGGGACCATGTCGCATTTCTTTGAGAGGAACGCCGTGGGCGATACCAACTTCTCGAAGGCGGTCTTGATGCCTGGAACAAGGTTGTAATTTTAACGCAAATGTCTTCATATATATTGCCTTGGTACTAGAGTCTGACCAGAGTCGTGTCAAAAGAAAAAACTTTTCGAAAAAAACGCATGCTGGTAACACGAAATGTATGGCGACGTAATAGATATTTATAAATAACAGCTTATTTCATAGCTAAAATTGTTGCCATATAAATAATTTTAAAAAATTATGCTTTTTCGTTGGCCAGATTCCAGGTGGCCTAGCGGCTTAGCCTGCGTATTACAAAGTACCCATCAGGGATTAGAAGCAGTAGCTGAAGGTGCAACCAGAAAAACGCTAAGATGAAGAGGATTCTGACAGGCATGGAGGTAGATTAATACATATTACGGCGATCCTAACCATATGGATTTGCCTATTGGGAGCTCTGATATGGCTAGCTAGGCCAGACTTGTACATTTATAAATATTCGTTAACTTATTATCGCAGTATCATATTGACACAATCATTACAAAGGGTAATTATCTGAAACAAACATCTCCAGTGTCGATCGCTTATGAAATAACAATCAACCTTGCCAGCTAATGGCATCATCTGCTCGAGAGTCACAAGCCAACCATCAGTTTGACGCCCGGTTACGAACAGCCGTTATACGAATGATGGGACCATATAACACTGGTGCATGTAAACATTTTAAGAACAGATAGGCTTATCTGTTTGTCTACGTCATAGGGTTCAGATGGGTCGACGGAATCGACCAGCCAATAACAAATCGGTAATAAAGTATACCTACCTTTTAATTAGGAATATAAATTTATTTTCAGTTCGCATGTTCGTAAAGTTCGTCATTATGTTGTATGTAGGATGGCTTTATTTTAATGGCGAGAATTTCAACAATTTTTTTCGATACCTTCCCACCGATATTCTTGCATGGCTATTTTTATTAATCTCGCGTCAGAAAAAAAGCCAATACAGCTGAGCCCACACGAATATTATTATTATTTTGGTACTTTTAATTAACGCTGGCAACCCCTTCCCACCACCCGATCGATTAAATTTTTTTTTTGGGTGCACAGGTAGTACAGAGCAACTGTTTGAAAAAAAATTAAAGTCGCTGAGCCCACATTTTTTTTCCCCACCCCTCTACACCCGCACCCACCGCCCGCGGCCTGCCAGCACGAAGATTATAGGAAAAGGTTGTTCAGGGAAGTAGCTAACGGAGTTTCAATACAGCTGAAGCCACATGACCGATTTGGTCGCTAGCTCTCCGTCTATAAAAGTAATACGCGTTTTAATATGTCAACATTTACAACTTAACTTTTATTATATTAGCTCGAATCGCTACATTATTTCGGATAAAAAGGCTTGTTTTATGCACTTGTTGTACAATCCACTAATCAGTGTGTAGAGTCATTATACCGTTTACGCTATAAAGATAATAACAATCTGTTGTCCATATTTAAGTAACTAATCAGCCATATGCAATTTTTTAGCAGCTATATGAAAGGGATCTTCTAAAAAAGTCCTTGCATTTGCCAACTCATCTAAGTGGTCGCAAACCAGCACACTAAATTATGTGGTCGCTAACCGGCGCAATGACCCTATAGAAATTGCGCAAACCACCGCTCCCGGTTTTGTCGGTTTTTTGGCGCGAGTCAATGAACGGGCAATAAAGGCACCTAGTGCGGAGCGTCGCGATATAATGGGGCTTCTAGACGGGCTATAATTTTCCGGAAATGTGTTGCCGGCAACTATGGAAGTCTTGCTCTTACTTATATGCTTGCACAAGACGCCCATAGCTGCCGGCCACACATTTCCGGAAAAGTATAGTCCGTCTAGAAGCCTCTTAACGCGTGAGTAGAGCAGAGTGTGGCCAGAGGGACAACATCGCAGCAACGCGAGGAGCATATTGTGGCTGAGGTATAAGACATAGCGAGGAAGTTCGTCTATCCTCCTGAGACCCTAATGTTTATAGAAAGGCCATCAATTATGATCAATGGAAGTCCAATTTTAAAGTGACAGTGTTGCATCTGTTTTCATTAAAATTCTTAACTATTATCCGAATTGTTTGGTTCAAACCCCATTGTTTTTAGGGTTCCGTACTTAAAGAGTAAAACGGGACCCTATTACTAAGACTTCGCTGTCCGTCCGTCCGTCTGTCTGTCACCAGGCTGTGTCTCAAGAACCGTGATAGCTAGAGAGTTGAAATTTTCACAGATTATGTATTTCTGTTGCCGCTATAACACCAAATACTAAAAACAAAAAAAAATATTTAAGGTGGGCTCCCATACAAAAAACGGGATTTTTTTGCCGTTTTTATAGATAATCTGTCACCAGGCTGTATCTCAAGAACCGTGATAGCTAGAGACTTGAATTTTTCACAGATTATGTATTTATGTTGCCGCTATAACAACAAATACTAAAAACAAAATAAAAGATTTTTTTAAGGGGGGCTCCCATACAACAAACGTGATTTTTTTGCCGCTTTTATAGATAATGGTACAGTACCCTTCGTGCGCGAGCCCAACTCGCACTTGGCCGGTTTTTTTAAATCCATAGAACCAATTAACCTATTCAAAAAATCATTAAATAAGTTTTTAGTACAAAAAAGTTATTACAGACTTCAAGATTTTTTTGATGAACTGTGCGTGAAAAGATAAATTCTTTTCACATATTCTTTTTCCAACTTTTTTCTAACTTGTGTAGGTAAATATAATAGTTTCTTTAGGACTTTGATGTCAATTAACTTTAAGCAAAGCCTAATTGTCTACCGAATTAATTAAGTAGTACATACATAATAAGAAACTTAGTTCAAGGTGGAACTAATACTATCCAGGTAGTAAACTAAATGTAACCTAGATTTAAGCTTATTTGCTACTAGCTGTTGCCCGCGACTTCGTCCGCGTAGAACTTGTTATCGTCTTAGAAAAAATATTGCAAACAAACTTCTACCATCTTAAGGGATTATTTCCGAGTGCCGAGATAAAAACTATCCGATATAAGCGTCTCAAATAATTTCTACCCCAAATTTCATTAAAATCCGTTAAGGAATTAAGCGTAAAAGTTAACAGAGTTTGCTAGTTTAAATTGCTATTAAATCTAAATTAAAATGTCTGTTTTTACAAAGATAAATATTTTAAGTATCATAAACAGACGTTTCTGCTTAAATTGATTTTTTTTCGTAATGTATAAAGGAAAATCTAGTTTTTTGATGTCTACTAAGCTACAATACTTTGCCTAAATCCGTTCAGTAGTTTTACTCACCGGCCCGGACCGGTCCGGACTACCTGTATAGTTTTGGAAGCAAAAAAAGACGTAGAACTTTCCATCTCCAACCCCAGTCCCCAATTAACGGTGTTAGAGAATAAATTATTTAGATTAACCAAAATAAACTTCCTAACTTACAAAATGAGCCGCAGTATTAATCTAACATTATTCTTTTCGGTACTGTGAGCATCGCAGTTCTAACCTAACCTACATTTCTGGTAGCTGTTCGGTTCAGTAAGGGTCGCAGTTCTAAACTTCTAACTTAACCTAACCTACTTTTTTGCTAGCAGTTGGATTATGTGTGTTAACGGCCTCCGTAGCCCAGTGGGTAGTGACTCTGCCTACGAAGCTGGAGGTCCCGGGTTCGAATCCCGGTCAGGGCATTTATTTGTGTGTTTATCACGAATATTTGTTCCTGAGTTATGGATGTTATATATGTATATAAGTATCTATATGTATTTATCTATTATTTATATCATCGCCTAGTACCCACAACACAAGCCTTACTGAGCTTACCGTGGGCCTAGGTTGATTTGTGTAAGATTGTCCCATAATATTTATTTATTTTATTTAGAGTCAAAAATTTCCGACGGCGATATAAAAGGCGCCGCCCGCTTGCTTTTTTCTGACGATGCAGTAGCCCCATCTAACCCTGACACACTCGCTGCTCTACACAGCAAGCATCCACCTCCAGCTACAACTCTTTGCCTGCCTGATCCCCCATTGCCGAGTGATCCAGACCTTACTGCCACCACACAGGATGTCCTTGGAGCCGTAATATCTTTCCCCAATGGCTCTGCGGGAGGTCTGGATGGTCTGACACCTCAGCACCTGAAAGATCTCCTGTGCAGCGGCTGTGGTGAAACGGGGGAAACTCTCTTAAAGGACCTGACGGCTCTGGTGAATATCATGCTGGCCGGTCAGGTCCCGGACGGCATCAGGGACGTCCTGTATGGAGCCAACCTCTGTGCCCTAACAAAAAAAGACGGCGGCATCCGCCCCATTGCAGTTGGCACCACACTCCGACGTCTTGTCGCCAAGATCGCCTGCCGCTCCATCCTTTCGAAGCTTACCCCAGAACTTCAACCTGTCCAACTGGGGTTTGGCTCCAAAAGTGGATGTGAAGCTGCCGTGCACGCCGTGCGAACATTTCTCGATCATAAGGCTGGAGAGGTGCTGCTTAAGGTGGATGTTTGCAATGCCTTCAATTCCGTAGACCGAGGTGCCTTGTTGACTCAAATAAAAGACAAAATTCCTCTGGTATATAAATTTTTATGGCAATGTTATAGTTCTCCTTCCAAATTATTATATAAAAACGACGTTCTGGCTTCTTCTGTAGGTTGTCAACAAGGCGATCCGCTCGGCCCAGCAATTTTTAGCCTTGCTATACATCCCATCATTAAGGAGCTAAATTCAAAATTAAACGTATGGTATTTAGATGACGGAACCCTCGGCGGAGAAGCGATTTCCGTCCTCGAAGATTTAAAAAAAATTAACACAGACATGGAAAAAATTGGCCTTTTGCTTAATTTCTCCAAGTGCGAACTATTTATCACCGATTCCTGTCCGAACAAAGAAAATACAATCGACCTTTTTAGTCAACTTGCCCCGGGTATCAAAATTATAAACAAAGAATCGCTTCACCTCCTTGGTTGTCCCGTCTTAGATCAATCTTTTGAAAACTTCGTCGACTCAAAAATTCAGAATTTCAAAGAAACATCACACCGTTTGGCCAAAATAAATCTTCATTCAGCCTATTCTATCATTAAGCATTGTCTTTTCGTCCCAAAATTTACATATATACTTCGTGGAACCCATTTATGGAAATACCCCACTTTGATTTCAAAATTAGATACATTAGTCGTAGAAACACTCACATCGATCTTCAATATTCCTTTTGACGATAGATCTTGGTCCCAGGCTAGCCTACCCATTCGATTCGGCGGCCTGGGTATCCGCAAAATTTCTTGTGTTGCTTTACCTGCTTTCTTGTCCTCGGTGCATGGCGCTCAAAGCCTTATAGAAAAAATATTAGATCCTTCCATTGGATGTACGGAGGCTGCGCACTGCTCCGAGGCCAGGAACGTTTGGTCCATAACCTGCCCCGATTCAGACCCACCTGCCAATCCCTGCTCGCAGAGGCAATGGGACGAGCCGCTCTGTCAGCTAGTACGGAAAAACCTTTTAGATACGTCAACTAGCTCGGCAGACCGTGCTCGCCTCCTTGCGACTGCAGAGTGGGAGTCGGGTCTGTGGCTGCAAGCGCTACCCTCTCCAAATATAGGTACTTTCCTAGATAACACCACCTTCCGCCTGGCAGCTAGCTTGCGTTTGGGGGCATCAACAAATCAGCCACACCGCTGTCAATGCGGAGCCATGGTTGACATACTGGGCCACCATGGCCTCTCATGTGTCCGGAGCGCTGGTAGGATCTCCCGCCACGCCAGTATTAACGATGTCATCCGTCGGGCCCTTGTCAGTGCGAGAGTGCCGGCAGTCCTCGAGCCCAGTGGGCTGGCCAGAGACGACGGCAAGAGGCCTGACGGAATGACGCTGGTGCCTTGGAGCATGGGTCGGCCGCTAGTTTGGGATGCTACTTGCGTCGATACCCTGGCACCGTCCCATGTTCCAAGCACCAGTGCCACCGCTGGCGCTGCGGCATCCTCGGCCGAAAGCCTCAAGCGCCGCAAATATGCCATCCTAGGAAATAGCTACATGTTTGCGGCGTTTGGCGTTGAAACCTTGGGGCCATGGGGGCCAAGTGCACGTCGCCTATACAAGGATTTGGCGACGCGCCTAATAGAGGCATCGGGTGACCAGAGGGCTGGCCACTATTTCGCACAGCGTGTTAGTATCGCTATACAGCGAGGAAATACGGCCAGCCTTCTGGGCACCTTGCCTATTGACGGCGACTTAGGCCAAATTTTTTACCTTTAGGTTAAGTTTTATATTGTTGTTTTTATTAATTGCCTTGTTATATGATTAAATAAAACACACTTTTATTTATTTTAATTAATGGCTTACCAAATAGTATATGACCGAAGAATTCACTTACTTCAAAAATTACTTGTTCCCCATACATACTTCCATACCCGCCCGTTTAACCTACTTAAGGAATGAATTTTTAAAAAACGCTGTAATTTGTTTTCTAGTTTTTAAGTAATTAATGGCTTACCAAATAGTATAATTATGACCGAAGAATTCCCTTACTTCAAGAATTAGTTGTTCCCTTTACGAGTACATACTTCCATACCCCGTTTAACCTACTTAAGGAATTAATAAAAAAAAAACGCTGTAATTTGTTTTGTAGTTTTTGACTGAAGTTACAGAATCCTTACTTTAAAATTGTCTTGTCCGTAAAACATTTCAACTCATTTTAACCCCCTTATGGAATCAATTTAAAAACCGCGGAATTTAGTTTTCTAGTCTTCAAACAAACAGTCTAAAACCGAAGTTCCAAATCTCTAAATTTAATAATGTCTTGCTCTCGATACAAACTTTGAACCCCCTTTTAATTCCCTTGATGGATGAATTTCAATTAAACAAACAGTCTAGACGCTGCGGTATGCTCCTGGCAACCGGTATCCGAAACAACGTCCATTAGGTATCAGGGAGTTCTTCTTGACAAAAATCTTTGTTGGCATCAGCATATTATATCTAATCTTGCAGGAAATATCCGAAATATAATATACATTTTTAAAAATCTGAATCACGTTTGCGATAGAAATTTACTTATAACCATTTACTATGCACTTTGCCAATCAGTGACTATGTATTGTATTACTGCCTGGGGAGGCGCATCAAAGACTTCTTTGTTTATACTAGAGAGAGCTCAGCGAGCAGTGCTTAAGGTTTTAACCTTTAATAAATTTACATATCCAACAACTGCACTCTACGAGGACACTTTAGTATTAACTGTAAGGCAACGTTTTATCAAACATTTATTAACAAAGCAACATAAACGCATCCCGGATTATCCTGAGTCTAGAAGAAGAAAAGATTTTGTATATTCAACTCCACCTCGTAGGACCAAAATCGCAAAAAAAATCATAAAATAATGTTCTTGGTCCCACATTATACATATATATATATATATATACTAGCTGTTGCCCGCGACTTCGTCCGCGTAGAACTTATACTTAGAAAATATAATGCAAACAAACTTCTACTTACCATCTTAAGGGATGATTTCCGAGGTAAAAACTATTCTATATCCTTCGAAGGGTCTCCAATTATCTCTATACCAAATTTCATCTAGGTACATGGATTTTATCCAAACTTTCACCCCCTATTTCATACCCTTAGGGAATGATTTTCGGGATAAAAACTATCTAATGTCATTCTTCGGGACTCAAACGACCTTTATACCAAATTTCATCTAAACGGGATTCATCCAAATGTTCACCCCCCATTTCACCCCCTTAGGGAGTGATTTCCGGAATTAAAACTATCCTATGTCCTTTCCCAGGACTCAAGCTATCTCTATACCAAATTGTATTAAAATGGGTTCCATCCGAATTTTTACCCCTAATTTCACCCCCTTAGGGGATGATTTCTGGGGTAAAAACTATCCCATGTCCTTTCCCAGGACTTAACCTATATCTACACCAAATTTCATCAAAATAGATTACATCCAAATGTTCACCCCCCCCCCCCCCCTTTTCACCCCCTTAGGGGATGATTTCCGGGATAAAACCTATTATATGTCCTTCCCCGGGACTCAAACTATTTATATACCAAATTTCATCTAAATCGGTGCAGCGGTTTAAGTAGCTCCATACAAATTTCCTCCCCCAATTTCAGCCCCTCAGATATAAAAACTACCCTTTGTCTTTCCCCGGGGCTCAAACTATCTGTATACCAAATTTCGTCTAAATCGGTTCAGCGGTTTAGGCGTGAAGAGGTAACAGACAGACAGACACACTTTCGCATTTATAATATTAATATGGAAGTATGGATTATTAGTATGGATAGTATGGGTTATTTCCGCTTGTCTTCCAAATAGAGGTGTAGCTGTAGACTCACTTCAAAAGAAAGAAGAAACGAAAAACTCATTCAATTATCTCAAAAAATTACGAAGCTACAACCGTTTTAATGTCGCTTGTTAGAGTGAGAAAACGAACAGGGACCGTGACGTCACGATCCTCGAGCGTCATAGTAAAAAACAATCGTTTCATTATAAAGGTGCGTTTTGCGGAAAAGAGAAGGAACAAACCCCCTCTTAAAACTTTATACACAACTTAGTGATTACCTATACGAGTATAGCCTCTTGCGTTGTTTTTTTTCGAGATAATACAACATTATGATTATTTTGTTTAGTGTCTACATCCCTATTTTCGATACGATAAGATAAAATAAGATTTCTTTATTGTCAGAACTGTGTACATTTAGCTGTTTTGGGTAAAATAAAGTCCAACAGCTTGCCCATTTCGGACGTACAATATTAAACTTAAAGCTAGTCAAATATACTAAAACAATAACAACAATAGTATTTCCAAATAATTTTAACCATATTTACACATAAAATATTAATTTAGATCTATCCGACATCCGTATTTTCTTTTAAACCACGAACTTCGGAATTCGAAAATATTCGGGTATCTCTATCTCTATCGCACTAACAAATGACAGGAATGCAGATATACAAACTTCGAGTTTCGGTTTTCGTGGTTTGGCTGAATACGCAGAGCGCGCGCGCGTGCCATTCAAAAAAACCAAGTTTATATTGTTCGAATTTGTTGTTACATTTGTAGAAATTACGCCTTAATTCGACATTTGCGCATATAAGTTCGCATATCAAAATCGATTAATTTTAATTTTGCTTTTGGTTCCTATGTGTCTCGTCAATGTATATCGTAGACGGGATTAAAATTATTAATAGGCGAAAGAAAAGCCAAGAAATTCCGCCATTTTGTCCGTAGTATTTCTTATTAGTCTGTGATTTTGACGTTTCTTTTAGCTGACAGATGTGGCGGCGATATACTTTAAGAATAATAAATGAAAAATTAAATGAAGTCGTAAGTATATTACGGAAAATAAATTAATTGTCGCAGTCGGATAAAAACTATCCTAAGTTGCAGCTGGAATAATATTGTACCTATATAAAATGTTTCATATTTTTCCGTCCATGGGATGCTGAGAACATTCGTACCACAGAAAGTTTAGTTTCAAACTGGCTGATTCTTTTTTTAATTTAGAGATTTATTATAAGTGGAGATGCCCTTACGGGGCCTACGTAGTTATACGGCGTTAGGTTTCACCACTACAAAGTGACTCAAAATACAAATCTGAATCTACAGGAAAATGGTAAATAATGCTGACAAGAAACGAATCTGGCATTGTGCGAATCTGGCAATCTGCGAATCTGGCGTTCTGCGAATCTGGTACTATGCGAATTTAAAATCTGGCATCGTGCGAATCTGGCATTCTGCGAATCTGGTATACTGCGAAACTGAAAATCTGGCATTATGCGAATCTGGCGTTCTGCGAATCTGGCGTCCCGCGAATCTGGTGCTTTGCAAATGTGGCACAAAGCGTCAAAACCCTGAAATCGTCCTCTATGGATAAAAATTTGTGTACACTGTACAGATTGGTGTAGGAGTTCAAGGATGAAAGCAAGAAAACAAAACAACTTACCAGCCGCCTTCAAGATCTCAAAGACTTTAGCATTGGTCTGGTTGGAGATGGCCGCTTTCCCCTCCAAGTCGTGTGCCTTCACTCCATCTCCAGCGGTGATTCTGTCCTTGTTCAACAGCAAGCAGTGCCCGGGGTTCTCTAGCAGATCGAACACTTGCTTCGTCTTGCCTTCGATGACCAGCTTTCCAAGCTTATAACCGCCAACTAGAATGAGAAATTTTGATTAAAAAAAATTAGTACGGAAGAAGGTCTACAAACGAGACGAACAATGTTGCGTTGCGGTAATAGGCGCCGTAGAAGCTGCGTCAAATTTAACGCAACTTCTATGGTGCTGCTTGAGTGTTTTTGGATCATTCTTCAGATTAAACGCAACTTCTATGGTGCTGCTTGAGTGTTTTTGGATCATTCTTCAGATTTAACGCAACTTATATGGTGCTGCTTGAGTGTTTTTGGATCATTCTTCAGATTTATGTCTGCGTCTAATTGACGCGACTCCATATGAAATTTTAGTAAAACGTCGCGGTAATTAGACCCCACCGCAGACACAATTCTTAATAATGACCCTTTTCAATCATTGGACCCTGGGTTTTCCCGATAATACAGACATGATAGGATTAATATAATAGGGTAAGATAAATGTAGGGTAATTTAACGGCCTCCGTAGCCCAGTTGGTAGTGACTCTGCCTACGAAGCTGGAGGTCCTGGGTTCGAATCCCGGTCAGGCCATTTATTGTGTGTTTAGTTATCACGACTATTTGTTCCTGAGTTATGGATGTTATATATATATAAGTATCTATATGTATTTATCTATTATACATATAGTCGCCTAGTACCCACAACACAAGCCTTATTGAGCTTACCGTGGGCCTAGGTTGCATTGTGTAAGATTGTCCCGTAATAAAAAAACGTCAGAGTGCTCAACGCTGTACTATTATATGGCATAGGCATTTTATGTCAAAGTAATATGGGTTAAGTTTGAACTAAGAGGGTTTTTCTTGATTTTAATTTAAGCTATGTCACAGTGACATAGAGTGCAAATGCCATATACTAGTACAGCGTCCAGCACTTGGACGTTTACCTTACTTAATTATTTGGTAGTTTTTTTTTCGTTGCCTGCCATGATCACGTTTTCGTTGAATAAAATAAAGTATTCTTCCGAATAGCAAGTACGCAAGTGCGAGAGGAATATCGCTGCCCCAATATTATCTATGTTGCACTTTTATCAACTTGAAATTTGAAGTTTGTCAGAGTGGCACAAGGTCTAAATTTAAGTACCCCGACAATGTAACATAGAACCCTATAATATTGGGGCAGCGATAAAGAATGAGCGGTATGTCCCATCAAACGAGCGAGCGAAGCGAAGGAAGTTCTATGCTTCAGCTTGGGCCGAAAGTTGGTCTATCCGGTGTCTGTCCCGCTGTTCTCCTCTACTGGGCTGTTATTCGCTACGCGTTAATGTGGCTCACCCCGACGGTCACCCGTTACGAAACTAGACCTCTACCTACGCTTAATTACTATTACGCATCGCGGTGTCAAGGTATAATTGTGGGTGAGCGTTGAGGTGAGCTTAAAACAAGTTACAGAATAGAGGGGCTGGTCGCATTCCTCAACCGATTCTCGTCAAATTTTGAGAGCAGCACGGCTACCACAAGACGGCGCGCGAGCTCTCTCGATTTTTCTAGCACTATACGTCTCGTTCTAAGTTTTCTAATAAGAGAGAGACGGCTAGTGCGAGAGTCTTGTGATAGCCGTGCAGGTTCGTTAATTATATCGATTTTTTTCGAGTCCCTTTTTCAAATTAAAAAAAAGAACGTTTTTTTAAATCAGGCTCGGCAGTTCTATAGTTGGATCTACCGGCTCAGCGCTCACATACAATACTTAGGATCGACATAGTGCTGGATTGTCTATCAGTATTCCGCTTAGCTTACCTAATAGTTGTAAAGGCCATTACACACCTAGCAATATAGCAACTTGCTGTAACAAATAGATTGTTGTTTAATGTAATGGCCTTAAGAGAATTGTGAAGTGCCAATACGCGGCGCGAGTAGGTAGGTATTTAAAAAAATGCTATCTGTTTCACACCGCTCTGCCTCCCGACCCATCTCGTGCGATAGAGAGAGTTGCAAGTCCTGGAGGCAATTGCCTACATTTTCTTGTTGAAATATTGTTTCGGGTGATAACGTTTTTACCCCCTAAACCTTTATGAAATGATAAAATTTTGGTATTATTGGATTAAGTACACTTTAATCTATGTCTGTACATTGTCCTTTTTTAGTAAATCAGTTTAGATTAATTAAAAAAAAACGGTAGACAAAGTGTTTAGGCCTAAAATATAGATTTTTAGATGCTAATAACTTTTAACGTAAGCTTTATTAGTTTATAATTATATGCATAAAAAACTTAACACTAGGCACTTAAATCTACTTAACTACTAGTATATATACCCTCTACAAGGTCACAGCCCTTGGGAAGGGTGCCCATAAGGCTGGCCACATTTCCTCGTTGAATTGCAATTCCAATCCGTTGGCCGAGGAAGTAGCCAGCCCATGGTCAGCCGTATTATCTACAATTTTTTTCTTTATTTCTTTATAAAGCCTATGGGCGTCAGGACTCCACGGCCCGAGAGTTTCAACCGCGAAGGCCGCAAATAAGTAGGTGTTTGTCAGGCCCGCATATTCGCGGCGCTTTGCGGCTTCTGCCGTTGTTGCCGCCCCGCCCCCCCCCCCCCCCCCCCCCCCTCCTCAAAGAAGTTGTGGCTAAATGGGACGGGGCCAAGCAAGCAATATTTCTTAAAACCCAAAACGTACAGACCTAGTTTTTTATTATATCTACAACAATTATAAAAATCGAACGATGTTTACGGGGTAAAAACGTTATCGCTTTTTGTATGAAAATTTACAGGTTCACAATCCTCTTGCAGAAACCAGTAAAAAGGCAGCTATAAAAATGAGCCAGCCGAGGCCCTAGCACACTATAGGTAGGTTTGACACGTACGTATATCTAAATGTCTCATGAGAAATATATTTCTCATGAGACATTTAGACATACGATACGTGTGAGATATATCTCAATCGTAAAAATATATCTTTAGTGAAACCGTTATAACAGAGGTTACTTACGGAGGGTAGACTGAGAAACTATTATTTTATATTCCTACAGTAAACGTTTTCCTGGGCTCCGAAATTTATAAAATATTACCTATTTATAGGGTAATTGCGCCGGTTAGGGACCACGTAACTTTAGTGTCCTGGTTTGCGACCACTTGGAGGACTGAGTTAGTGAACAGAAATTATACATTTTATCTCAACATTGATCTTATCGATAAGTAAAATTAAATTAGTGTTGGTTTTAAATTTTTTGTTGGTTCGATCCCGGTTCACCGGTAACCTTATCATAAAATGTGTGAGTACAGTTATTCATCTTAGGGAAAATAAAATAACGTTTCCTTTATGTAATATGAGCTACTTATCTCAAGGATTTAAGGTAGTTTCCCTTCAGGGCCCCTAGATTTTTCCACCCTGTATATCTATTAATAAATATTGCATACGATACGGCTGACTGTTTAGTATTTGCAAAATGTTTCTTAAAGTGAGAAAAACCTGGTCATTTAGGTGGTCGCTAACGACGCTAACTAAAGCTGGTGGCCTAACCGGAACAATGACCCTACTTACAATGGATTTAAATATATTAAATAAATGTGTACCTACCCTAATAATTTTAATTAAAAAAAGGGTCAACTAATAAATTTAAATTTAATAGTCATTCAGTAAATGGTTCTCAAATCAAAAACTATGCTTACATACTTGTAGAACTTTTTCAAATATAACTGTAGTAGTGTCAACAAATATAACTGTAGTAGTTTTTCAAATATAACTGTAGTAGTATAACAAAATGGCGGTATCAAAATAAAATGTCATGTTCGTACCGTACAGGTCAGACGACATACGTAAAATACCAATAGCACTGCTACTTTGTGCACTGCTATCAATACATCAATGAAAAAACTCAATGTCCTAATTTAAATAAAAACATGGCCGTACGTCTATGGTGATGGTAACCCGGCTAAATAAAGTAATACGCGTGACGATTTCTATTGCAACCAGCGTATCGAAATCGGCCGTGTAATAAAATAAGGGTTTTGAAAGCTTTTCTTTAACTCACCTTCTTTAGGTTGCGACATTTTCTCGTTTCGAAGCGTGGAGTGTATGGCAGCACGATGGGGCCTGGCCGGAGTGGGTTCCTCTTATAAAGTTCTGGTCGGCATAAACACCACGTGCTCCCGCGCAGCTCGAGCCGGTCTGATAAGGAAGCGCCGAGATCACCAATACTTGATACTTGCGACGATTATTATTGCGGAAGATTTTTTGTGCGTTTCGTTTAATACGTAATACCTTGTATTTGATTTGAGGTCAGGTTTCACGAAAAAACAAGCAACTATTACGTGTTTTTTAAATAAAAATAGCGCGTATATAATTAGTTGCTTGTTTTTTTTTCGGCGACAATGCGCTATCATTCAATGGCCTAAAATATAAAGACTGCTTGTTAAAAAGATTGAGCAAGTTTTTATAAGTACTTAATTTATTAATCTTTTCCCTCTATAAAGCTGATTGGAGAACTCTAATATGTCGATAATGATCCATAAAATAATTTAATGGTGGTAAGTGCGACATCGACAATGATGCAAGTCTGAATTTATACTAGAGACGAGATCACAGTCACACACATTGAAATGGTTAAACAAATACTTTTACGAAATAATATTTATGTAATATAGGTATATATTATTTCATGACTATAGATTAAAGCGTCTGCTAGACGGTCGTCAACAAGCCCCTCTGACCGAGCGACCTTGGTCCGCACGGACCGTGTAGACAGTTGACTTTAAGGTCATCAAAAAGTAAAAGGGCCCAAATAACTTAATGATACATAGCTTGAGACCTCTTGATAGGGCATTAGTAGTGGTGCGAATATAAATAGCGCTACAAATGTAACAATTTATCGCTACAACCCAAGGAGACGCAGTAATAGTAAGAATGAGTGTAGCTGCAACTCTATTACTCCCACAAATTGCTACTCCCATAAGTCGTGGCTGAAATAGTTACAGTTACGTTACATCTGTAGGCTTTTTCCCTCTCGCGGACGAAGACCAACAACATAAAAGGTCTAAATTGCTATACTACCTCATTCCATCTATAGCCTGTTGTAACTAATTGCAAGGTGTGTAAAGGCAACTCCACATGCTTGGTGTTTGCCACAAACAACGAGAATCACCAAACACGTGCCAAACACCGACCACAATCGCCCAACAACAACAAGGCATCCCCAGGCTTGGCGAACGCGCTATTTGCCTTTGTTTGTCAAGCAGGTGGAGGCGGGTTGGGATGCATCGCAAACACGATCGTCAAACACCCTGATTTGTGTCAAAAACCGACACCGACGCCGCTGGCAAAAGACACGCTACACCTACACGAGCGAAATCGGCAAGACTGCCAAGCAAGGTCACAGAAAATATAGTATGGAGTTATTTTGATTTGGCTGGCCACCGTGCTTCCGACACGTGACCACACTGGCCGAATCCCGCGGCGGCCTGCATGCAGTCCTGCCGATATCGGCCCGTGTAGCGTCTCCTAAACAAAAATACAAACAGGCAAACACCTATCCACACGTTCGCGTTGTCGCTGTTTGCCGTGGTTTGCCAAGCATGTGGATAGGTCAATAGGCCTAAATATAACTTCCACCTCGCTACTATATCGTTACCCTTGTTTATTACATTGAGTTTAATCCATTTTATTACTAGAAAGACGTCACCCAATAAATTAATCACAAATATTATGCTACACTAAAAAAAATTACTAATACAAGCACTTTATTTATTCCACATTTCACAAGGGGGGCTAGCACACTAGGCTTTATGTCGGGTTTTACGTGACGTTTCAGTACATTTTCGCCGACATAAAACCTAGTGTGCTAGCTAGGCAGGGGGGCTAGCACACTAGGTTTTATGTCGCGTTTTACGTGACGTTTCAGTACATTTTCGCCGACATAAAACCTAGTGTGCTAGCTAAGGCAGGGGGCCGATTTTTGACTTTCGAGTGCTCGAAAATTAATTAAAAGTATATAAGTACGATCGTAGTGTCAAAACTGCAGACACTTACTTTCTACCGATATAATTGAATACGAGTGGTCAATAACAATCGTTTCCAATTTTCAAGCACTATTTCAAAAGCATTTAATCCTTTTTGACCGTTTTCGAGTGTAAGATTCGAGCGCTCGAAAGTCAAAAATCGCTCCCCAACATTGACTGTGCCAAAGTATCAAGATGGTTCAGTCCGCGTATTGTATTGCTGTTTCGTTCTTTTGAAACGCTTATCTCCGTCACACGTTAACTTCAAATACATGTACTATTCAATCAATTAATTTCTTGATACACTTACGCAGAAGTCGTCTCGGTACGCATCAAAGTTCCTTACGATTAGTTAAAAGTTCGACAGCTTACTACAGAAATCAGGTAATTACTTTTATACATTATTCGATTAACCATTTCTTACTCTAATCTTAATGCCTTTGAATCAGCTGAGAACAAGTTTGGTAAAATTTATTAGATATTACACGACCAAGAAATATTGATCTTGTAGCGGTCCAAAATCTACGCAATACGATACCTTCCAAATTTACTGTTCTAATAACAAATGACATCAGTTGCGCCAAAGTTTTACTGTAAACTTAAACCAAGTGGTAAGTTTATAGTAAACGAAATGTATTTGTAAGAATAGATTTAACAATAATTTGTGTATATAAGGAACGAAACTTGCATTATAATTAATGTAACAACGGGACCAAATCGGGATTTGGTTTATTTTTTGTGGTTAAAATTAACAAACATCAGTCAGGTAATCTGCATGTTTTTTTTTATTTATATTTGTCGGGTTTCAGCTTTCATGTCATGTGGTGTGAAGCATTTTTAGTTGCATATCATAATTTGAATTACAAGTAATGTCCCTATAGCATCCTGTTTACTTAGTTGTAAAAATGAGTCCATTGTTTTTATCAAACTTTAAATTAACGGCATAGATAATACTTTACTTGTTGAATTATCAGTATGACTTTATGACTATATGTTCTGTTCTGCCAGCCATGCGAGGGTTGTAAAAAAAGTGTGTTTAAAAGGTTTTTGGTCATTAGTCTAAAGTGGCAGGTTGCCTAGAAACGTGGGATGTGGGTTAAGATAAAACCTGAGTCCATTTAGGGTTTTAAATACAGAAAATGTAATAAACGAAACAATGGTCCCCCCCTTAAAAATGCGACTGTGTGTGTTATTGGTAATGCTGTGTGTGGAATGCTGGTTATCAAAAGATAATTGACTGTATTAGCTAATAATATGTACAGTAAGCTGAAGCTTAGGAAGTAAATAGATTAGGTTCATAATATTTCTGGGAAGAATTCTATATCTATATACAGCCCTAGAGTAGAGATTTGGTGATAATGATAAATTAAGCTAGAACATTATACTAGTGGCTCTGTAAGCTTTAAAACTAGCAAGAGAGGATAAAAAAAAATGAATAACGAAAAATAGAATCCGCTACAAAAACGTTTATTATTATTGACCCTGCTTACAAAATTTCATGAGGATCTGTTGAGAAATGCAATCTGTAGAGGAGAGTAGCCAGATATACAAAATATTTTTTGCCCAAGCTGAATCAGCACTTTGTTTGATTTGCTCGCTTGTTTAATAAAGATTCGGTAATCACTCCCACGGTAGTGGACTAGTTGATAGTTTAGACTGTAGAATGTGTGGCGAGGAGGATGAGACTATGAAACACTTATTGTGTGAATGTCATGCCGTTGCCAGACAAGGAACGAATTACCTTGGTAACGGCTATCCGCAACCAAAGGAATTCAAGGTGCTCCCGGTTAACTGATCATCCGTTTTGTGGAAATGATGGAGCGAGCTTGGGAGCAGACTTAAAGATAAGGGCAAATGCACAAAGGATCCCACTGGGTCGCAGTGCACTCCAAAGAGAGATAATATAAGATAAGTGGACTAGTGTGGGAGATACTACTTGAGCATTATTTAACTCATGAAAATATTTTAGCCTAGTTGGTAGTGCCCAGTGTAGTGCCCCTATGCATCAAGCTGACAGTCCGGGATCAAATCCCGGTAAGGGCATTTATTTGTGTGATCAGTGGTTGCTGGTTACACTATTATTTCAATATGTTACTAATATACTTGTTGAGAACGGAGTTAATCACAATAAAAACACAAAATATTGACCTGATGAGATGAACCTGGTTCTTCGTCAGTCTCAGGTGAATCTCACAGAGTGTATGTATGTATAATGCTATGCGATTAGGAAATTAATTCTATATGATAATTTGTAGCAGAATGAATTGTTGAAATGATTAGGATTAATTAAACCCATAAAAAACATTGCATGTAAAAAATAGGCCAAGTCTCGAAACTCTTCCACAGTAAAAAGTGGTGAGATATTTCAAAGAGCCAAGTCAGGCATTCTTATTAATCTTTATTTGATTGCTTTGACGGGCATTCTTTTTTTTTAATTTTTTTTATTTATTATAAAAAAAGCAATTACATTTAACAAATTTCATTAAACTTGTGGCGTCACTCCTGTCAAATCTGACGAGTTCTGCATCGCACTATCGAAGTTTCTTAAATCAGTTGCATAAATATAACATCCAAACAACTCTCATTGGACTTCGGTCCCTGAGAGATCTCTCTATTGTCGAATCTTCTACATTGGTGACCCCCGACTTTGGACATAGCGCAACTCTGAAGATCCTGACTGACGCCCGACTCTTCTCAGCAAGCCAGACTCTCTCTCTCTCTCCGCTCGCCACCCTGGCTCTGAGCGCTCACTCGCCACGCTGGCTCTGAGCACTGGCAAGCTGCACTCTTCTCTTCATACATCGCTGACATCTCCTGGCTGATGTGGCGTCACTCCTGTCAAATCTGACGAGTTCTGCATCGCACTATCGAAGTTTCTTAAATCATTTGCATAAATATAACATCCAAACAACTCTCATTGGACTTCGGTCCCTGAGAGATTTCTCTATTGTCGAATCTTCTACAAACTCGCCAAACTGTGACGTTTGATGACGAGAAACGCTCATGTTTTATATTATAATAACTTAATAACCTATTTAAATCTAACAAATTTAATGAATTTTACTAAATTAGAATGCATAATACTAAATTAGAATGTAAATATAAATTTATATTTACATTATCTACTCAATCCCTAATGAGATTTACATTCTAATTTAGTAACGTTTCCCTTATAGGGATAAGTTTGCCTTAACCTTAACAAAAAAATAAAAATAAACAACTACTTAAGCATGCTCATAGGTAACAATTTTAGCTAGCTAGTCGACAGTGACTCGCAATCCAGGAGGAAGCCCTTTAACTTTGATTTTAACACAGTTTTGCTTACTTTGGGAGTTTCTCTTAAGATATTAATTTTGTTAAATATTTTTGGTACAATATACGAGTATTTAGACATTCTTTCACCATAATAGTTTCTAGTCTTCTGTTTTACTAGTTTTTTTTCTCTAATTCTTCTTGTATTCTATTTATTACTAATTTCTATTTTGTGTTCATCATTATAATAATGTTCTAACCCTATTAAATATTCAACCTTTTTATCGACCGGTAAGATCTTACATAAGGGAAATAACTTGTCATATTCTTTGTTGCATTTTTTCCTAACTTTTTTGCTAATGATGAACTTTATTAGTCTAGTTTGTAGTTTTTTGACATCATTAATGTAAGTTATAAATGTTCGGCCGTAAACAATAAGACCATAGCTCATCAGGGAATCAGCGAGCGCGTAATACACAACCCGCAGTGTGTTTTTATTTAATGTACTATTGAGTTGTACAAAAAAGGCGTCTTCTGACGCCTTGGCGCTAAGTAGGAACCGCCTACGCATGCTGGTCAGGGTGCTTACTGGGCACTGCCGCCTAAATAAGCACACGCAAACGATAGGACTGTGTGACACTGTGACACAAGGCAGTGCAGATTCTGCTTTGAAGCAGAGGAGACGCCTACACACATCCTAACCGATTGCCCTTGCCTCATGCGCAGTCGTAACTCCTTCCTGGGCAAACACATCATGTGCCCGGAGGAGATCAAATTTCTTGAGTTCAACAAAATCCTGCAATTCTTCGAGTTTGCAGGACTTTACCAAGAATTGTAGTAAGTGGCGATCACAATAGATCAGCGATGGTCGCAGTGATAGTGAGTGATAGTGCTTTGACAGCCCGAAAGCCACTACCAGAATAATAATAATAATTGAGTTGTTAGAATTTTGCCAATACAGACCTCAGTCTATTACAGTTAAAGTTCTTATCAATTGTTAGACCTAGGTACTCAAACTTTTCTACCACAGATGTATGAATATAAGGAGATCGGACATGGCGGCCGATTTGTATAGAGTGAGCCTGTCGCAAGTACATTAACCCACACAACGCCCAAGTAATTGACAAGACAAAGCACGAACACATCTAAAACACACACTCTTGTATACCTACACGCTTATTTGACAATAAACGCGCATCATATCAGGCATTTTGGGAAAAAACTTAATATTCTCTGCGATCAGCACGGGTGCACAGTATGGCAGTGTATGCCCATTGAGCATACAGCTGCGACACGGCCGCCGGCGGCTTGTCCTCTCTCTAGTATTCTATGCTCTGAGGTTTCTACGTATAATAACTTATCGCATCTACAGTTGCACTTATTGGCATGTAAACAATCATATGTGTGTCCTACTATATCGAGACTGTGCGTTCGCAGTTTTAGCTACCTGATTGTATGGCGAGTGTATATGCATGCATCTAGTTTTAGCGAAGTTAATGATGATTCCGTTGTCATGTGCCCACTTCGTGATACTTTCAAAATCCTCCTGAACAGACTTTTGTATTTCTACTGCGTCCTTTGAGTCATAAAGTAGACACATGTCATCTGCATACATATACACTCGACAATAATGAACCACATTGGATACACTATTGACATGCACCGCATATCCCACGGGACCATACACCGAGCCGGTCGGCACCCCGAGCTCCACACCCGCTGCTTCCCCGGTAACTCCCCCAGCGACGCTCGTGCGTAACGTCCTATTGGGCAGAAACTCTTTGAACCACTTTTTCGTGAACTAATAGTTCAAATTGAATGCTATTGAGAATATATCTAGGCTCTACATGTTACTGAAAATTCAGGGTTCTGGCTTTAGCCAGCACGAAATTACAGGATGTTGAAAATGGCCTGAATGGCATCGAGAAAACGTTTTGCTAGACTTGGCGGGGGCATTATCGTGCCCCCAGATTAACTAGATGTTCCATCCAACCATTCATGTCACTGAAGCGTAACTTAGAGACATATCTTATTACTTAGAAAAAGAAATTTCGTAATCGTTTTCATGTTGCTGAGGCAATGTGGCTTCCTAAAGTGTTATTTTTGCCTTTTTTAATTTTTCACTCATTATATGAGACATACTGTTGATGGTCTCCTGATGTGAACAAAAGCTTATCATATTTATACTTTGATTGATCAATAACTATTGATTGATACATTTTGATTGGACTGGAACTAAGCAAGTCGGTTATCGAAGTCACTGGGTCACGGCATTGGCCTATTTATTGCTAGATGATAATGATAAGTAACTAAATCAGTTTCTTTCGTACAGTCAGCATTATAATCTTGTAAACACTTTTCGATGCTACCTCTAATCAGTAAAGTCCTTTTTTAACCTGCGACGCAAAAAGAGGGGTATTATAAGTTTGACGTGTCTGTGTGTGTGTGTGTCTGTCTGTGGCATCGTAGCGCCTAAACGAGTGGACCGATTTTAAAGGGGTTTTTTTGCCCGAAAGCTGACGTGATCGAGATGGTTCTTAGCTAAGTTTCAACAAAATCGTTCCAGCCGTTTTTGAGATATTGAACTATGAAATGAAAATGTCGGGGGTTTTTGAAATTTTCAAAGTGTTAATTATTTTTATTAAAACCTTCGATCCATGTACGCAGAGGAGCTCTCAGAGGAAGTCTGGGTTATTTGGTATTTCTACCCACTAAAAACGCCACGTGAGCCGCCATCTGCAGTAATAGGGAACTTGCATATTTTTATTTTATTACGAAAATCACAAGAATAATCCAGCATTAAAACAACTGTAGCACTAAAACGTTCTTATGATTTATTTTTCTGATGTTATATGCATTTGAAATCTGCACGCGCCGGCACCCCTCGAAAACACTGGCTTATGCTATGACGTCACAACATATATTCTCGGCGCGTTTACTATGGAGTAAGTCATTAGTTTGCAATTACCTCCACAACATTTGCGTTTAAGTCTATACATGTCATAGCATACAAAATATAATTTTTAATTCAATATTCTGTTCAATATATGTTATTGTATCGAAAAAATTTTTTTTTTTGTCATTTGAACGTGAGATAAAACTAATACAAATGTTTATTTTTCCTTTTTTTTTTTCTTCTGAATGATATTTTTACGTATATCCGCATCAATTGAGTGCAATTTATTCGAAATTGAAGACCCATGTCAGTTCCCCATTCGGAGGACTCTTCTTCTTGTGTCGATGGTTCGACCCGGGACGCGTCAGATAGGGCTTTAGCAGTTGCCAGTTTCTTGTCCCGCAAGGAAATAGGAGGACTCTAGGATCTCCGGTTGAACACACTAGAGCCCTCCTGGCGCTTTGTCCCTGCGGACTCGTTCTGGGCATCCTCGTTGCCTACTCTGGGGTGCATGTCCCAGTGCTGTGGCCCCCGCCACAAAGACCACTGGCGACCCCGTTGACCCCCTTAAGTCGCCTTTCACGATAGGCGGGGGAGACCGTAGACCTATGCTAACAAATTAGGTACCAATACTTTTAGAGCTGATAGTACTCGTCTCTAGGAGTAGACTTACGTTTGAAACATTTAAAAGTTTATGTTACTTTTTGGAGATAATTAGGGAAACAACGTTACTGCGTAAAACACCTTGTTAATTAAATAGTCAACAATCCGCGAAAAGACCTCTTTGACTATCTAATGAAACCTCTTGACTGTCATGGGTCAATGGCCACTTCAATTAGACAAATAATTGTCACAAACGACGATGTTCATTTGACAAAAATTGTTCAACATCTTGTCAGCTAAATGCACAGGTGATTATGTTTAGGCGAAATTTTAATTTCTTTATTTTATTCCGGAATTTAAAACAAAAATATCATATAAAAAGTTTTCTTAATTTCTATTAAAAGTTGATTGTTTTGATGTACTTAATGTAACACCTCTTAAAATATTGGTACTTAATTTGTTAGCATCTTATAATATATACATGTGTATGGTTCTGACTGACTGTACAGTTGACCTTCTACATTTATGTATACATTTTTCGCCTTATTTTTATTGGGTACAATGAAATAAAGGTCAGATGGCAGTCGCTTTAGTAGAACTAGTGCCTACGCCAAATTGTTCCTTAGTTCGATTAGCTCATTGTATTCTACTCGAAAAGAGGAACACGCTGGTAGTTTTATATTTCCAGTATTATTTATCTTAAATTTTTTACGATTTTTTAAAAATGTATTCATAGCAAACCCAATTTTACTGCAGAATAGGCACCTTGCTTTAGTCCCGTTTCGACGAAAACGTTTAAAAAATTTAAATGTCATCCACCATCTTGACAATGTTTATTTTTAATTTGGTTTATGTAAACAAGACTAAATGCAAACTTGCAAAGTGCCCTTTCTGCAGTAGGATTGGATCATGGATGAACTACCAGCGTGTTCCTCTTTTCGAGTAGAAAACAAGGAGCTAGTCAAATCATGGACTTAGAATTATGAAATGTTGTCAATTGCCAAGTGCCTCGTGAGCACTACCGGGAAAAACGCTAATTGGAAGATGATGAGACTTATTTATCTTATTATGTTACAAATTAGTAAGTGTTTGGTACATGTTTTTATTGCTGACTGTCCTTTTTGGCACAACAATCAAGTGAGCATTTTTTTTAAAAAGTGTACATGAACTTTTATTTCAGAATTAGTTGTTTTTTGCTTTTCTTAGTCAGAATCGTTGATACTATACAAGAAAAAAATTGTTCTAGATTTTACTATGTAAGTTTATTCTTCCAGTGCGTCGCGACCATATAAATAAATCATATATTTACTTTAAAAACAATGTTTTAACCGATTTCAATTCAGTACTCCGCCAAGCCACATGAACATTTCCAGATTTATTTTCCAATTTACCACATGAACTGATTTCCGAGAGCAAATGCGTTTCGTTTCCTCAAGGATCTCAGAATTACATGCATTTGGCACTTCATTGTTTGCTATTTCAACGGAATCATATCAGAATCTGTGACGTACTTTTATAGTTTGAAGTGCATCATTGAGAAGTTCCACAAGCCATCTGTGGTCTTCATCATCACTTCCACTTCACTAAATGTATGATTTGCGGGTGTAAATACACGAGTTATAATAGAAAATACCGAAATTACTACACGCGTGCCTTATATATTTGAGGAGATCCCTCAATTCCACATGGTTCCCATCATCCAACTGGCGTTTTGAAAACAATGGGACTAATCTGGAAGAATATACTATCAATTAAAAAAAGAATTGTACGATTAAAAAAAAAATACAACCGAATGATAAACACACATTATTTTACGACACAATCAAGTTTATACGTTAGTATTTTATATCGTCTAAAATCTCACTTAATGAAATACGAATGAAACTTCTCTAAGTTAGGTATTTATTGAAATTTGTCCAAAAAAGCCATTCCCGAAGAGTGTTGCATCTCTTTTTCTCGTTCGCGGAAGGCATACGCGTGTCTTTATCAATGAGGCGTGGTTTTCGCGAATAAACTCTGATCAAGGCATCCCCTTAAAGCGTAGTGATTAGTTGATTACATGACAAGTTCACGTAAATATTGTTAGAGAATCTTACTCAAATCGAGTTAGTCCCGAAATAAGCAAATCATGTACTGAGGTCACTAGACCACGATATAAGCAAATCATGTACTGAGGTCACTAGACCACGATATAAGCAAATCATGTACTGAGGTCACTAGACCACGGTATAAGCAAATCATGTACTGAGGTCATTAGACCACGATATACAAACGGATAGTAAATACATAGAAAACATCCAATACTCAGGCACATACATTCGTGCTCATCACACATATTCCAAAAAAAAAACAAAATGAGTACCTACTTTAACTGGTGACAGAAGAGCCTTTCGGCTTTCTCGCGCAAGTCGTGCAACGCATCAGGGGACCGATTTTTGACTTTCGAGCGCTCGAATATTAAATAAAAATAAATACGATTATAGTGTCAAAATTGCAGGCTATTACTTTCTACCGGTATAATTAAATACGAGTGGTACCACTCGTTTTTTAATTTTCTATCGCTATTTCAAATTAGAATTCCATTATTTATGACCGTTTTCGAGTGAAAGAGTCGAGCGCTCGAAAGTCAAAAATCGGTCCCCTGCATTGCAATTCAGCGAAATAATGCCGCCACCATCCTGGGTACATTGCCTCCAGGGCCTTTTTTAGATTTAACTTAGTTTTAATTTAATTTAGTTATGTTAAATAGTGAGAACACTGTTGTGGATTTCAATGAAGAATAACAATGAAGATAAATAGTAAGTAGAATAAAATAAAATACAGTCGAATTGAGAACCTCCTCCTTTTTTGAGGTCGGTTAAAAATACGCCTTAAATAACGTCCTCATTTTGAATCAGTTTACGAATGTATGTGAATAAAGTAGAAAATCGGATACATAGGTACTTTAAGAGCTGACCGTACAAACTTTTTTAAGATGTCCTCGTGTAATACTAAACCCGAAACTGGAATTCAAGACCAAAAAAACTACGACAGATACGTCACTGTCAAATCTGTCAAAGTCACTTATGTCATTTATCAAATAAAGTTTTCAGGTTTCGCCAACCTTTTTATTATCTGCTTCTTTGTATTGGCTGGCACAATTAATTTATTAAGATTTTCTCAAAAAAAGGAACTTAATTACAAACTTTATTTTCAACTCAACTAACATGGACAATATTTTATTGGAAAGAACTTAAACAAGTTGAATTACCAATGAACACACACGACAGTGTGCCACATTATTAAGACTGTATGGAAAAGTTAAATAAAATCATTTTTTAATGAATTGTTTTTATTTATCTTCATCTAAACCATCACTAATGTCAGAATCACTAACTGCGGAATCTGAGTCGGTCACTTGTATAATAAAGTTTTCCACCACTCCAGTAATTAACCCGGCCAGTCACATTTCGTCCTCAGTTTCATGACATGACTTATACATGACTGCCACTTCTGCGGTGTCACCTCCCGGAGGCCTTCATGAAATAGGTCTTTGACCTTTGCCATTTTAAATGTTTTATTATTCCTGGCTACATGCCCTTTTACCTGACCCCAAACCAACTCAATTGGGTTCAATTTGCAGTGGTAAGGGGGCAATATTAATATTTTGACATTATGTGCCGCTGCTACCTCATCCACTGCATATTTATTGTGAGCAGGCTTCTCCTTTGCAACAATTGTCATCAATTTCTCTTTGGTCAAATTTTCTGGAAATGTGACATTCTTTTCCTTCAGCCAATCAATCATCAAATCTATGGTGTCATAGCACGCTACACACTATTATTCTGCAATTAGCTAAATGTATGCAAAAATAGGTTATTAATAACTTACATATAGTTAAAATGTTGTACCAAATGTTATTAACACCTGAAGTGATACAAGCGCAATACCAGCTTTGCAACCAAAAATTACGGATGATTACGTTTTTATTAAAGCGTCTTGTATTTATGTAAAAATAAGTAAATAAAATTACTTGTTTAAATTATAAAATTAAAATTACCAATAAATAAATTATGTCAGCGTGTGTTTTTAGAAAAAAGGGATATACTATTATTGTACGATCATTTTATTGCAGTGGCAACATTGTCGTAGTTTTTTTGGTCCTGCATTCCAATTTCGGGCATAGAGCAGTCCCGAAACATCAAAACCCGAACGTGTTTTTGTTTTCATCCGTTAAATGTCAGCAGCGCGCGCGTCACATTTGTTTTGAAACTATTTTGCATCATCCCAGTAATATCGTCGGTTATCTGGCGCCTTTATCATTGTTTGTTGGAAATGTACGGGTGTCAAGCGATAGCGGACCCCCCGCCGTATGATGACATAGCGACGCGACTTGCGTGCCTATTGTTTGTTCACGCCCTTTGAACTGAACAGATTGATCGCTACAAACAAGACCATAGGACGCATCTTATCATTCCAATATAGCGCCATCAATCATAGATTGAAATCATAATACGTTAGGTACACATTCCTTCTTTGGGGTAACAGAGCTATTGGAGCAGGGCGGCCAATCTTAGTACTAGTTGCGCGGTAATGACAGCATAATAAGTCAACTAGAGGCTGTCAAGGTATTTCAAAATTCGCCGTGTTGTCATAAGACATCAGTAGCCTAAGGGTACAGACGGAGGTATTTGGAGTCGATGAGCCGGGGTTCAAACCCTGCGACCGACGCACTTTTTGTATGTTTTAACATTGAAGTGGAGTATTTCAACTAACGATTCTAGATGGCGCATCAATACCGTTTTTAGGCCCAGAGATTGTTCTCTATTTCAGTATATAACAAAGTACTTTGTGTATTGGAGAGAAACAGGATTATGATTAGAAGATTCGTATCCAGGGGGCCGATTTTAGACTTTCGAGCGCTCGAATATTAAATAAAAGTAAATACGATTTTAGTGATAAAATTGCAGGCACATACTTTCTACCGATATAATGAAATACGAATGGTCAATGCCACTCGTTTTTAAATTTTCTATCGCTATTTCAAAAAAGCATTTCATAATTTTTGACTGTTTTCGAGTGAAAAAGTCGAGCGCTCGAAAGTCAAATATCGGTCCCCAGGCCCCTATTTCACCAACTTGACAATTGTCAGCGACATATGTCGGCTGACAATTCGCCATATGTCGCTGACAATTGTCAAGTGACAAGTGACAATTTTGTAAATTATTTCGTATATAAATGCTTATAAACATGACAAGCATTTTGTTACAATTGTCCTAATCTTAATCAAATGACAATTATGTTGTGAAACAAGAATAATTTTTCCAACTCGACATATTTGTAGATTTGTCGGTAATTGTTGACATGAGATCGAGGCTGTGTCAGCCCAACGTTACAATTGTAGTGTTGTTAGTTACAAAATGGCTCTCCGCGAAAGCAGTAGTAGTGACAGTGAGAGCGATTTAGACGAGTTCGCATATCGCAGAATATATAAAGGACGAATAAATTTCTCCTTTGACGTCACTGACTTTGCTTTCAAGGATAATTTTCGAATTAGTAAAACCAATAAATAAAATCGGTGCTATAGTATCGGTGAAAACTACAAAAAATAAAGCTTTGAGGCCATATCAACACATACTTTGTACGCGTTGGATGGGTTCGGGTCGGGATCTCAAAACCACGTTAGTGGTGACAACCACGGCGTTTCGAAGGCAACGATCCATCGCTGTGTAAGGCGTGTTACCACTGCAAATAGTCAATCAAATATTTGGTAATGAAGTACGTTGGCCAGCATTTAATTTAATCTCGCAATTATTTATGGAAATTGGTAACGTTCCAAGAATTGGTGGCATTGTTGATGGATCGTTAATACCCATCGATTCACCTCGTCAGAATGAACATGCACATGTTTGTGGACCGTAAAGGTGACCATTCGTCAAATACCATGATTGATACAGCGGATATGGTATAAAGAAGTGGCTAATAACTCCGAACATCCCCATAGTTCCAAGAACGGCAGCAGTACCTAATGCGATTTTTAAGAACATTTAAACATAAAAGAAGGATGGTTGAAAATGCTTTGGGTATATTGAAGGAGAAGTTTCCCTCTCTCCATCATCTCCGTTTGCAACCGTGTTCTTAGCGTGTGTTACCCTTCACAATCTAGAAAAACGCAACAAGAAAGTTGACAACAACGAAGCTATTGACCCTGAAGCAATCGAAGTACCTAATACGGGAATTGATATTTTTTTATTGAAGTATTGTTTATTATAACTGTTTTATTGTAGCAATTTGATAAAATTAGAAATTAAACTTAAAATGCAAAACATATGTCATAGGTAGTTGAAATGATTGAAACAGTCCAATATTTACTATACGTACTAGTTACCTATATTGCAATTTGAACTTTCTAATTTAAACTTAACTAAAACTATCACATTTAATGTTCTTACAATACAAACAACTAATACTAAACAAGAAATAAAAAATAAATAAAAACTAATTACAAAAAAAATAGCCCGTCCAAAAGTTCTGCCTGCGGCAAGGACCCCATGACGCTGGCGGCAACTGTAATATTCTAAACAATTTCAACTTTTTTTTTAATACGATTTATTATGTACGGTGGAAGAATGAAATGTTGCAGACAGTGATACATTAATTAACAGCCAAAATGAAAAAAAAGTAGTACTTAGTAGAAGTAGTACTAGTTTAATTCTATATTTTAATGACGCATCAATTAACTAATACCGGCGATAAAATGGGCTTCTTGAACTTATCCGTATTAAAAAAACAATACGCAGAACCACTCCTTTTTTGTTCGTTGTACTAACTTAGAAAAGTTGAAAAACCCCCGCCATTTTCATTTCAAAGTTCAATATCTCAAAAACGGCTGAACCGAAATGTTCGTAAACATGTTGAAACGTAGCTAAGAACCATCTCGATCACGTCAGCTTTCGAATAAAAAACCGCATTCAAATCGGTCCATTCGTTTAAGTCCATCTACGATACCACAGACACACGCACAGACATACAGACACGTCAAACTTATTTACTTATAACACCCCTCTTTTTCCGTCGGGGGTTAAAAATAAAATAAAAAACTGACATTGGAGTCAAGCATTTATTATTCATTTTTGAATCAAAGGAAGATGACTTAATACGTGACGTTTGCGTGAATTTATAAATGATAACTATGATAAGATACTGTCGCCCTATATTTATAAGTTGTCTTGTCCTTTCCGCAATACGTATTATAAATCTTGCAATGGGATGCCTGTCAACAACCGACATACGGTCAAAAAGTTATGAAACACCAATTGTCCTGACATATTTACAATTGTCACCATATTTCGACAATGCCTGTTTCAAGATCTACAATTGTCATGTTTTCTTGACAATTGTCGCACCTGTCAACTCGGTGAAATAGGGGCCAGGACGTAATTATAATAATTTACTTTTTAACCGACTTCAATTCAGTACTTCGCCGTGTATGAAGAGATCCCTCGCTTTCTCCAAGATCCCATCATTAGATCCTGACCTGGTGACCATGGCAAGGATGCCCTTTCGCACAAAAAATAATTTTCCAAATCCGAACAGGCGTCTCCGAGTAATCGGGGAACATACATTAAAAAAAAAGATTCCGACGTATTGAGATCTTCCTTTTTGAAGTCGGTATAAAATTAAAATGAACTCGGAAACGGCTACAAGTTTTCATTTATTAAGGGGAGTCCGCTGACACATTCGTAGTTTTAAAAATCAAACAAGTTTTTCGAACATTTTTGATGTTTACAACTCGACTAAGCTAAGAATGGACCTTGCGTCGATCAAGTCTACACTGAGCGCGGTGCATTCTTAGATTGGTCGAGTTGTGAAAACATTGGCGCAGCGGACCCAGCTTTCCGCCATCGCTTTTTAGGTACATTCAGCCAAAAGAATATCCGTCCAGGTTCAGTGCAGCAGACAAGCTAAGTCCACACCAGGGCTGTTATTCTCTACGCGTTAATGCGGCTCACCACGCCGGTCACCCGTTACGAAACTAGACCTCTACCTTCGCTTAATTACTACGCATCGCGGTGTCAAGGTATAATTGTGGGTGAGCGTTGAGGTGAGCTTAAAACAAGTTACAGAATAGGGGGGTGCTCTTTCACGTTCAGCAAGGCATGCGTCATATTGGTCTATGTATGATGCATGCCTTGTTGAACGTGAAAGCGCACTTGCCCCTATTCTGTAACTTGTTTTAAGCTCACCTCAACGCTCACCCACAATTATACCTTGACACCGCGATGCGTAGTAATTAAGCGAAGGTAACGGGTGACCGGCGGGGTGAGCCGCATTAACGCATAGCGAATAACAGCTCTGGTGTGGACTTGGTTACAGGGTGGGGGGCTCCCTTCGTCGATCAGAAAATGTAATACAAAATTACGGAAAGTACAGGTCGATTCACGAAAGCTGGCATGAATGGATTGAACGAAAGTAATGTCACTTGTCACAGTGAGTGGCAGTGTGAGTGACGTTTTTTATACAGGAGCCTCCTAATATTTTGTAAACACCTAATACGTTTTCGTTATTCAAGAATAAATAAATTATATTATTATAATCTGCACCAAGTCTTTACTTTACTTAATTTTTTAAGTTATGTTTATTTATTTAAGTTGTTAGTCTATTGGTGTCTAACTAACATTTGTTTTTTTTAGCGTCTTGTTCATTTTTTAGTTTTAGATTAATAATTGAACATTTTCACTATGTTTGACTTACCTTGTTAATAGTTTCTTAAGTAATTAATGGATGACTGTTATTGGCCTTGGACTATGTAATAATCAATATGTATTAGTGATATCTACGGCTGTTGTTATCCTTAATACCAATAAATAAAAATAAATAAATAAAAAAGTATCATGTTAATCCTTTTAGTAATTATTATTAAAGTCCTTTGTAAATAAAACGTATATTTATTTTTATGACTTATTTTTAATGAATGGGTTGTTCGAATTGTAAAAAATCTAAAAAAAGAGCAGACCAAGGAGTCCGTCGTCAGCAGGATTTTTAATTTATGTATATCCTGTTTTCACACTGACGCCGCAATCTACAAAATGACGGCGAAAAGATTCGATATTCTTACGAAATTTAACTGTTATTTTCGCGTTTCATGGCATTGTCATTGTGCATGAAACATAGTTACATAGACACATAGACATTGTCATTCACTCGTTCAATTCATTCGTGCCAGCTTTCGTGAATCGACCTGTAATATATTTTAATTATTTTAATTTATTTTTTCATTCCTTAAATTAACACTAACAGACAGGCTATGCAATATGCATGTTAATTATACAGGAGGATATTATACAATAAGGTACTGATTTAATTTTTATTTAAAAAATTTCAATATTAAAATCATTCAAAAATATTTTTTTAACAACGATATACAAAATTTTTCCCAATGCGCTAGACCTAAGTAGGTCTAGCGCATTGGGAATAGAGTCGGTATCAAAAAAGTATGGAACTTTAAGCCGTTACAGACTCCAAATATCGGCTGCTAGTCGAGAGACTTAATGGGTGTTGAGTTTATTTTGCACGATATTTGCGTTAATTTCCAAAGCGGTGAAAATGCAATTTCAACTGTTGCGATTGCAAATGACAAGGAAGCCTTTTGCGTTTTATTTTTCAATTATGATAAGGTTTGTTGTTAGCTTGTCTTTAGACATATTACGCAGTATTTTACCTCACGGACTTGGCGGTCAATAGTAAACTTGACAATAACTGTCAAATCTACTATTGGCCGCCTCCGCAAGCCGCGCCAGTCTGTGAGAGGCTTCACGCACAGTCAAAGTGGCATCATACGATTCATAAGTCAAATGACAAGAGACATCATACGTTACATAATATAGTTACTATGGCGGGTCATGGTTCTATGGTCCGTTTCGCTGATAGTACTTATCACACTGCTTGGTAGAATTCTCCGAGCCAGCCAGTTGCGTCCACTGAGATATGTATAATGTATACATGACATTATGACCGACACACACCTTCCTAAAAACACGTTTCTTAATTTCTATGTTGCCAGTATCCTTCAATTTGAATGACCTTATTAAAAGCCCGTTGTTAACGTGCTCACTAGCGCCTCTGATAAAATAATTGTGATTATGTAAATTTAACGACAGATATTTAAAAAAGGAGGCCCCTACCCACTATATTTTCTATTTAAGTATCTTTTATTGAATACATCATAATATTTTTTAACTTTGGACGCATATATTGACGAATCCAGCAACGTAAACGTCCTTTTACAAATATCTATCGTTAAATTTAAATAATCACAATTGTTTTTAAGATTGGGTTAAGGTGTAGGTACCTGAAGAATATTTTGTGTTCCATTGAAATAAATAGTTCAAAATTTTTTTTTACCAGTGGCGCTAGTGAGCATGTTAGCGGGCTCTTAAACGTCCATCAAACCTATTTGAACTAAAATGCCGTTAATAGTAGACTGTGTCTCAAGATAGCCAAAATAATATATTTACGGTGAGGGCGGTCCTGAATGAAGCGAAAGATTCTACAATAGTATCATGTACAGTCGAGTTCAAAAATATGTGAACACGACTTTATTATTATAGTACATTGTTGTAGAGGCTAGAAAGTAAGCAATAGATGGACGAGTTAGTTCGAGGGCCGACGCATAGCGGAGGGCCTCGAAAGTACGAGCCCAGCTATGACACTTTCGGCCGAGGCTTAACACAGTGCTTTTCACGTCTACTGCGAGCGAGCGATTGCAAATAATTATAATTTGAAATCAAAATGAAGTACCTAATTAAAGATCATAAATATCATAATACGAAACAAAAAACAAGAGCGCGGCCCCGCTCGCCGCCGCGTCGGGGAGCAGCCGAATCGCTGTTCAAACTGTCCAACAATAACATTGTTGCATAACGAAATAACATGGGACTGCTAAGTCACTATATTCGCAGCTGACCCAGATATGTTAGCCGTGTAACTATCCACCATCTGTGACCCCATTTTGAACTTGCAGATCAGCCCAAACGATAAAAAAAATACCTTAAAAATAACAAAATTAGGTACTATTACGATGTGTTAAGGTGGAGTCTTGTAATTGCAAATAAATTTAAAAATGTCCTCTATATATCACTATCATAGAGGGCATTATTAAATTTAGTTGCAATTTCCAGACTCCACCTTCCTGAAAGAATATTTTTTTTTTTTTTATAAAAAACTGTTTCTTTAAATTACATGTTGGCTTGGATTGGAGGACGGCCACTCAACCCACATCTCTTATCGAGATTGTACAGAAATATATAGATAACCATTTATCAATGACGTAGAATTAGGTCTCCTAATCGACATAACATATAACACGACGCACCAGTCTTGTTTTCACTATCCGTCTTGACGTCAAGCCGCCATCTTGGAATTTTGAATATAGAACGTGTTTTGTTTTTGTTGAGTTGACACTTATCTATTCTGCTTCTGTCACATTCTGTGGCGGATGTGTGCGGTTGCTGTTTAGGATTTAAAAAAGTTTTATGTGCGGTGTTTGTCTTTTAATGTTTTGACAGTTAAAACATTCAAGAAGTTTTTTGTTTCAATAGGTGAATATAAGTGTATTCCTTGCGCAAAATTAGGAAATACCATGCGATTTTACAAAAAAAAAAAAATAAGGGAACAACGCCATCTATGAACTCAATGAAAAAGCTCTCATCGACGGGGGTAGTCAGAGGCCTTATATAATTAGTATTCATAAAGCAATGCTCTACAACATACTTTTTTTGGAAGGAGCTCTAATCCATACTTTGATAATGTATTCCCTATTTCTATTCAAAAAGTGGAACTACTGAAAACCAGACCTTTCTCCCAAGAGCGTATTTAGAAGGTTTAAAAAGTTGACTGGAGTGACACGTGCAGTTGTATTCTATTTTTGTTTATTTGTGGCTGTTCGTTCCAGAATCATGGACGGTCCAAAAGGATCGTGCGATGAGAGGCTAGCGGACAACTGCCAGTGCGAGGGAGAGGTCGCTATTAAGAGCAAGAGACACGGCCGGGGAGCCGTGGAGTCGGGTAAGTCTTTTTTATTTTCGTTTTGCTGGACTTTGGCAGCCTAAGGCTTATTAAAAAAATAATCAATGTTTTGGTCGGATTTTGTAAGAGGAAAGTAAAGCTACCGTTTCGCCATTTCGCCTACAAAATTTATTAATGTTAACCAATTTTCACATTCATACTTAAAATACTGTAAAGTTCGTCCTTGTTTTGCTTTTATTGATATTTAGTTTTGTTATTGATATAAAAAGCCACAAAAATTACTAGCGTCTACAGAAGACACAATTGTGACAGAATTGCAGTAAATCTGCTCATTTGTTAATTATACTAAGATCATAGAGAAAGGATAGAAAAGAGGGACTCGCACTAACACATATATATGTGTGTCAATGATGTAAACATAGACAATACCACAAGTGGGAACGAGATAAAATGTCAAATCTCCTGTCCTGCGCGTATGGGGTTTTTTTGTTAGTTACCACCTTGCAAAATATTCTACTGAAACTGAAGTCACGGATATAATACGACTAATGTATATATAGACATGAGATGTCGAGGATGTATTAGTCGTCTGATCCTTCTCAATGTCTTTTGGGCATTCGCTAGGATTCCATTTATTAAATTCTCTATCTACAACTAAGGTGTGATAGATAGCAAACTAATAAACTAATATTAGATATTTCTTACAAATAAGCCTAATTGAGGCTTCAGTAAGAACTATAGAGTATATAAATGTGGTAGAATAAGTTTATATTTTTGAATAAATAAAAGTAAAATAAAAATCCTATAGAGGAACCTATTAGCTGTCAAACATGTTTTGTGCCAATTATATGTAAGCACAGCTTAGCAGAACTCTGATGGATAGATGGACACTAAAGGACGACTCACCCCGTTCTATCGTGAGTCATCCTTAACCCTACTAGAACTAGATCATCGCGCAACGTTCAACCTCATATTCAAAACGAAATTTGGTTTTGCAAGCCACATTCCATACCTAATAAGAGCATCGATTCTCGTAAACATATCACATTTAATTGTATCTGTAGCACTATTGAAGCAACTGAATCCCTTGCCCATTAAGGTCATCGAGCATCTAGGTAATCGTAGCATACCGTCTAGTGTTTCACTATATAGTACCATCGATAACACAGTTGACCATTTATGATCCTTATTACAACGGAATAAGGTCTAAAAATGATCAGTGTTGCTTTAGGGTTTGTTCTAGATTTAAATGGTTGAACAGGGTCAATTACTTCGCATTCGCGCGACACTACTTTCGGCGGCCTTTTCTACTAGGCCTATTTTGTCTTTGATATGTTTAAATTGTCCCTTCGTATGTCTTAGCACTGATCAGTGCTATTGAAAATTGACTTTATGACAGAAACGAAAAATGTATAAGCCTTCAGCAATGTCAGCGTCAAAACATCCGAAAGGTTAAGTAGTATAACTGCATTATTTGTGGGACATGAAATACGAGCTCTGGAGCTCCAATGGAGAGGTGTATGTGTGTTTTCAACTTCTCTGCCACTAACATGGATAATGGTTAGATTCAATGGGGTCACGCCGTTCTCTCGTTAAATAGTGTTTTAGGTTTGTTTTTAACCCTCGCCGCAAAAAGAGGGGTGTTATAAGGTTGACATGTCAATGTATCTATGTGTCAGTCTGTGGCACTGTAGCTCCAAAACGAATGGACCGATTTTAATGCGATTTTTTTTGTCCGAAAGCTGACGTGATCGAGATGGTTCTTAGCTACGTTCCAACAAAATCGGTTCAGCCGGTTTTCAGATATTGAAATTTGAAATCATAATGTCAGGCGTTTTTCAACTTTTCCAAGTTATTAATTATATACATTGTATACTGTCAGTCTTAAGAGTTTCGCCACGAGTTTGAGCGGCGGCAGTGGCAGCGGCGTTCCATAGCTGTGAGCGAGATATCAGAACGCAGCATCTCTCTCTTATGGCGCACCGCTGTACTTAGTTAGACCTTGTTGTCGGAATAATAAATACACTATACGTTTATGAGCATGGTTTCGAACATTTTCGTAAAGTTTGTATAATTGCATTATTGGAATAGATGCCATCGTCACACTGAAACTGCTTTGATCTGTGACTCGAGATAGTGTTGCATAATGAGTAGAAGCCAAGGTTTTTTTGGATAAGGGGTATGTGACGTAACAATCTGCGTATCGCAATTATGGCATTAAACATCGGATTGAGTCGTAATACCTTTTTGGTCGAACCCGGCCTAAACACTACCTAACAGCTACAGTCACAGATGAAGTCGGTTGAAAATAAAATGCGTGACACAGGTATTTTTTTTGTCAAGACGTGGTTTTAAATACCTTTTTAAGACAGATACTAGTGCAATGTGTAACTGTTAAATGTTTTTCCGCGGCATCCACTAAGTGTGCAGGACGGCATAGAATAAACCCGCTATAAACATAGAATTGTCAGTCGCGACCTAACTTGTAATAATCTAGCTTATAAACCTTCTTATAACATAGGCATTGCGCTACTATTGCCTTATGTAATTGGCACCTGAAATAAAGAGTAATAGGCCTCACATTTCATTCCTACATAGTAAAAAAGGGTAATATACCGCTGGTTTCCTAAATAACGAGTGGATAACACTAAGTTTCCACTAAGAAATATAGACAGACTAAAGGAAACCTAGAGATCCTACTCGCGCGCCAGTCAGGCAACGACTGATGGGCGAGCGAGGGGGGAAACCCGGTATTTATACCTCAGGTGGGGAACGAGGTACGTATATACGGGCGGACACGGAATCCCCGCGTTTCAGATGCATTTTGACGCCGAACGAGCGGGATCTCGTGTAATAATGTATTATAAATAGCATAGAAATAGGTATAAGCACTGTAAATAATGTATTAGAGTAAGATTGAACTATAATAAATGAACATGTCATTTCGCGCCAAAATTTCCCGCGCAAATCGCTTTCCCGCCAAAAATACGGGGCGAAGGGGCGTCCGGCCGAGGTAACTTAATAGTATAAATTGGGCGGCCAGGCCCCATGAAATTCAGTACCTACAGTAGCAGCGAAGTGACATTACTTGAAAAAGTAAACAAGCCTTTCAATTCAGAACCCCGACCCGACCAAGTTCCTGCTAAGCCGTAACGACCAACGCCGAAGGTGCAGGATTTCCCTTCAAATTCTACTCAGCCCAGAGCCAGTCATAGGTGCGTCTCGCACATGCTGGTCCATCGAAAACCGGATTCTACATAGAGGATGCCCCTTACAAGATCGAAAGCAGGAAAACGCACGTTCGGTCAACTTATCGCAGCGAACATCAGAGAAGCCATGCTGGAAGAAGCAACCACGTCCACGTCGGGAACTGCTACTACTCAAGAAGGTTCGAGGCCCTCGCAGGAAACCCCACAGACAAGCACTCCTGCGACGCCGGCGCCTCGTCCAGACCCACAGCCGAGGTCACCCATAGGGCAGCATCATGATGCCGCGCAGTCACAAACACTGCCTCATGAAACCCCACAGTCAACGCTGCCACCCATAGTCCCGCTGCTGCAGGAGAGCCTACACCCTGCAGCAACACTGCGGCAGGAAACCCCACAGTCAAGCCAGCATCCTGCCGCACGGCCGCCGTCAAAATCAGTGAGAACAACGTCGAGTCATCGCGTCCGCCGTCTCGCACAAGCGCGAGAAGAAGCCCTCCGAATCAAATTGGAGCTCGCGCAAGCGCGCATAGCCGCCATAGAAGCCGAAGACAGCGACGATGACACCGGCACAATATCTACAGTCCAACAAGAACGCCGCATAGATGAATGGCTCGAGACCAGCCAGAGACATGTCCTCGCCATCTCCAATGCACCTTACATCGAAGAACCCGAGCCTGCAACCCCACAGTACGCCGAGCAGGCTCGGGAGAGGAGCCCCGCCGAGGGCGCGGGACAGGGCGCCGCTGCCGTGCGCCCCGCCGTCCCCGCCCCTCCCCCCGCCGGGGGAACCCACGCTCCCGTTTTCGCGCCAACGCCGCCGCGCCCACGCGAAACAGACGCATATCCGCCGCCGTTAATGTATTCACAAGCGAATGCGCAAGAAGATAGCGCCATAGTAATGAAGAATCAACAAAGTGTGAACCTGAGTGAGCTCGCCTCTGCCATCGCCATCGCCGCGCGTGCCGGCCCGAGAGAGTCATCACGCTATCACGCCGAGTTGCCGCCATTCAGCGGCTCGCATCAAGAATGGCTATCATTTAAAGCCGCCTACAACGGAACCACCGCAAATTATAGTGAAGTGGATAATATAGCAAGATTAAGAAGATGCCTCAAAGGGAGGGCCAAAGAAGCCGTCGAGAGCCTCCTCATTTACAACGCTCGCGCAGACGAAGTAATGAGAAGCCTAGAAGCCCGCTTCGGCCGCCCAGACGCCATTGCCCTCGCCGAGCTCGAGCGTTTACGCGCCCTACCGCGCCTTAACGACGGGCCGCTCGACATCTGTGTCTTCGCCAGCCGTGTAGCCAACGTCATAGCCACACTCAAGGCTCTTGACCGCGCTCACTATCTACACAGCCCGGAGACGACAAGGGCAATGATGGAGAAATTTACGCCCGCCCTACGCTACAGATGGTTCGACTACGCGAATACGCAGAAAAACGACGAGCCTGAGCTAATAAAGATATCAGCCTTCCTGCAACGCGAGGCGGACTACTGCGCACTCTACGCGCAGCCCGAGAACGTCGACGGTGCAAATCCTCATCCTGCAAAGAGGACACACCGAGCCTTCGCGACCACAGACAAGCCTTCACCTAAGTGCGCCGCCTGCAACAACACCGGTCACCCAATAGATAAATGCACTAAGTTTATCGAAAAAGCCGTTGAAGACCGGTGGAAACTAGCCAAAGATCAACGGCTATGTTTCCGATGCCTGCGCTACAAGAACAGGATGCACTCATGCAAGCGCACGAAGTGCGAGCGAGACGGCTGCGAATACTTCCACCACAACTTGCTACATTATCAACGAATCGAAGAAAGAAACGAGGCCGTCACATCGACACGCGCCTCCCGAGAAGCGAGAGCTTATCTAAAAATTATCCCGGTCACAGTCTCTGGACCGGCGGGAGCCGTCGAGACCTACGCCCTCCTCGACGACGGCTCCACGATAACACTTGTACAAGAAGAGCTCGCGAACGACTTAGGCCTGGACGGCCCGACAGTGCCGCTACAAATAGAAGCTATAACGAAAGAAAAAATCGACGCATCGAGATCACGCCGTGTTACGCTCAGCATCCGCGGCACCGACCAACCTTATAGGGTCGGTGCGCATACCATAGACGATCTGAGCCTATCACCACAGTCCGTTAAGAAGGAGGATCTCCGCGAGTGTGCACACTTATGCGACATAGAAGATAGCCTGCGGTACGAGTCAGCGAGACCTAGAGTGTTAATCGGACAAGATAACTGGCATTTACTCGTCAGTAATGAAACACGCCGCGGCCAGCGGCATCAGCCAGCGGCATCCCTAACGCCGCTAGGCTGGGTGCTACACGGTGCACACACACGCATCACAGGCAAACAAGTACATGCGACGCATCGCTTGACCACTATTGAAGAAGCCGAGAAAAATGAAGATTTGAATTTACAACTCAGTGAATATTTCGCGCTCGAAAACCTACTTATCGAGCCGAAGTTACCCCAGTCAAGCCCGGAAGAGCGGGCGCGTATCATGCTAGCCCAGTCAATAACGACTACAGCCGACGGCCATTATGAAGCACCGCTATTATGGAAACAACCCGACAGCCGCTTGCCTGACAACTACGAAAATACACTGAGAAGACTTCATAACATAGAAAAGAAACTCGACAAAAATAAAGAGCTTAAAAGCAAATATAGTGAAGAAATGGACGCCCTTGTCTCGAAGGGCTACGCCGAGCCTGCGCCGCCCACCAAGTCATCAAGAGTGTGGTACCTCCCCCATTTCCCGGTGCTGAATCCTAGCAAGCCCGGGAAAGTCCGAATTGTCCACGACGCCGCCGCGCCTACAAGGGGCGTGTCGCTCAATGACCGCCTACTGACAGGCCCGGCCCTCCTACAGTCGCTGCCAGGCGTCCTTATGCGCTTCCGGCAACACCCAGTCGCCGTGGGGGCGGATATTAAAGAAATGTTCATGCAAGTGAAAGTCAAGTCTGAAGACAGAGACGCCCTGCGCTATCTATGGCGGGGCGACCGGCGGGGCGACGACGCGCCGCAAGAATATCGCATGACTTCACTCATTTTTGGCGCTACTTGTTCACCGTCAATAGCAATATATGTGAAGAACGTCAACGCCCAGAAACACGAAGAAACGCATCCAGAGGCCGTCAAAGCAATAATAAGACATCACTACGTCGATGACTACCTACACAGCTTCAAAACGGAAGAAGACGCGATTCGAGTGTCAAGTGATGTACGCGATATACATAGAGAGGCCCATTACGAACTACGCCAATGGACCTCTAACTCCACGCGGGTCCTCCGAGCCCTCACTTCGGAGGACGCCACGTCCGCGCCCGTCGAACTGAATAAAAGCGAAATGAAAAATGAACGAATCCTGGGACAAATATGGAAACCCGCGAGCGACGAACTCGCCTTCAACTTGGACCTCAGCCGCCTACCTCCCGGAGCCCTGGACGACATCGAGCCTACCAAAAGGCAAATATTGAAAATAACAATGTCGATCTTCGACCCTCTCGGGCTAGCGGCGCCGGTAACCATCATAGCAAAGAAAATCCTACAAGAGGTGTGGCGGCGCGGAACCGGCTGGGATGACAAGCTGGATGCAGACTTAGCGCGCCAATGGACGGAGTGGACGCTGCACCTAAGGGCATTGCGAGACCTCGCGATTCCGCGCGCCTACCCCTACTACGGTGACGCAATCAAGCGTGAGATGCACATCTTCGTCGTTGCTAGCGAATCTGCATATACAAGCGCGCTATACTGGCGCATAACTACGGGCGATGGGCGAGTGCACGTGTCCTTGATAGCTGCAAAGGCTAAGGTCGCGCCCCTGAAGGTGATATCGGTCCCACGCCTAGAGGTGCAGGCCGCGGCGATGGGGAGTCGAATGGCGGCCGCAGTAATAGAAGAGCACGACTTCAAACCAGACACGAAGACATTCTGGACCGACAGCCGCACAGTACTCGCGTGGCTGAGGACCGGGGCGCGCACGTACCGGCCCTTTGTCGCGCACCGCATTGCCGCCATAGAGGAGTACACGGCTGTCAAAGAATGGCGCTGGGTACCTACCAAGCTCAACGTCGCTGACGAAGCCACGCGCACAGTCCCGCTCGAGTTCAACACTGATCATCGGTGGTTCCAGGGCCCAGCCTTCCTGCGTGATGACCCGGAGACGTGGCCCACAGAGCCATCACAACCGCACGAGTCCGAAATAAGTGAAGAAAAGGTGCACACAATATCAGTCGTAAAGGGAAAACCCGGCCCGCTCGCCTGGCTACCAGACCCGGCCCGATTCTCGAGGTGGGAACGCTTGCTGCGAACTATAGGCAGAGTATTACAGTTCATCGACCTATGCCGAACCCGCAAGGCGCGCGCACATTACAAGCGCACCATGCGTAACAAACAGGCCGATCCAGACTGGAATAAACGAAGCAAGCCCGCCCCGCCGCAGCCGCCGTCTAAAAGGCTACAAAATAATAGAAAGTATAAAATACTCGATGCCACATACCTACGTGAAGCGGAACGCTTAGTGATACGCGCCAGTCAGCTGGAGTCATTCTATGACGACTTCAGTGACCTCAGAAATAATAAGCCCCCGGGCTCACATAGCCGCCTACGACACATGGCGGTCGAACTAGTGAACGACGTTATTGTTATCAAGACGCGTATCAACGCAGCAGTGGACATCACCGAACTACAAAAACGGCCACCCGTGCTCGATGGAAATCATCCGGCAGTGAAGCTATATATAGACTTTATACACAGGCAAATGCAACACAACGGCGCCGAGGCTACTATAAACGAGTGTAAACAATACTATAGTATTCTACGCCTGCGACCCGTGACGAAAATGATAGTGCATCGATGCCTGCCGTGCCGGATAAAGAAAGCAATGCCGTCAGTGCCGCCCACCGGCGACCACCCGCGGTGCCGGCTCGCCCACCACCAGCGAGCGTTTACCTACACGGGCCTCGATCTGTTTGGCCCGATAACAGTAACCGTCGGTAGAGGGACTCAGAAGAGGTACGTGGCACTCTTCACGTGCCTCACCGTGCGCGCAGTACATCTGGAAGTAATACCAAGTCTCGGCGGGGACTCCGCGGTCATGGCGCTCCGACGCATGATCACGCGCCGCGGCTGCCCGACCGAGATCTGGACCGACAACGGAAGTAACTTCCACGCTGCCGACAAAGAGCTCCGCGTGGCCTACGGCGACGCCCTCGAATCCGACGCCGCGCAACGCGGTATCAGCTGGCGCTTCATACCGGCGGGAGCCCCATTTATGGGCGGGGCATGGGAGAGGATGGTACGAGCCGTCAAGAGAGCCCTACACGCCGTGCTCAACGAGCGCCGCCCCAGCGAGGAGACCCTGACTACTCTGCTCGCCGAGGCCGAATATACAGTGAACAGCCGCCCCCTCACTCACGTGGCGGTTGATCCTGACGAGCCAGAAGCCATCACGCCGAACCACTTCCTCCTCGGTGGCTCAGCCCGGGCCCCCAACCCCGGGACATTCGACGACACCGCACTCATCGGCCGCGCGACTTGGCGGACGAGCCAACGCCTGGCCGAGCACTTCTGGGCCCGCTGGCTCCGGGAGTACCTGCCCTCACTCCAGTACCGGCGGGAGCCCTACGGTCATGGGCGGCCTATCAACGTCGGCGACATCGTGCTAGTGGCCGACGGGAATCTGCCTCGCAACACATGGCCACGAGGCCGGGTTACAGCTATATACCCGGGCCCCGACGGCGTGACACGAGCAGTGGACGTGACCACCAAGGGCGGAGTCTTCAGAAGACCGACCAAGAAGCTGGTGATCCTGCCGACGGAGCCTGAGAACCTGCACGCAAAAGAAGATCCAACGTTCACCCGAACGATGGTCGGCGGGAGAGATGTGCAGGACGGCATAGAATAAACCCGCTATAAACATAGAATTGTCAGTCGCGACCTAACTTGTAATAATCTAGCTTATAAACCTTCTTATAACATAGGCATTGCGCTACTATTGCCTTATGTAATTGGCACCTGAAATAAAGAGTAATAGGCCTCACATTTCATTCCTACATAGTAAAAAAGGGTAATATACCGCTGGTTTCCTAAATAACGAGTGGATAACACTAAGTTTCCACTAAGAAATATAGACAGACTAAAGGAAACCTAGAGATCCTACTCGCGCGCCAGTCAGGCAACGACTGATGGGCGAGCGAGGGGGGAAACCCGGTATTTATACCTCAGGTGGGGAACGAGGTACGTATATACGGGCGGACACGGAATCCCCGCGTTTCAGATGCATTTTGACGCCGAACGAGCGGGATCTCGTGTAATAATGTATTATAAATAGCATAGAAATAGGTATAAGCACTGTAAATAATGTATTAGAGTAAGATTGAACTATAATAAATGAACATGTCATTTCGCGCCAAAATTTCCCGCGCAAATCGCTTTCCCGCCAAAAATACGGGGCGAAGGGGCGTCCGGCCGAGGTAACTTAATAGTATAAATTGGGCGGCCAGGCCCCATGAAATTCAGTACCTACAGTAGCAGCGAAGTGACATTACTTGAAAAAGTAAACAAGCCTTTCAATTCAGAACCCCGACCCGACCAAGTTCCTGCTAAGCCGTAACGACCAACGCCGAAGGTGCAGGATTTCCCTTCAAATTCTACTCAGCCCAGAGCCAGTCATAGGTGCGTCTCGCACACTAAGGTCACCTGACCCGGTCACCCAGGTGATCGCATTGGACGCCATATTCAGCACGATCTCCTGAGTGATTTTAACCGACAGAATTATATCCATTCAGATCACCCAGGTGATTCATTTGGATTATGTTGTATATTAGGATCACCCAGGGGATTTAAATGGACTGTTATGTCCAAAAGAAGTAAAAGAAAAGTGGAAGTAGTGTTAGTATTTTTTTTTAATTACGTTAGTTTATTCTTTAAATTGTAACGACTCTTGTGTGTATGTACCTAAATATTAAATTAATTAATGTTATTGATGTGAAACGCACTGGCAGAAGGCCAAGATACAGGCTCAGCCTAGTTTTGTCTCTGATGGTAAGAAGTCGAATGGATTTTTTGTTTTTGATAATAAACCTTTTTGTATATTTTTTTTATTTTAATCAATCACCCGGGTGATCCATTTACACTAATTGTTGTTTGATTACGGGATACTTGATAAAGTGGACGACCACTAGAATCACTTGCAAAGTTATTTTTAAGACAGATACTAGTGCAATGTGTAACTGTTAAATGTTTTTCCGCGGCATCCACTAAGGTCACCTGACCCGGTCACCCAGGTGATCGCATTGGACGCCATATTCAGCACGATCTCCTGAGTGATTTTAGCCGACAAAATTATATCCATTCAGATCACCCAGGTGATTCATTTGAATTATGTTGTATATTAGGATCACCCAGGGGATTTAAATGGACTGTTATGTCCAAAAGAAGTAAAAGAAAAGTGGAAGTAGTGTTAGTATTTTTTTTTAATTACGTTAGTTTATTCTTTAAATTGTAACGACTCTTGTGTGTATGTACCTAAATATTAAATTAATTAATGTTATTGATGTGAAACGCACTGGCAGAAGGCCAAGATACAGGCTCAGCCTAGTTTTGTCTCTGATGGTAAGAAGTCGAATGGATGTTTTGTTTTTGATAATAAACCTTTTTGTATATTTTTTTTGTATTTTAAATCAATCACCCGGGTGATCCATTTACACTAATTGTAGTTTGATTACGGGATACTGGATAAAGTGGACGACCACTAGAATCACTTGCGAAGTAACGTGCGTAAGTAGTTCTGGGGTATCCTACTGGATATAATTCTGGCCACTAAAATCACCCAGGGGATCGTGCTGGATATGGTGTACAATAGGATCACCTGGGTGATGTGGTCAGGTGAATTTAGTGGATGCCGCGGTATTTTCCTGACTTTGTTTTGATGCAATGCGAATTTGTCACTCTGTTGTGCTAGCGTGCTCTGCGAATTTGTGTAAAGTAAATTGTTATTTATACTATATGATGCCACAGACGTAATATTTTTCTCGTTTTCTCGACCGATGACCCTCGGATGACGATAGTGATATATGTAACGAGTCTGTCCAAACAACTATAGTGATAAATGTCAGTCTCAATGGAAATAAACAATAAATATGATGTAAACGATACAGGGAATATAATATACGAGTAACGTCGCATAATGTTTATTTTTTACCCGACTGCCTCAGAAGGAGGGTTATGTTTTTCGAGCGTATGTATGAGGGGATGTATGCATGTGGACAAGAAAATTCTATTTCACGGACTACAGTCCACACGGCTTGATGTATTTTGACATATGAGGTGTCGTTGGATTCCTCATAATCGTGAGCATCGCGGCATATTATACCATATGTCACTACATAGGGTATAATATGCCGCCGAAAGACGTCCACTGCTGGACATACCCCAAGGAGTGCCAAAGTGATCGGTCCTGCCTGCGCCACCCGCATCCAGCGGACGAAACGAACGCGACGAAGCGAACGACGCGCGTAACTAAGTATGATATTTGTAAAATAGAAACAAGTGACTAGTCAAACATCGCCCATTTGTTAAAATCTTTAAAATAACAAACATGAGTTGAAGCCTTCTCGACGCGTGATTATTTCCAAGTATTTACGTAACTTTTGTTTATTGGTAATCTCAGGAAAAAAAATTTTTGTACTGCCAAATACGGCATTAAGAAGAAAATTGGCTTTTTAAAGAAATATCAAGCGGCCTTCGCTTAGCTAACGAGTCAACCCAGGTTTGGTATTAGTTTCACCCAGAAATAAATTCCAGGTATAGGAAATCAATAATTTCGGAAGACCTATGTACATAGTACCGTTGTTATATAAGCTAGGTGCCCTATATCATGGCACCATGACGTCCGCACTGCAGTCATGATTCCTAGAAATGGGGGCTTACAGGGTGGCAGACAGGTGTGGGAAAGGGGCGTATGTCATTGCTCCCAAATATGTATATGTATTTTTTGTGTAACGAGATCTGTAGTGGGGCAGGTAAAGGTACATCAACATTGATCGGACCATTATACCTTATATCGTTGGAGTATGGTTGAAGGTAGATTAGTTAAATGGTGGTACAGGGGGCACGCTTGCGTACAGCATCACTATTCATTACAATATCGATCGCAGTTGCATCCTGTAGCAGCAGTAGTTAGAAAAGCAGAATGGGTATATTTGCGCTGGCTCGACAAGCGGGGTTAGTGTAAAACCAATATTAAATCTCACTGCCAGGAACCCGGGTGCCTCTGCCTACGCCGTAGTCGCTTTCCGCTACACACGTGGAAAACCACGGGAACGGCTACGAGGGTAGCGCGTAGTGGTTTTTGGCAGTGATTCATTTGTTAAAACCTGCAGTACCAGCCAAACGGGTTTTGCATGTCGACTACGAGCGTACCGTATCTCACCCATAAACATGTCGCTCACATGTGGTGTTCTGTTTGTAAACAACTAGTTCGCACCAACATCTCAAGACATGACTATACCTAATAAAAAAAAAATTTGGTATTTACCTATTAGAATAGAATAGAATAACTTTATTCAACATCACATTGCATGCCATAGTACCTGTGTCAGGAGACCTAGTCTTCCAAATTATATTACCTCTTTACATGTAAACGTTACAAGATCACAAGCGGAAATAAACTCTATGTTCAAGTGTTAGAGGATCCTTTCGCTTGACGAGGGGGCAGGTATTTTAAGCTGAATGTGAGGGCCTTTTATGGCGCCTTGTAGTCTGAGACCTTTCAACGCGTTAACTCGTTGCGTCAGCCGTAGCATGCGAATTATGTTACATCACATCACATCACAAAATCAATAAATGCAAAAGTGTGTCCGTCTATTATCTGTTGTCTCTTCACGCTTAAACTGCTGGACCGATTGTGATGAAATTTGGTATAGAGTCCCGCCCGGGGGAAGGACATAGGATAGTTTTTATCCCAGAAATCAAAAAAGTGAAATGGGGGGTGAAAGTTTGTATGGAGCTACGATTATAAACGCGTTCCACGCGGACGGAGTCGCGGGCTGAAGCTAGTAAATAATAAAATTATCAATTTTCGTTGTATTGAGCATGTGCAATGCCTGTTTAACCTTTTCAACGCCCTGTCGAAGAGAAAAATTGTCAACCACACGCCAAATCAACAAGACACTTAGTGCGCAGTTAAACCTTATGTCAATGCAAGAGGGTTGCTATCGCGCTGGGCTCCATGACGAATATATCAGTCGTAGGCGAATACATTTGCAAGTTGAACTTGCAAGCAATTTCAAACTTTACATGCAAACCGTAGCCTGTAGCTGTCAAATACGTCCAAATCCAAACGTGATGGTTTGAAGCCCGCCGCACCCTCATGTTGCATGCCAGTAGATCGAATTGCTTGCGATCTACTTGCTTGCCAGATACAGGCATGCCAGTGTTTACACATGTAATTATGCGGCCGATGGATGCAATATGGTGACGACAGCATAAGATGGATAAGACTTTATTAAATTTCGAGTAATATTTATGTGCGCATTGCTAAACTTAAGTGGCAGTGGGCGGGGCACATTGCACGTATAACCGATGGCCGTTGGGGCAGAAAGGTTCCCGAGTGGCGACCACGTGCCGGAAGGCGCGGCGTGGGTAGGCCCCCCACAAGGTGATGACTTGGTAAAGGTCGCGGGAGTCCCCTGGATGCGGGTGGCGCAGGACCGGCCATTGTGGCACTCTTTGGGGGTGGCCTATGTCCAGCAGTGGACGTTTTTCGGCTGATATGATGAATATTTATGTGATGGTGATAAAGTTCCAAATAATAGTGAAGTATCACTTTACGAATACGCACGTACAGTAGTAGAGAGGTAATTTTCCCTGTATAAGTGGATAGTGAACTATAAAAGGAATGGACTGAAAATATCTAATATAGAAAAAAAATATGATTAATTACTTCAACAATAAAATTCTATAATTTTTTTGCCATTATGATCTCTTTTTAAAATCAATTGTAGTCATATCCATATTACGTATGTTGTTCGACATTATTTCGACGTAATTTGCATCCGTCAGACGCCTTACACATGAACATGACAATAGGTGGCACGGCACGTGCAAGGAGCTGTTATGTCATGTGTCATGATTATGTCTCAATCAGTTGTTGATCGTACTTACATAGTTCACCTACTTACGTTCCGGACACATTCCGCTTCATACATTTTATTATTTATTTAGTGAATAAAGTACCATCACCGATTTTTTAATTTTTTTATACAAATGCGGTGGCAAACAAGCTTACGGCCTGCCTGATGACAAGCAGGTACCGTAGCCTATGGACACTTGTGACTCCAGAAGAAACACAAGCGCGTTGCCGACCCTTTATTCACTTGAGGATTCGCTGTGTTGGCAGATAGAGACATGCAGGTCCCTCACTCCCAACACAGCGCATCCTAGGGAGCTCTGGCGATCTTACTCACCACCAGGAACACAGCACCACATGCGTATATATGCAATAATATAGCAACACTACAAAGCAGTGGTGCTATTATGGCTGCGGTCTTCTGTAAGGTGGAGGTTAATACCCAGTTGGGCTGCTCCACATACGAGCAAGATGATATTCCGCTGTGCCCTGCCTCTCTTGGAATTGTGAAATTTGTAACATGTTAAGTAGAAGATGTTCAGCACATATTTACAAAATTATAGGCAAGCATTGATCAGATCACTCAATCTTAATAAGTAAGTTAGATGTAGGTGTTGAAATGCACCACGTAGGTATATGGGTCAATCAAATTTTTAGTGTCCTCCCCGTTTCTACTATTTGCTGTTTAAAAGGTGATTATAAGAAAATACGATGTCTGATGTTTGTAATTGTTGTCGCATTCCTTACCCAATTAATTTTATTTTAAATCCAAATCACTCAGTGAAAATATAACAACTAAACTATTGCAAAAAACTTAAATAAACTAAATTAACCTAAAATTAGGAAAAACATAAATTTAATCAAAAGAGATCCCCAAGGTCGGATCCCTGCGGAAGGGTTCCCATAAGACTGGCTGCGTTCCCTCTTTGTATAGCTATGCCGATCCGTTGGGCAAGGAACGAGCCAGCCCTATGGTCTCCGGATACTTTGACCAATTTTTTTAATTATAGCGTGTATTAAAAAATATTCATTTGACCATGACAACTGTATTAAAAAAATATTCATTTGACCTCAATTTCACCGGTTGCCCAGCGGAGGTAAATTTGTATAAAAATTGTGGTTTGTCACCTGGACAACCATGTTTTCTCCTAGGATACATTTTTTTGCAAGATGCAACATATACAGGGTGGGCCCTGTAACAGGAGCATAAAATTGAACGGTAGATTATTAAGCTTGTGAACAATTATTTCCAAGTGGTATTCCGTAAAAAAAAAAAATTATCTTGAAAAAAAAATCTTTCAAATAAGTTTACTTGGATTTTTTTACTCTTCTGGAGTGCTATGAGTAACTTTTTATTTAAAATACACAAAAAATAATTAGAAAATCACAAAAATATCTTTTGCAAACAAAAATGCAAATACTATTATGACTCATTACATGGTGTTACGTCAAAATCTGCATTTAATGCCGTGATATGATCTCGTAGCGCCAAAATACATTACTTGGAGGTCATAACTTTAGATCGAAAGTTCTCCGAAACCAAAAATTTTGAAAGTGAATGAAACACAAGGGGTTACTGCAAATGTTCTAAGGAAGCGTCTTTTTGAATATTTGCTCCTGTTACAGCGGCGCTACCACGAACTTCGAATCTCGAACTTCGTATATCTCCGTGTCGGTCGCTCGAATACCATAAAACATAAGTGCGATAGAGACGGAGATATACGAAGTTCGAGATTCGAAAGTTCGTGGTAGCGCCGCAGGGCCCACCCCGTATGTTCAAATAGACTGTTTATCTGGCTAGCTTATACATTTTATCAACATACACATAAGTACCGATGTTGTGGTAACTGACAATATAACAGAAGGTTCATTTAAAAGTTGATATGGCTTTAGTAATTTAAGGTTAAGGTATACAATGTGACTGACGTAATTTTAAGTGATTAAATGTTCCTAAAACATTAAAGAGAAAAGAAAAAGAAAGTGCACCTACAGAAGTACCTGCTCGAGGATGCCAGTAAACACTATGCTTCACGAGATAATATACCGTGCTTTGCCTTACCAGGCAGGCCTGCATCTACACTCGGCGTCAAAAGTATCGCACCTTTCCTAAAATTCGTTTCAAGCGATTATTACTTCTAAGATACTTACCCTGTCGACATTAGTATCATTTGAAAGCTAAAGCGTAGGGGGTTTTATTACCTTTCGAATGATACTAATATCGACAAGATACAGTAAGTATCTTAGGAGTAATAATCGCTTGAAACGAATTTTAGGAAAGGTGCGATACTTTTGACGCCGAGTGTATACTTGAAAGTATTTGAGTTGGCCAAATTGCATCAAAGTAGTCCATTCAAATAGCAACTCTACTGTCGAAGATGAAAAATTCCAATTCCTATAACAGTTTATAAAAAGACGCACACATTAAATAATCTCAATCATACTTGCCACGAATCCATATAAAATGTTCGTGGAGGGTCGTGGTAATTAGACACAACCGCACGCACTAAATTAAAGATGGCCTACAATAGTACATTATTGCCGTGGCCGGGAAGGAGGCAATTGCAGGCTGAGCATTTGTTTAAACGGACGAGCTTGCGAGTCCGTTTAATTATAATACGAAGCCTGCAATTGCCATTCCGGCTGAGGCTAATATGGTGCTTTGCTCAAAAATTGGGGCATAAAAAAGACTAAATTGAAATCAAGCTTTATTATTAAATACAAAATACTGCAAATTACATAAAATTGAACGTCATAATATTTTTGTTTAAACAAAAACGCAAGTGTATATTTGCACCGAAAAACGCAAACTATTTGAGACTCATACAAAAATGTCGCGTATGCAACAGAAAAATACGAGTTGATTTGGCTGAATACGACCTGTGCCGTCTTTAATATGCCAGTTTCTGGGGATATTCATTATTTTTGCACCCTTAAACGGACAGTTAAGGATAGTAACAAAACCGACAGTCAATGTCAATCGCCTACGTTTAGCTACAAAACCGACAGGTTAGACGTGACTTAAACATCACTTTAGTTAACCTTAATCGGCCATTTTTTTTGAAATTCCCTTTCTACTTTTTTAAAAGTTTGGTACTCGACAAATAAAGGAATTTATATGTAACTTTCCAGGCGCAGGACCGGTCATTTTGGCACTCTTTGGGGGAGGCCTATGTCCAGCAGTGGACGTCTATCGGCTGATATGGTGATGATGATGATTCCAGGCGGCCTGCAATGTTTTTTATTTTTTAATTTTGATCTGGCCTTAAACACACTTTACCTTCCAATATGTAGCGAGTTATGTTCACTTTGCGGGCCATTTTTGAGAAAATAGTACATCGTTTAACAAGGGGCGTATGAGCCTATGTTTTATACAAGCGCAATCAATATGTTGACGAAATTGACAACTTCACTTCCAGATCAGTGCGAGTGGAGGGTTCAATATTTCAACCAATCACAGAGCCTGCTCGATTTTATTTTCAACTCGCGGCCAGATTTGCTTAACCAATCAGATCACACACAAGCTCATTACTCTCTTGGGACCATTATTTCCCGCGGGAACCATTTAGGCCATTGTCCTTCTGTATACAGGCATGGAAAAACACCAATTATGAGCAAGTGTGATGAAAATATCATTTCTATACGCTCTGACGGCCCTTGAAGATTTGCAGCCTTTTCTAGACCACGTGCTCACAGTATGATCTTAGTATTACGAAGATATGATGAAACCTGTCAGAGGTCGAAACGACCCGATAACGGCGGGATATTTCGGAGCATTATTATTGACAGATCTATAAATAGTTAGGTTGGCTGTTTTGTTATCTCGCGTGACCATGATGACACGATATTACGATTTTCAAAAGTTACGATATTGTCGGTTAGTAACCGCCAATGGCGTAGATTTACTGTAATTCAGCGCAAATGGAGATTGGCAACTCGAAATTATTGGTCGAATCTGAATAATGTCAATTTGAAAACACTGGACATGAAAAATTGTCGGAAGAAATATATGTCCATATGGAATTACGTACACTCCAAAAATATATGTCCATATGGAATTACGTACACTCCAAAAATATGACCAAGCGGAAATACGTCTTATATGAATTTTGTACAAAATTTTCGATTTTCATATTAATTTAAATTAGACAACATTCGCTTTGCACGGTTTTAAATATTTAACTATTTCATATTGGACAAAATTCAATTTGAACAAGAAAAAAACTGGTCATAGAAAAGTACAATACATTTTCACCTAATTCACTTTTGACCCAATTTCAAAATGGTTGATGAAATGATGACATTAAAGCATGGCGTAGCCAGGATTATTGAGGCCCACAGCACACGCCAGGTCAGATCAAGTTCTATGACACGGTCTTGAGGCTTATGGCGTGCGTATCACATGTTCGTGAGCTGTCAGCGGCTTCGATAAGTGCTCAAATGTGCGTCTCGTGAAACTTGATCCGTCGCCTGACGTGTGCTTTGAATGTCAGGGGGGTTCAGGCGAAAAAACTCTATTATTTATAAAGATGATTTACTCAATTACATTGTAAAAAGATGAATAGGGAACATGCATTTTTTTTATTTTAAGAAAGAAAGAAAGAATATATTTATTTGTAAAACACAGGTCACAAATAGGGTCTTATTTTAATAACAAAGTACTTATTCCGTGCTTTTGCCTATTGGGCGTACAATTTTTTACTTAAGAAGAAACACTTTTATCGAAATGTCTTCTTAGTTCTTATAAAGTAGTAATTACACAAAACAAATTAATGGACTACAATTTTTCTAATTAAAATGATTATCAAATTATAATAAAATAAAATAAAATAAATAATAAAAATTAACACTAATAAAATAAAATTACAACATTGGAAACAATAACAATTAAATAATCCCATTATTATTATTATTTATTTTTGTTAACATAGAATAAGGTATATTGAAATTGAATAAAAATTATAATGTATTAAATGTCATCAAAAAAATCATTTAGAGAATAAAAGCACTTATTTACTAAATACAATTTCAATTGCTTTTTAAATTGAACCATATCCTGAGCTTTTATGCAGTTTGGAATCTTATTGTAAATTTTGGGAGCCATACCCAGTACACTTTTGCTCAGGAAAGCAGTTTTATGTTCCATGTTACAAATGTTGTATTGGTATTGTGGTCGCACAGGAATTTTAAACCGCTGGGATACCGTTTTGAATAATTGCGGATTTCCTTTAACAAAATTAGCAATTTCAAATATATATAGTGATGGGAACGTTAAGATATTCAGCGACCTAAAAAACGAGACGCAGCTTTCGCGTGAATTTAAACCGCAGATAGCCCGTATGCATCTTTTTTGGGCTTTAAAAACCGCGTCTCTGTGGACTGCGTTCCCCCAGAATATGACAACATATCTTAATATTGAGGTAACAAGGCCATGGTATGCAGTTAATACTGCTTTCTTGTCAGCTAAGTTTGTTAGTTAGCGTAAGGCAAATGCCGATTTATTTAACCTCTTGCAAATGTATTCAATATGATTTTCCCATGTCAATTGATCATCCATTATGAGTCCTAAAAATTTAGTTACGCCTACTCTTTCAATTGCATTGCCATTATAATTGATATTTACATCAGGCGCTGCTTTTCTTTGGTAAAAATGCATAATATTGGTTTTATTCAAATTAATTAGTAAATTATTATCATTAAGCCATGTTATCATTTCATGTAATACTAAATTTATGTCATATTCATAATCAATACTATTATTAAAACGCACAACTGAGGTACTGTTTTTTAAGTAAAGGTAAAGTTTACGAAAATCAATAAGAATAAGAATAAGAATAAGAATATTTTTATTTGTAGAAAATGGGTGTACATAAAAGATCTTAAAACTTGTTTTGGCGTCTCCATCTTCAGCCTGATTCACAGACATACAAATCTATAGTATCTTACAGCTAATTACCTACTTAATATTAAACTTTAAACATTATAGATCCCGGGGTCTTACAAAGTGCTCCGAATTGCCATAATACATTTTGTCAAGACACCAGGCATATAATTTACTTTTAAACTGGGGCAAGTCTAGTTCCTTCAGCTCTTTTGGAAGGTAGTTGTAAATTTTGATGCACATGAATATAATGTTTTTGCTGACAAGGGCAGATGTTATTCTCGGATAATTTAAGTTTGACCCATGTCGAGTATTGTACCTTGAGGTGGAAGCAACACTAGAAAATGAACTTAAATTGGTTTTTACAAATAGGCTCACTTCGTAAATGTACAGAGAATGTAGCGTTAATATTTTTAATTGTTTAAAAATCGGTCGACATGAGTCTGTTTGTTTAGCGCCATAGAGTGCGCGTAAACATTTTTTTTGAAGTCGAAATACTTTGGTGACGTTTGTGCTGTTACCCCATAAAATTATACCATATCTAAGATTCGACATGACATAGCCATGGAATGCCAGAAGGGCTGTTTTTTGAGATGTGATTGCTTTAAGCCGTCTGAGAGCAAAAACAAACCTGCTAAGCTTATCAATGAGATTATCTGTGTGTTCTTTCCAATTATTGTGACAATCGACGGTTACTCCTAAGAAACGAATAGAAGAGACTCGTTCTATATGGTGATTACAGAAGTTAAGATTACAAAATAGCTGTACACACTTAGGCTTACCTTGGGGTGCATAAAATTCTACAAATTTTGTTTTTGATACGTTTATCTTAAGGTTGTTGTCCTCCAGCCATGTAATGATATTGTTAAGCGCCACGTTTGCTTCTGACTCATAGGATAAAGGGTCATCGCCTCTTACAACCAAAGAACAGTCGTCAGCAAAAAGTACAATTTTATGTTTGGTGACGTCAGGTAAATCATTTATGTAAACTAGGAAAAGTAGGGGTCCTAAAATACTCCCCTGTGGTACACCATATCTAACATTGCTGAAATCAGATCTATGGGTCTGAACTGTTTTTGTTTTAGGACAGAAACTAGTTATTTCAGTGCACTGCAATCTATTCAGTAGATAAGATTTGTACCATTCATAGGCATTACCTCTTACCCCTAAACTGTATAATTTAGAAAGTAGTAACTTGTGTGTAACTCTATCGAACGCTTTTGACATGTCCATGAAAATTGTCAAAACTGGGATACTTTTATCCCTACAGTCCATGATAATTTTTAATACGTCGTAGATTGCCATAATAGTAGTTTTATTTTTACTAAGGCCAAACTGGCTTTTTGATAATATATTATATTTATTTAAAAAAGATATTGTTCTGTTATATATTACCTTTTCGAATACTTTAGCTAGGATTGGTATCAGTGCTATCGGTCTATATTGATCAGAATCTTGTCGATCACCCTTTTTGAAAATTGGTTTTGTTATTGTGACCTTTAACTGCTCTGGAAAAATACCTTGCTCCATTGACTGGTTTATGATATAACTTAAAGGTGGTGCCAAAGCAGTACAATTATCTTTAAGTATACTTGTTGGCAATTCGTCATATCCGGTTGAGCTTGTATTCTTTAATGACATAATTATTTTACTTATTTCGTTCACATCTGTTGGTTTCAAAAACATTGAATTTTCAACTTTTTGGTGAGTTGTATATTGAAGTTTTATATTATCGCTGTCTTTTACTATTTGTATATACTGTTCGTTAAAATTATTGGCTATTTCCTTCGGATCTTCCGTGAGCTTATTTTTAAACTTTATTTTATTAAGTATGTGTTTCGGCTGTTTGTTACCAACAGTTTGATTAATAAGAGCCCAGGTAGATTTTGCTATACTATCTGCATTTTTTATATGGGCTTCGTTGGTTGTTTTCTGGCTTTTTCGTATTATTCTTTTTAGATGTGTAGAGTATTTTTTATACTTCATCTTGTTTTGTATATTGGGTTGTAAAGTGTATAGTCGATGAAGCTTGCGTTTCATTTTAGAAGCCACTCTGATGCCATGCGTTATCCATGACTTTTTAACAGCAGCGTTTACCTTTACCCTACCGATTGGAAAACAGAGATTAAAGAACATTGTTATTAAATCATGAAAAGCCGGAAACGAACCATTGATGCTTTTGCACTGGTAAATTTCACTAAAACATAAAGATTGTAGACAGTCATGGAACTTTTTTCTATTTTCAGCTGACATGTTACGTTTCCATACATACCAGTATTTATGGTTGATAGTGGGTTTGGTCATAATATCTAGGACTTGTGCAGAGTGATCAGAGATTTGTAAATGATGAACTATAGCCTTATTATTGTTCTTAAAATTTGTGGCAATGTTATCAATGCATGTTTTGGAGCGTGCTGTTATTCGTGTAGGCTCATTTATTTGTAATTTGAAGTTAAAACAATTTAATAGCCTTTCAAACTCCTTGCCTATTTCGAAATTATTTTTTAATCTATCAATATTAAAATCGCCGCATAAGACAATTTTTCTCCTACGCTTTAGTGCAATTCTAGCGAGTAATTGTTCTAGTTTCAAGAAGAAGACATCTATGTCAGCACCTGGTATTCTGTATAAACATAAAATTATTATGTTGACGGATGGTATGTCCACTCCACAGCATTCAAATACTTTTTCTATACATAAGTCTTTTACCCAGGGCAGTGTTTCAAATATATATTCATCCCGTAATAATATACATGTACCCCCTCTATTAATGTTTTTACGCGAGTAGATTGCCGCTAGTGTGTATCCGTGTAGAACAAAATTTTTTTCATGCCCAATGGGTATAAAATGTTCAGATAAACAGATTGCATTTAATGATGTGTTGTTTGTGCTAAATTCATTTACAGTTAAGTTAAGTGTGTCGATTTTACATAACGCACCCGCAATATTCTGATGTAAAACCTTGAAATTATTGCTGACGAAAGGAATGATCTTTCGCTTTGTTTTCTGGTTTATTTTGAAGGACTGGGAAATATTGCATAATGGTCCCTTTCTTTGACTCATTTGTCGTTGTAGGGCACTGTGTTATTGTCATGGGTGAATTAATGTCGTCCGTGAGTTTAGTCCTAATGCGCGCGAAAAAGTACGGTATAGTACCTTTCTGTTGTACATTAGTGTTTATTTTCGGACTACAATTTGTTTCTTTGCACACAAATTTTCGAATATTGCTGAACTTTAGATAGTCGATACAGTCTATGGCATAATTGATAGATTTACACATTTCAGAAATACTTTGCCGTGTGCAGTTGACAAAGCGACAATTTTCATATTTGCTACATAGTATAATCGAGATGATTATCAACTGTAGCATTAAAACTTTCTTAAGTTTGATTTATTTTTCTGATGTTATATGCATTTGAAATCTGCACGCGCCGGCACCCCCCGAATACACTCGTATATTAAACGGTCTTATACTATTACGTTACAAGTTCACAACTCATATTCTCGGCGCCTTTACTATGGAGTAAGTCATTAATTTGCAATTATCTCCACAATAAATGCGTTTAAGCCGATACTTGTCATACAAAATATCAGTTCTAATTCAATATTCTGTATAACGGTTATGTAATTTTATAAAAATACTATTATTTTTTTCGTCATTTTAACGTGAGACAGATAGGTAATTTATTGATAAAACATTGTACATCAGTATTTACTATAGACTAGGAGCTTTATATTAGAGGCAAATAATACGTATATTTTTTTGTATGATATTATTTTTTGTATGATAAAAATAATAAAAAAGTATATTTTTTTGTATGATATTTTTATTTTATCCTGAGGCTCCGTTTGTGTTCTTACTTCTTTGTAATGCGCTTGTACTTTTTATAAAGAAATGAATATTACCATTATTAAACTTATTTCACTTGAAGGTAAAAAGTAGTCCATAAATATTTCTGTCGAATATTCTGGAAGCTCTTTGTTGTTCTTGGATCGATGCAGCCCGGTGCACCCTAGGATACCTAGAGGTCCTAGATCAATAACGTCACGCATGCGCACTGTCCAGACTACCTAGGGCTCGCAGAGGGGACTTAGTGCGTATGAATTACGTAGTACTTGCGCCGTTGTGATCTAGTGCTTAAATAGGTTTCGGACGTTACATATGGGGAGGGCCACACAATATAATTCTTTGTCCAGTATATTATTAATTTAACGTTTGTCCTACGTTCAGTATCGAATTAATAGTTGTTATCAACGTTTCAATTTGGCCCGATTCATAGTTAGAAGAGCTTGTGATTCTGTACAATATAATATGTATGTACGATACAATTTTGTCACGTAAATCCGTTTTATTACTCAATGAAATAAAATTGATACTATGACACTGTAGGAAATTGTTCACATACTAATTGTACAAAATCACAAGCTCTTCCACGCCACTTTTATCCAATTATTACGAAAATTATTTTTCACTTCCCATGCTTGCAAAGTTCGCCTTAGTGCTGGATGTATGCTGCACAAAATGCCACTTTTATGCTCTAGTGCACAAAGTAAAATTGTTTTAAAGGCTAAGATAATCGGGCCTAACAGCCACACACACAATAAAACTTCGTAGAATAAACTTGTGATTTGATTTGATTTGCTTCAATAAATTTCACATCCGTGTTTTCCATTACTAAATTAATAAAACCAGATAAAATAGGAGTCAATTATTATTTTAAAACGTATTAAACCATTAAATTACTTGGCAGTATGGAGTACCTAAGTCTAATATCACGTGTCGAAAATTAAACATAAAAACTTTAAAAAGTTAAGTGACGGGAATGAGCTATTATTTTATTTTATTTTGCAATTATTTGTTATTTTCTTGCAATCGAAGTGAAAAGCAGTGTGTATAACTCGGGCATAAATTAGCCATTTAACCCCTCGACTTAACTATCCACCATCGCCGGTGGCTCGGGTGGATATAAACGTCTCAGGTTAAATGGCTCGTTTTATGCGCTTGTTGTACAATCTACTATTTAATCCCTTAGGGTAGGTAGTACTTGTATTATTTAATGTAGTGAAAGAAATGTAAAATTATGCGGCGGCCGACGGCTATTATTATCAAAGTTACCGGCAATATTGCCCTGGTTGGCGCTATCATTACGAGTAACAGCCGTTGTCGGAAATTTTCCGATTTTCAATGGCATGGAAGTGGGACTTGTTATCCGTTTCACCGAAAAGCTGACGTTATTTACCGTTAGCTTTTCGGTGAAGGAAAACATCGTGAAGAAACCGGTCTAATCCCAATAAGGTCTAGTTTTCCCTGGAAGGTAAGATGGCAGTCGCTTTCGTAAAATGGGTGCCTATGCCAAATCTTGGGATTATGTGTCAAAGCGGACCCCGGGCTCCTTTAGGGCACAACCGGGAATAACGCTAGGAGGATGATGGAAGTGGAACTTGTAAAAAAACTGGCTACTTTACTTGGGGATGTAGGGAGGGCTGTGCCCCCTCAAAATTTGATCAGTCTGATGCAACGGGGCACCTGCCTGTATCAGTGCTCTCAAACCGATTAAATTCCTTTCATCTCTCGGATCTCCCTAAGTGCCCTCCAAACTAGGACGCACTGCCAGTTTAATCTACCCGTTTTTCATCATTGATGCGAACAAGTTAAAACGAAACATAATTTTTGTTGAACTTTGCTCGACAGAGCTCATGTTAGAACTACACCTAGCGTTAAGACCTATTTTGTTACAACATGAACGCAATAAAAAATCTGAATCTTTTTATTTTTTGAGAGCACTCATTAGAATTTTGATTGTATGCGTATTGCGTAGTGTATTATAAAATATCGTATGCGATAATCCCCTGTTAGTTATTTTACGCTGTTTTAAGGGTTTAAACATTAGCGTGAACTTTTTGGTAGCTACTACTAAAGTTTTTAGGATAATTAATCAAAGTTAGGGAATCATATTACTAAAAACTTATTTTTTGTCGTTTGATTCCCGCCATTTAAAAACGCATTTTTGTTTAAATATATTGTATATTTTAGCGATATTCGTTTTTGTATCGTAGATAGGTAGGGCCATACTGCATATTATAAGATGTTCTTTGAATTGCAGGCACGATGTAATATCTTGATGTGTTACAGGGTATCACCGCATCCTTTTTTAGTGCTTCAATTATTGATGCATTTTTTAGGGTTCCGTACTCAAAGAGTAAAATGGGACCCTATTACTAAGACTCCGCTGTCCGTCTGTCAGTATGTCTGTCTGTCTGTCACCAGGCTGTATCTCACTGATACCGTGATAGTTCCAGTTGAAATTTTCACAGATGATGTATTTCTGTTGCCGCTATAACAGCAAATACTAAAAACAGAATAAAATAAATATTTTTATAGATAATGGTACGGAACCCTTCGTGCGCGAGTCCGACTCGCACTTGGCCGGTTTTTTAATAAGCTCAGCAGGTGATTTTCGTTGTTATGCACCAGCTGGATGTCCTTATCGTACTGTTGGGAAAATCTCTTATCTAACACGCCAAATAGAGAGTTCGCTAAGTATCCCACGCCGTCAACAAGGCCTCGCCTTACTCTCTTCACATGTAATCCGTGATCTGTTGTTAAAATATCGTTACAATGCTTCAGCTCTCTTAATTCCTGTTTGAGTTGAGCGGTGACGGTGGAAAATGCTGTTTCATAGCTGCCAAGATTGGTGGGACGGTGTACGTAGTTTTCCACTCTCCTCAATCCTTCCCAGTATGTTGTCATGTTGTAATATACTATGAATTTCCATCGATCCTGTATAATCTGCATATCGGCTAATTTATCGAAATAATTTCGTTTGTTAGGGTTTAGCTTGATAACGTTTGTTCAGGAATTACAGGATGTCAGCAAAAGGAAAAGCAGACATTTGTAGCTGTTGTAGCCCGGTTTAGTCGCCCTTCGGGTGCGTGTTGGTTTTAGTTTGTTTGGCGCTTGTGATTCCGAGCTTGAGTCTTCTCTTTCCTTGCCTGTGGTATCTACAGGCAATGGTGACAGTTTAGTGATGGGTCGTTTCATAATACTTGTTTTTGTTTTCAGTGTTACAACCCTTACGAGACCATCCTTTCCGGGATGCGTTTCTATGACCTTTCCCAAAAGCCATCTTGCCGGAGGGATGTTGTCTTCTTTCACCAACACCATGTCGCCGACTTTCAAGTTTCTTTTGACGCTGTTCCATTTGCTGCGAGTTTGCAGGGTATGTAGGTATTCAGTAGACCATCGCTTCCAAGAGTCCCTGTGCATCTTTTCTGTTAGTTGCCAGCGTGTTCAAATGTTGCGCGTTTCTTTTTCTGGAGACAGTGGACCTGCCAGTAGTGGACCGTCGACCAGAAAATGTCCAGGACTAAGATATTCTAGGTCGTCTACGTCGTCTGTTAGCGGCGTCAGAGGCCGGGAGTTCAGACAGCCTATCTGTGCTAGGAGACTGAAGAACTCTTCAAACGTCAACTTCTGTCTCCGAGAACACGTCGCAGGTGATGTTTCGTGCTCTTCATTGCAGCTTCCCACTCCCCATTAGCTGTAGGCCACGCTGGCGCACTGAAGTGCCATTCAATGTTGGAGTTGGCCAAGTACGCCAACAGCTCAGTGTTTACGTCACGTTCAAGAGCTTCCTTCCTTTCTCGAGCCAGCACCTTAGCTGAACCTGTGAAGTTGGTACCGTTGTTACTGTAGAGATGCTGAGGTGCACCTCGGCGAGCAATCAGTCTATGCAGTGCCGCTAAGAATGGGAGCTCGAATCTGAGACGAGCTCAAGGTGTATGTATAGCCATAGTTGACAGGCAAACAAAAACCCTTGCCCTTGGTTGTTTAAATTCCTCTTCCTTTGTTGGCCTTGACCTCGACATAGCCAGTAAAGTCAACGCCCGTGTGCGTAAACGGTCGCGATGGTGACTCGGGGCGCCGGAAGAACTGCCATCATTTGATTGTTGGTTGTTGGTTTGAATCGGTGCCACCTGATGCAACTACGAAGCCGATCCTTCACTGTTCTAACACCTCGTAGTATTTAGTAGAAGAATCGTAGAAGTTGTTTCGCAGATGCGCCAGAGTGAGTCTCGGGCCTTCGTGAAGTGTTGTTATATGGGCTTGTTGTATGAGTAACTCCGTCAGCTTGTCGTCGTGCGGAATGATAGCTGGGTGTTTTTGGGCGTAGGTAATACACGCGTGTTCTAGTTGACCACCGACACGCAGCACGTTATCGTCGTCCAAAATCGGGTTTAGTTTTAAAGTAGTACCGTCAGCAGCCTTAAACTTAATTTGGACAGTAGCTAGTAGGACCTTGTTCAAGTTTCCTGATACGTGATTGTTGGAATTCCGTTGTTTATCCGAAGTTTCAGGTTGTTCTTGGATCGCCGACATTGAAGAAGCCGACAGCGCGCAGGCGGTGTCACGTAACAGGTCATGTAGCGACGTGTGATGTACCGAATTGCATACCTTGCAACGTTTGATTGTCGTACATTGTTTTCCGTTGTGCGAGAATAAGCAATTTCCGCAAACGTTCAATTGCGAACTCGTTGCCTTTTTAGCACTTGGCGTCATGTTCTGAAATGTTTTGCAATAGAGTAGAATTTGATTTGTTTTGCATATTGGACAATTACGTTCTGCGGGCCTACCGCGAACGGCATTCGAAGTTTTCCCTCTTTGTTGCACTTACGTACGAACTCGTAAGTATGACAGAGAGGGAAAACTTCGAATGCCTTTCGCGGTAGGCCCTCAGTGTTGGCATGATACGATTTCGCAACAAATCGCTTGAATTTGCCGCTGTTGTGTCCATCGTTTTGTGGCGTAGGAGGAAAGTCTCGGGCTTGTCCGGGACTCGTCCTATGTTGGTTTGTAGTTGTTTGTTTCCGCTTGACCACCGGTTCTAATGCTGTGAATTATTCCTCCAAAAATCCAATGATTTCGTCGAAATGTGACAATTCACGCGGGTTCATTCTTGCTTCCATGTAGGATGCGTAGGTGTCAGAATCCAATTTGTTGGTCAAATTGTGCACCAAAAACGGGTCCCAGGATGAAGTATTGACACCCAGGTTGCGGATGGCGTGTACTACCTCTAGGCTGGTATCGTGAAGACGCTTGATTTCAAAGGCATTTTGTTGTTGTATCTTTGGTTGGTTAAGGAATAATTGCATTTGCTTGGTGAAAAGTAGCTGCAGATTGTTGTATCTGTGGTTGAGCAGATCCCAGCATGTGTCGTAGTTTTCAGCCGAAATTGATAAATGTTGGACTATGCGCTCCGCCTCGCCGCGAAGCTTGCCTTTCAGATGTTGCATTTTCTGTGCCTTGCTTATCATGTTGTTGTTATGAATTGCCTCAGAAAATAAATCGATGAATGTTGGCCACTGGGTATAGTTGCCAGAGAATGTTGGAATTTCTTCCTTGGGCACCGCTTGGAGTTGATGAGCCGTGGAGTTTAGCTTTTGGTGAAGTTGCTTCTTAGTAGATTCGTAGATGAATTCGTGATGAGTGTACTCCTGTTCGTAATCTACGTCTGCACCAATAAACATGTTGTTCAGTTTCCAGTGAACTTCGTCGATCGCCTTCCACCTCGTATGTAGCATTTGTAGTTTGTCCTCAATTTCCCATCTTTCCGAGATCTGGTTGAAGTCGATATTCTTGACCATGCGAGTGAAGGCTCTAAAGTTTGTTGTTTGTTGGCTAAATAACTCACCTGCCTGCGATGGAATACCCTTATCCTCCGTTGTTGCTTGTTTTTGAACGTGTTGTACAAACTCTTGACGTTGTTCACCAGTTTGGCGTAGGTTTCGTTCAAAATAAGCTTGTCGTCTGAAAGCTTGAGCTCTTCATGTTTCGTGGTAAATTTCAATGTAGTCAGCTGTTTTGCGTCCAGCAGAATTCTTCTGGAAGTTGGTCTTCATCTTATCCATGGTTTCGAAGATTATGTACTGTCTCTTCAAAGTTTCCATTGTTGATGTTGTTGTTACCAATGAAATGTTGATTGTCCGGTTCAATCCCGCGCGACTGTGCCCTTGTTTCTTCTTGCTCAATTAGACTGGTGGAACCCGCTTGTGGGAAGCCACCCGAACAGAGCCACTATGTCGAGACACAACCACACTGAGAGAATCCGGTTCGAAGGACCAAAGATGTAAGGTCTAATAGTTTATTAGTCCTTACATGTACAAACGTTGTTTGTTAATCGGGACGGTGTCTTAAGTGAAAGACGTAACCGTCCTCGTTGAGTATCTTTATAGAACTAAAATAACAAAGTAATAAAATTTATAAGGTAAATGGCGCAATGACGCACGCTCGGGTGCATCGTAAGCTTAATAATATAATGTACTTTAAAAACAAAGTTTAAACCGACTTCAATTCAGTACTTCGCCAAGCCACATAGGTACATGTAAATCTGCACATTTCCTTTCCAATTTACCACATGAACTGCTCTCCGAGAGCAAATGCGTTGATTATTACTAAAGGGCGGACAGCGGATGCAATCGGGTGACAAAAGCATAAGATGGATAAGACTTTTATTAAATTTTGAGCAATATTTATCTATACATTTTTATTAAAAATATATCAGAAATTACAAAATATCTCTATCCTCCATTAAACAAAATGTTATTATTAAGAAATTACTGGCCACTTGTAAATTATCTCCTCTTGAGACTATTAAGTGTTTATATCTATTACGTCTTAGACTTGTCAATTACATTGACGTTTTCACTTGCGAGTTTATGCGTTTCCTTTAATATTTATATTAAAAATAACTATGGCAAATGTATTTTTCTTTAAACCAACTGTAGTCATATCCATATTAAGTATATCGCTTGACATGACTTTGACGTATATTGCATCCACTGTCCGCCCTTTAATTATTACAGAAAAACCCAAACGGCTATGTGTGGGCTGATAATATTTGAGGAGTGCCGTCGATTCCTCAAGGATCTCAGAATTAACACTTCATTAGCTGCAACTTCAACGGAATCATGTCAGAATCTTTGATGTACTTTACATCTTTGAGGAGTTCCATAAGTCATCTGTGGTCTTCATCATCAGTTCCACTTCACCAAAATTACGATTTCCGAGAGTAAATACACGAGATATAATAGAAAAAACCAAAATCACTACACGCGTGCCTATAAAATTTGAGGGTTGCCCTCAATTTCCGTAGGATCCCATCATCAGATCGTAAATTTGTGACAATGGGACCAACTCCGGAATATACTATTTTTTAATAAAAAAAGAATTTTGTAAATCGGTCCACAATTGACGGAGAAATCGGCGAACATAGGTACATTAAAAAAAAAAACATACAGTGGAACATATAATATAACCTCCTCCTTTATTGAAGTCGGTTAAAAATATCGAGTGTGCTCGTACAAGCGTAAAGAGGTAACAGACAGACAGCCACACTTTCGCATTCATAATATTAGTATGGACTATTTATTGAATTGCTTCGTTGTTTCCAGGGTTGACACACGAATGTGGCGTTTTCGGCGCTATAGGCACCGGGGAGTGGCCAACGCAGGTCGATGTTGGTCAGGTCATCTGTTTGGGGCTTGTGGCACTTCAACACAGGTGGGGACATAGCACATACAACTACGTATATATAATAAGCGCTAGGAGCGGTGCGTGAGGCGTCCATATAAATTGCATTTGTTTTATATGCACGCTGTACGCCGCGCTCGCAGCGGCGTACACTAATGCACTTGTCCCACCGCCGGCGAGTAGCGAGTACTCTCATAGTAATTCTTACTCGCTTTTACTCGCGCGAGTAAGAATTACTACAAGTCCCCCGCGGCTATGAAGTCAATCCTGACACATTGCGCAACTATGAAGTTTCTGAATAATGACAGTGGGGAAGGCAACTGTCAAACTGACAGCTCCAATAGTTGTACCTAAAAATGCTAAATTTGTATGGCGGGAAGAATTTTTATTTATTTTTGCGAGAATGGCTTTATTTTTCGTCCCGAATTGCTCCGTAGTGGGAATCTGCCCTTATCCGAAAAAGGCTAAAAATAAAAGGTTGTGGATTAAAGCTGTGGGGAAGATTTTTGCCTAAGAACTGTATATTGTTTCCGTACGGTCAACCAATTTGATTTCTAGGCCATCATAGAACCTTGCCGTTGTAAATGCTATGTCAATACGGGTTACTAAGATTATTGCGTCGCTATGTAGCAGTTAAAATGACAGGGTTCTACGGTGGCCTAGGAATCAAATTGGTTGACTGTACATAGTACGTACAACCGATCTTCCGTCTCTATCGGAATCTATAAGAGCGCCATCTACAATTAGCTTTCACCGGCCAACCCCATGTCAACCATAGGAAAAAAATACATATTCAACCCTAGAGGCATGTCTCAGGATTGACTTCATAGCCGCGGGGGACTTATATGAGAGTACTCGCTACTCGCCGGCAGTGGGACAAGTGCCTTAGGTCATAGATCTGTCGACCTGTCAGTGCTCAGCTATACTACCTAAACCATTGCAGTGCGCTGCATGTATTGGGAAATAATGTCTACTAACACTTTAGATGTAAGATGAAATTTAATATTTATTTAAGGTCCACCAACAGTTGTTAACACTAAATACATAGGATTCTTTTAAAAATAAGATGTAAATATTGGGCTGAGTGCCACAACCAATTGTAGGTAAACACAGCATGCGAAACAAAGTATAAATTGTATGGTACCCACTAACCCTGACATGTATTTTTTGGTTCTCCCTTGTTAGACCTATCAACTTTAGCCCTAATGTTTCACTAGACCTAATGCATTTTTTCTGAAATAGTAAACTTTATAGGTTTATTGCAAAACAAACCTAACCTAATGACACGAAAAGTTCACTGTTTCGAAGGAAAATGCATTAGGTCTAGTGAAACATTAGGGCTGGGTTTAACAAGGGAGACCCGTATATTTTATTTATATTTTTTATGGTACCTTTTTGTATAGTATAAATGTATGATCCAAGTTGGTTGAATAAATAAATAAGCTATTAATATTATTATACTGTACAGTCGAAGTCTAGGTTCTAGTTTTTCATTCATTCTAGTGAATGTTACATAACAGGTAAAAGGTCACAAAATAAACAGAAGCGTTTTAGCGAGCATTGTACAGTCGCCATCACATACATCGGTACACTACAGGTTGTTCAAAAATATCGGAACATGCACCCTAATGCCTTCAAAATAGAGTTGTGTTCCGATGTTTGGCTCTATGCTTGGTGTTCGTTGTTCAGTTCACCAAGTTCGGCTAATGCGCGATGTTCTTTTCTTTTACATGTGAATGCTGTTAGTCTATCAGCACCTATACACCCTTTCACGTTTGACAACTTTGTAATGCAGATTGATTTATTTATTGGACCGTATATGAATGGTCTATAGTAGCTGTAACGTTTATAACTCACTAACACGACTGTTAAACAAACCTTTTTTATGGCGGACAACACTGGAATAGAACCTCGTCGACATAATTTCAAACTTAACTACCTACCTCGTTTCAGGTAACATTAGAATATATTAACCATATCAACGGACAAATTCGTCTGCGTTTCTACGTTTATCTAAAATATCAAAGGGAAATATTGTATTATTTTTAGGGTTCCGTAGCCAAATGGCAAAAAACGGAACCCTTATAGATTCGTCATGTCTGTCTGTCTGTCCGTCCGTATGTCACAGCCACTTTTTTCCGAAACTATAAGAGCTATACTGTTGAAACTTGGTAAGTAGATGTATTCTGTGAACCGCATTAAGATTTTCACACAAAAATAGAAAAAAAAACAAAGTTTTGGGGTTCCCCATACTCGGAACTGAAACTCAAAAAAAATATTTTCATCAAATCCATACGTGTGGGTATCTATGGATAGGTCTTCAAAAATTATATTGAGGTTTCTAATATCAATTTTTTCTAAACTGAATAGTTTGCGCGAGACACTTCCAAAGTGGTTAAATGAGTGTCCCCCCCCCCCCCCCCCTGTAACTTCTAAAATAAGAGAATGATAAAACTAAAAAAAATATATGATGTACATTATGCAAACTTCCACCGAAAATTGGTTTGAACGAGATCTAGTATGTAGTTTTTTTTTAATACGTCATAATAATCGTTAACCGCAATTTATTTTACGGAACCCTTCATGTGCGAGTCCGACTCGCACTTGGCCACTTTTTACTTATTTCAATCGTTAAGTGCTTTTCAAACATAGAAACACATTTTTTTTGCGTTTCAAATTGGTTTCCCTATAAATCGCATGACCATTACAGGGTGACTCACCCCAGAACGGCCGTTTTCTAAGAAAAGAGCCATACTCAAGCCCGGCCGTGGCCCATGCCGACACCGAGCCGCTTCCGAGCCTCGGCCATACCTCGGCCGGGCTTGGGTATGGCTCGGCCGCGCTAAAACGCCATCGTTTTTCTTAGAAAACTGCCCACTAAATATGTGAGTCATCCTTAACGCAGGATTTTACTAATTTTATATGGAATAGAGTATAACTGAACTACGCTTCAACTTATGTCTTCGAGGTTCCATTCCAGTGTAGAGTTTAACCGGCTTCTATAAAGGCGCTGAGGCGCGCTTTTGTCAAGCGTATTCGTGTATTTAGTCAAAAGTAATGTCGCGTTCTCAGAGGGCAGGAGTCAGCGGGTATCGTGACGTCAGAGGGGAAGAGCGCCCGGACATTCAACACACACAAGGGCATGGGGCTCATAAACAACATATTCAACGACGAGGCTATGAAGAAACTGAAGGGGAACTTGGGGATTGGTCACACCAGGTCAGTACTCAAAGTCGCTTGCACCGTTTACCTTGCGAAGTATCATATCCTATACATGCCGTGGGCGGCGATGGCGACCCTAGCTAGTTGCGGGCGTGAGCCCTGATATGGCTTGCGAAGCGGAACTTACTCCAATTTTCAAATCAACACTCGGTCGCAGGAAGCACAGTAAAACTTACACAAATTTCCCAAAGTCATCCAAACCCTCGTACAATCTATTGTCGTTTGGAACACTTTGGCAGTAAAGAGAGCAAACCTGGTCAATATTAATTGAAATACACAAGTTAACAGGAGTTACATTCCTCCGATGGTCCCAGTTGGTCAGTTCGAGTTGATAATTATGTCGATATATGTAGATATTCGACGTCAGCGGCGTCCGAGGAGGTGAACTGCCAGCCGTTCGTGGTGCACACGGCGCACGGGGCGCTCGCCGTCGCGCACAACGGGGAGCTCGTCAACTGCTCCAGTCTCAGGAAGATGGTGAGCTAAATGTACCTTATTCGATACACTTAGGAATGCAGTAACTTGGATTTTTTGATGTGGTTGTCCTCTTTGGTCTCCCGCAAAACTGAACCGGTGCAGCCACTTTGCAGCAGACTTGCGATACGCTGCTAATCTTTAGATGAGCCTGTAATAACTGATCTTATTCATTCTGAGTTGGGCGCCAAGGGTACCCTTTTGTCACGAGCGCGCGTAACACGTTATGTGGGAATATCATGTTTTGTTGTACAGTCGGCCGCATAGGTTGCTGAACACCTAAGTACTTTGTCGTTTTCACTCGTTTGACAACTTCATATGGCAGATTAACATGACGTTTAATGAGACACGGTACAAAGGTGTTAAGCCCCTTGTGAGGCTGACCGTACTATTGGATTATATGGCCGTGCCCCTTGTAAGACTTGCTCCAAGTGAGTAAAGCGCATTGATAAAACCGGCTTTATACGTTCGTACTTATCTGAGAAGTCGTGTCGTGACTAGGGTTGCCATATGGAAGAATTAAATGTCCTGACAAAAATCCGGACATCACCCTAAAAATCCTGACATTTCTTGTAACAGAGATTTGGCGTAGCTTGACGCTCTGCGGTGTACTGTATAGTGGATATACCTTTCTCTTTCCCTCCGCCCGACCCCGTAGCCCCCTCCCTGCGCCCGCGCGCGAAGCGCAAACCGCATCGCAGCTGCTCGCGTAGTTAAGTCGCCTCGTACCTATGTTTCGCGTTGATTCATTCCTAAAAATCCGGACACTTGCCAAGTCCGGCCGCAATCCGAACAAAGGGTCAAAAATCCTGACATGTCCGGACAAATCCGGACGTATGGCAACCCTAGTCGTGACCCGACAGAGCTATATCGGTTTTATACATTTAGTAGGGTTAGTATCAAACCGGGTCCGCTGCGACGTGTTTTCGGTGTTTGCAAACATCTAACATGTTTTCCGTCAGTTTCGGCAAACAAATAGGGTATTGTTTTGATTGGCAAAACATTATTGACGTTTAAAAACCATGGCGCAGCGGACGCGGGAGCGTTGGAGCGCATTAAAAAAAACTTTCATTTTGAGACTCAAGAATCCATATGTTTGTTAGTACGTAAAATATTTTAAAAGCTAAGTGTTAGTAGACAAAACAGATAGGTATAATCTAATTCATTAATTGATTACTGATAGGCACTGTAACGTTTAGGGCAAAATTCTAAATTTTTTTACCCTCCCAACACGTTACAATACCAACCCAGTGCCCTAACATAGGGCAATCCCAACGTCCTTCCAATATCCTCAGAATGCTGTTCTCACTTCCTCGCACTTGTCTCAGCAGCGAGGCGACCCTCTTGCGTATGATGACATGGAAGCCATCAGTGTGCACTTCGGCAAACATGCCTGACGCACTGCAGTGACGAGGCAGCTTGAACAGCGTCCTGAAGATATTGTTGAATTGTACCTACACGTAACGCATTGTATGCCTCATCCATAGACTGCACGAGTAAAAAAAATACATACTGTGGAACATATAACCTCTTCCTTTTTTGAAGTCGGTTAAAAAGACGTACAGGGTCAATCAACTATGTCTTGTTGCTCGTTGCCATGGTTACGTCTCCTGGGTCATGTTTATGAGGTTTAAATTCACTAAAAACGTGTTTTTGTTATATTGGTAAACCCATTCCATGGTGGCGCATCTCCTTAGCATGATAGGAGTCCAGTTTATAGTATTTTTTATAAGAAAGTCTGTCACTGTTGTCTCTTGGCTTACCGGGACAGAATAACAACAAGAAAAAGTTGATTGACCCTACAATAGGCTTTACAGAGAGTCAGCTTGCCTTCCCTACATTATAGACCCTAGCATTAGAGACGAGAGATAAGAATGGGTCCATATGGCTTAAGGCGACGTAGACGTGTGGTCTTCTCTCCCTCTCACTGAGCATAAGCGTGGTAATATGTGGATAAGATGTTTATTAATTTAATTTTTTTGTACGCTTAATTAAATAATAAGTTTCTGTCAAAAAATATATTTTTGGTACAAGCTTTTACTACCGACTGTACTTTTCTGCATACCATCATCAAGTACTCATTGAGAACATTCTAACGAGCCCAAACTCGATGGGGTTGTGTCGTTTTATTGCGGAGTTCCTATGGCCACCTTCCAGCTCCAGCATCATTTAATCTCATCAATATTGCATTGTCATTCGATATATGTACATATGCTTGCAAAATTTCAGCTCAATTGGATAACTGAAAATGGATTGCAAATTTTGACGGACAACTTACATATTTACATACATACGAACAGTGCAAGTTAATATAAAGCTTGTAAAAAAAGTAATTACTAAGTTCCCTCAAACATAATATTGCCGATTTTTAGAACCAATTTTAATATGTTTAGCTTTTGTGCATAATTTGTTACGAATGTTTTACTCGTAAGTGTATCTTAGACCTATGTTTTCTATCGAGCGTAAATTGCTTAATCATGTTGCGAGTCACTGATCTCCCTGCAGAAAAGCCTCAAGATTACTATTCGTATTTTTTTTGAATCCATCTATATTAATAAAAGAAAGTTGTGTTAGTTCCTTTGCTTATAACTCGAGAACGGCTGGACCGATTTCGATGATGTTTGATTTGTTGGATTTGTCTTCGCCCCGAATAGCAGAATAACTATAAAAAAAATTAAAAAATTCTGTTTTTTTTCTCTTGCATTTTGTACGGCGGAACGAAGTTTTTAGGTAGTATCATTATAAAAAGAGAAAGTTGTGTTAGTTCCTTTGCTTATAACGCGAGAACGGCTGGAACGATTTTGATGATTGTTGATTTGTTGGATTTGTCTTCGCCCCGAATAGCAGAATAACTATAAAAAAAATGGAAAAAATTAAGTTTTTTTTTCATGAATTTTGTACGGCGGAACGAAGTTCGTGGGGTCAGCTAGTATTATTATAAACAGACGCATTATATTGTTTCAAAAACTCTGTTCGTTTAACTCCGCTGAATCTACGGCGCCTTAACATGTGTCTCGATCACCAGGTGCTGGGTCGAGGCGTGGGGCTCTCCACACACTCGGACTCTGAGCTGATCACACAGGCGCTGTGCCTCAACCCGCCCGAGGGCGAGACCGACGGCCCGGACTGGCCCGCCAGGATCAACCAGCTTATGAGGTTAGTATCTTTAATAGTACATTACTTACCTAGGGCGGTTAAACAAAGAATGTCTCAGATCGCAGGTATTTGACGCCCGAGCCGAAGGCAAGGGCGATAAATATGCGCTCTGAGGCTTTCTTTATTACCGCCCGTGGTAAGTACAACATTTTACGTCTCTATCTGGCCAGGAAGTGGGGTTTTCCGCACGCATAGCGTGCGGTAATTCCTACTTTATGGCCAGGTATGACGTAAAATAATAAAAAAAGCCAAGTGCGACCACGCTGCGCTCCAAGACCCAAATAGTAGACGTATCTCGGAAAGTGGCTAAGTTGAAGTGGGACTGGGCTGGTCATGTCACCCGCATGCCGAACGAGCTTTGGGCTAAGATTGCCACTGACTGGCAGCCCGACAGCTCAAAACGGAGACGCGGCAGACCTCGTCGGCGATGGCGAGACGAGCTAGACTCCTTTTTAAAGGATTGCCCAGAGACTGCTCAGGAACGCGAAGTCTGGAAACGGAGGGGGGAGGCCTTTGCCCAGCAGTGGGACACAACAGGCTCTTAATAATAAGTGCGAGTCGGACTCGCGCACGAAGGGTTCCGTACCATTATCAATAAAAATATTTATTTTATTTAGTTTTTAGGGTTCCGTACTCAAAGAGTAAACCGGGACCCTATTACGGCGCGGCAGCGCCCTGCTGGCGGTCGTCGCCGACCGTATTGACTGTCCATTTATGAGACACTGGCAGTCATTGCATGCACCAGTGTCTCATATCTGGGCTAAATAAAATAAATAAATGAATAAGTTAATTAATGTAAGAGCAGTATTTAGTAATTTATTTTACGTCATACTTGACCATAAAGTAGGAATTACCGCACGCTATGCGTGCGGAAAACCCCACTTCCTGGCCAGATAGAGACGTAAAATTTTGTACTCACCACGGGCGGTAATAAAGAAAGCCTCAGAGCGCATATTTATCGCCCTTGCCTTCGGCTCGGGCGTCAAATACCTGCGATCTGAGACATTCTTTGTTTAACCGCCCTAGGTAAGTAATGTACTATTGTCACTAACACTTAATTTAATTTAATTTATTGTAACTAACACATTATGGGTCCAGTAACCTGAAATAAATATATATTGAATTACTAAGACTTCGCTGTCCGTCCGTCCGTCTGTCTGTCACCAGGCTGTATCTCAAGAACCGTGATAGCTAGAGAGTTGAAATTTTCACAGATTATGTATTTATGTTGCTGCTATAACAACAAATACTAAAAACAAAATATAATATTTTTTTAAGGGGGGCTCCCATACATCAAACGTGATTTTTTTGCCGTTTTTATAGATATTGGTACGGAACCCTTCGTGCGCGAGTCCAACTCGCACTTGGCCTGTTTTTAGTATTTGTTGTTATAGCGGCAACAGAAATACATCATGTGTGAAAATTTCAGTGAGATACAGCCTGGTGACAGACAGACGGACGGACAGCGGAGTCTTAGTAATAGAGTCCCGTTTTACTCTTTGAGTACGGAACCCTAAAAAAACAGACTCAAGAATCCATAGTGTTTGTTAGTACGTAAACAAATTTAAAATCTAAGTGTTAGTAGGCGAAACAGATAGGTATAAAATTAATTGATTGATTGCTGATAGGCACTGTAACGTGCAGGGCAAAATTTTAAACATTACCAATAGAATACATACTGAATCTTTAATCAGTCAGCTAGGTTGGTGGCGGGGCTCTCCACACACTCTGTGTCGAGGGAAGTTTATGTGACCTACTAGTAGTACAAGCTTTGCTTAGTTTGGGACTAGGTTGATTTGTGTAAGATTATTTATTAGTAATATTTATTTATTTATTTTACTAATCAAACCATCAAATAAGTTATTGATTAATAACTACAACTTAACAAAACTGAAAAACCCCCGATATTATCATTTTAAAGTTCAATATCTCAAAAACGGCTGAACCGATTTTGTTGAAACGTAGCTAAGAACCATCTGAAAGATCACGTCAGCTTTCGGATAAATAAAACCGCATTCAAATCGGCCCATTCGTTTAATAGCTACGATGCCACAGACAGACACACACATATACACACAGACACGTCAAACTCATAACACGCCTCTTTTTCCGTCGGGTGTTAAAAACAAGGTTGGGTGGGTACTAAAAAACAGACGAAAGTTCTAGTACTTACAGTTGATTTATGAGAAGAAAACGTGTCATATTCATATCATTGAAAATCATGTTTAATTCGTTTTTGATCGCTTGGTCTAAACGCGCCATGATAAATTATAGGAATTTTTTTTGACAACCCAACCAGCACGGCTACAACAAGACAAGATTTCTCGATTTTTCTCGCACTCTCTTTCTTAGTTTTCTAGTAAGAGAGAGAAGGATAGTGCGAGTAAAATTGACCTACCGCGAAATTAAAACTATGTTCTTCTCTGTCGTTCTTGCTTATTCGAGCGACGTAAAGGGAGATTATACACGAACGAACTTCGTTTTCGTTTCGCGGTAGCAGCTCGGATGTATACATTCTGCGTTTCAATCTTCAAAACTGACATTTGAGTTCGTGAGAAACAATTTTAGTTAACGAAGGTTTGGTAAGTTTTATGAATAACTAGTTGGTCCCGCGAACTTCGTATCGCTATATATATATTCGCCATACAAAATCAATGAGAAGGTTTTTGGTTTCGTCACTCTTTAATATTTTTTTAGTTATTCTGCTATTATTTTAAGAGAGGTAGGGCGCAGCGGAATGTCATCTCGCTCGTATGTGGACCAGCCCAACTGGGATAGTACCTCCGCCTTACAGAAGACCGCAGCCATAATTCGTTCGGGTACTTGTAGGAGTCAAGCATCGGCACCCCTGTCGGAAGTTATTCTCAACGCAACGCATAATGACACACTACTCACAACATCTGTTTGAGCTTCTCTTATTTGTAAGAAAAAACATCTCCCAGTTTGAACGTGTGAATGTACCAGGCAAACAGCTTCGTTCAACTGGGCGCCTAAGGACAGTTCCTCGTCGCATGGCGCTTTCAGAGAAAAATCCCCGGGTTATAGGGCCTACTTATTTCGAGCACCTACCCGCCGATATAAGAAACGAACCTTGTGACGAAACATTTAGGCGTAGACTGAGAAATCTTTTGTTGGATAACCCTCTGTACTCTGTTCATGAGTTCATGGACATGGTTTTTTAAGAGTTTATTTGATTTATTGACAGCTATAATTTGATATGATTTCTTGTGTAACATTTATATTCTATATTCAACTTTTAAATCGTACCTAATGCATAAATTGACATTGTTTATTTGTTTAATAGTATGTGTCTATTAGTTTTTAAATGACAATCCGTAATTGGAGCTACGATTTCCACTTTGTGTATTTACATTTTGAATATTTTTAAATTTTATTTCTTTTTATTGACGATCGTGATAAGGATTCTTATAATTTTGACATTGTATGCAAACCTATATTGTAATTTCGGGTTAGTAGCACGGCGTCTAAAACGCAACTCGTCTATGGGGCAGCTCGTCTAAGACGCAGGTGGTCTATATCGCATCTAGTCTAATTTAACAGTTCGTCTAAAAAGCAACTAGTCTACTTTATTTTTGAGTAGTAACTCGCCTAAGTAGCGTCTGGTCTAAGTAGCAACTCGCCTAAGTAGCCAGTAGTCTATCCTACCTATGTTACTCTAAGGCAGGTCAGTGTAGGTACGACGACGAGCGAAGCGAGGAGGAGTGTTAGGAAGAACTGCGACCCTACAGCGCGCGAGCCGAGCGAGCGAAGGGAGCGTGCCGCGGCAGCGGCCGGCGAAGCGCCAAAATCGACTTTATACGAACAAAATTGCTAATTAGTCCAGTTGCTACTTAGTCCAACTTGACTTTTAGCAACTGGACTAAGTAGCAACTGGAGTTATTAGCAAAAAAGTCGGTTTTGGCGCTTCGCCGGCCGCTGCCGCGGCACGCTCGCTTCGCTCGTCGTCGTACCTACACTGACCTGCCTTAGAGTAAAATAGGTAGGATAGACGACTGGCTACTTAGGCGAGTTGCTACTTAGACCAGACGCTACTTAGGCGAGTTGCTACTCAACAATAAAGTAGACTAGTTGCTTTTTAGACGAACTGCTAAATTAGACTAGATGCGATATAGACCACCTGCGTCTTAGACGAGCTGCCCCATAGACGAGTTGCGTTTTAGACGCCGTGCTACTAACCCGTAATTTTTATCTCGAAATAAATAAATCTAAATCTAAAATCTAATAGCACCACTGCTTTGTAGTGTTGCTATATTATTGCATGCTATGACGCATGTGGTGTTGTGTTCCTGGTGGTGAGTAAGGTCGCCAGAGCTGCCTAGGGTGCGCTGTGTTGGGAGTGAGGGACCTGCATGTCTCTATCTGCCAACACAGCGAATCCTCAAGTGAATAAAGGGTCGGCAACGCGCTTGTGATTCTTCTGGAGTCACATGTGTCCATAGGCTACGGTAACTGCTTAACATCAGGCAGGCCGTAAGCTTGTTTGCCACTTTCGTTGTATAAAAATAAAATCTGTTCGGAGACAAATCCAACAAATCAAACATCATAGAAGTCGGTTCAGCCGTTCTCGAGCTATAAATGGTGTAACTAACACGACTTTATTTTATATGTATTGATATAGAGATTGGGTCATTATTTTGCCGGCCTAGATGTGTAATGTTACATTCTTGTCTCCAGGCTGGCCCCTCTCAGTTACTCGCTGGTGATAATGCTTAAGGACAAGATATACGCCGTGAGGGACCCGTACGGCAACCGGCCGCTTTGCCTTGGGAAAATATTGCCGCACGGATCCTCTTGTAAGTAATAAATCATATCTCAGACATAATGATAGTATATTGACGTTTGATACTGACTAATGATTAACCCTTTGTCTCCCAACGACTCACATGTGAGTCATTTTTTTTACCCTGGAATCCCAATGACCCACATGTGGGTCATGATTTTTTTTTTAATTTGAATCTTATGTACAAAATACACTAGGGTTCATTATCGAGGTCTGACTGCTGGACCAATGGGACCACACATGCCGACATACATGTATGTCGTTGGGATACCAGGCCTTCGATCACCGGATCGCTGGGAGACAAAGAGTTGAAGTTCCATTGTTCGATTCCATCATTTAAGACGGTAAATTCTATATAACTTTATTGCCATAACTTAAAATACTACGAGGCAATACAAGAAAACTACAATTAAATAAACTTAACTAGACAGGAACACAGGTTTTCTTAATTATTGTCTAATAATTTATAGGCACTTGGGTACTAGTCGCATTATGAGTTTGCCCGATGGAAAATCATTATTCACTAAATCTGTAAAGCATTATTGTCCGAAACTGACGATTGAGACTACATATGTGCAAGTTGACGGCCTCCGTAGCCCAGTGGGTAGTGACTCTGCCTACGAAGCTGGAGGTCCCGGGTTCGAATTCCGGTCAGGGCATTTATTTGTGTATTTATCACGGATATTTGTTCCTGAGTTATGGATGTTATATATGTATATATATAAGTATCTATATGTATGTATCTATTATATATATCATCGCCTAGTACCCACAACACAAGCCTTACAGAGCTTACCGTGGGCCTAGGTTGATTTGTGTAAGATTGTCCCGTAATATTTATTATTTATTTATTATTATTATTAAGTTGCGGAAAGTTTCTAAAATCAGAAAAACCTCGGAAAAATCAGGCAACATTCACATGAATTTAAGAAAATTTCTATTTTACGAAATTTCTTATTGGACATTCTGAGAATCTACCAAGATCTTTCCATTGGGAAAGTTAAGCAACTTTAGAAACTTTTCGCCGGCACATTAGTAATTACGACCATAAAAATTCCGTAATACGGGTCCAGTGTAAAAGAGAGTTAACTTAACAATCGCATAATGGGATACAATTTTCATAGCATCATTATTTGTATGTCTGCATGTTACTTGTGCTAAACCACTTCACTTCCTATTAGCGTACTTTGGGGCTACCCTTACTTCATAAAGGGTCCGCTTGCCACTTAATCCCAAGTAGGCACTAGTTTTTGCAGAACCAACAGCCGTCTGACCAAACTCCCAACCCAAAGTGGAAACTAGAGGTTGGGTCTGGTCTAGTAAGGTAAATGTCCCAGTACTCGACATTGTCACTGTAAACGAGTCTTAAACTTATTAAACATCAGCATGTTATAACTTTGAATGTTTTCAGATGTCTACAAAAAATCATCAGCACGGCAAAACGAGGGTAAAGCATGACCATTATCATTATTCTAGTTTTAATTCACATAATCATAACATTACTTTAACCATTCATTTTTGTTGGTGTACGCGGTAGACTGAGATTTGACACCTCGTCGGATATTAAGAAATACACAATACAGCTAAGGTTGATTAATGATTATCCAATAGCGATTTGGGAAGCTGTGTTTTCATATATTTGACGCGTAGCTGTCAGGCATGCGATATGGATGGCATATATCAACCACATTTTCGCACGTCTCTGATGGATATTAGTGGGTGACACTGCTTACTAAGCTGACGGTCTTGGGTTCGAACCCGGTAAGGCCAATGTCGAATTCGATAAGGCCAATGTCGAATTCGGTAAGGCCAAATACCGTAAGGCCAATGTTTGGGTGGCATGGTGGTTTGTGTATTGTTCATGACGAGGTGTTGAGGTGCTTTTTAACCCCCGAAGAAAAAGAGGGATGAAGTTTAACATGTTTATCTGTGTCTGTATGTGGCGTCGTAGCTCTTTAATGCATGAACCGATTTGAGCGCTTTTTTAATCGAAAGTCTTGTCCCTCGTAATAGCGTTCAGTTATCTTTGTTGTGGGTGTTTTAAATTTATGTCCTTACTTCGCCCAAAGGCTGAGTCTACATCATACAATAGAGAAACGAGGCGGGCGTCCTTGGAACGATTCCCCGGGCAAAGTTGGCATGTGTTCAGGGCGGGGAATTTTTCTTTTGGGTTTTAAGTACTTACATTGAGTACGGTCAGCCTCACAAGGGGCTTAACACCTTTGTACAGTGAGCATCATAAATATGTATACATTTACGAACGTATGTCGGTGGAATAAAGTTGAAAATTGGATACACATATTTGGAGCTGACCGCACCGTGTCGCATTAAACTTCATGTTAAACTGCCATATAAAGCGTTTACACATGCAATAAATTGTATGCAAGTTTCATTACATTGCGGGTTACTGTGGCATACTGAGTTCAATTCGTTTTTCTTTGCCGCTGTTTGCATCAGCATTGCTGTATCGCATGCGTACGCGCGCAGCATCCCTGGTGCGCAGGGTGCGCTGCAGTCCCAACAGCATTCTGCGCATGATAGCGGACAGGGTTGACTGTCCCTACATGTCGCACTGCGAGGGACTACACTCCCCTGTCAGTGTTGTTTTGTTTTAAATGTAAGTTTAGCTGTAACTACTAACCCCCTAGTTTTTGTAAATTCTACTAACAACATGTGTCCATGGTTACACGAAATAAAAATTTCATTCATTCATTCATTCATTCATTTGACCCTGAGATAGTGTCACTCTTAGAATAATAACGCCTAGAATGATAGTTTCATACGGCTGACGCGCCAAGCGTGAGGCATAAAATGGATTCATGTAGTTGTGATCAACTCGTATTCACACGCCAATAGTGTTCCACCGTTCGGCGTACTACGCCGTTTATGGCTGAGTTTTGGTGGCCTCACCGTTGCGCGTGAACTGCGTTTCTAGGCGTTATTATTCTAAGGTGTCACTGTGTACGTGGCTAGGGTCAAATAGAAACTTGTCGGGCTTAGGTGTTCGGCAACTTATAATGTAATGACTATAATGAGTTATTACTTAGCCTGATTTGTATGTAATTTCCTTATAGTTTTGATGAACGGCTGCGCGAAGAATGGCGTTGAAGAAAAAGCGGAGGGCTGGGTTGTGTCCTCGGAGTCCTGCGGGTTCCTCTCCATTGGTGAGTGATACGATTATAGAATATGACACACTTAGTTATAAATACCATGCGTCTGCGGCATTACCAGTAACAAATCTTATGACGTGTTACGTGTCAGCGGCACCTGCGTAAAAAAAATGAAAAATCATAAGTCCAATAAATCAAAAACCAGCAACCAATGAGAATTGTCCTCCAAAAGTTTGATGTGTTTTGAGTACCAATTCTTTTTTTACTGCTATAACTAGCTCTAAATGTCAAAATAAATGACGACGCGATTTCGCGTCCGCGGCAATGTATGATTTAACACATTCAGATTCGTACGTATCGTACGCTGCGCTCGTATTATCGAACCGCTATTAAAATGGGATTGGGGGTGACAGACTTTCGATATACGACGACCGCTTTAGCCTAGTTGGTAGTGACCCTGCCTACGAAGCAAGAGGTCCTGGGTTCGAATCCCGGTAAGGGCATTTATTTGTGTGATGAGCACGAATGTTCGTTCCTGAGTCATGGATGTTTTCTATGTATTTAAGTATTTATTTCTTTATATAAGTATGTATATCGTCGTCTAGTATGGGTACTATGGGTAGTACAAGCTTTGCTTAGTTTGGGACTAGGTTGATTTGTGTAAGATTGTCCGCAAATATTTATTTATTATTATTATTATATACATACGTCAACGTTTATATACTTTATATGAACTGACAGCTGTTTCAAGAGAAGACCACGAGCCTACGTCGCCTTAACTTCCACTTTACAGCCATTAGTGAGGTGTATTTTGTCTCCACAGGCGCCCGCTACGTACGTGAGGTGCTCCCCGGTGAAATAGTGGAGATGTCCCGGCACGGAGTCCGCACGGTGGACGTGGTCGAGCGGCCCGCGGACAAGCAGCAGGCGTTCTGCATATTCGAATACGTGTACTTCGCGAGGGCGGACAGCATGTTCGAAGGTCGGTGTTATATCACTACTTCAGCCTGCTGCACATGTTAACGATATATCGTAGCGATTTCAGACTGTGCAGATAAATCGAACGTTCCTAGTGTCTCCACACGCCTCCGATATCGGCGTCGATCGTCATTTCTCCGCAGACGCTCACGCAAGAAACACGTTATGGAAGATGATTACACGCTTGCGATATTAGGCCTGATTATGTGTTTAAAGAACAAAAAGGTGCGGAGTGTGTGGTGCAAAGATTGGCTCATGAAAAGGAAACGATTTTCTCATACCAACTTATTAAATGAGTCGAAAATTGCAACTGCCACCGATGAACGATAATCTACAACGATTTGTCATACACACGATCGATAAATCTGCGCAAATCGGTTTGCTCAGATTAATCGCTACGATATATCGTTACATGTGTACCAGCCATTACAGCGCACTGCGCGTCCTCTATTGCCGGCTCCACACGCAAACACGTGCCAAACACCGACCACAATCACCCAACACAAACACGGCATCCCCAGGCTTGGCGAACGTGCTATTGTGCCATTTGTCTTTGTGTGGAGGCGGCTTTAGATACATTGTAAACGCGTTTGTCAAACACCCTTTGATTTGTGACAAACACCGACACCGACGCCGACGCCGATCACTGGCAAACACAAACAAAAACAGGTAAATACCACATTGCGCATTGCACGTAGAACCGATGGCCGTTGGGGCGGAAAGGTTCTCGAGTGGCGACCACGTACCGGAAGGCGCGGCGTGGGTAAGGCCCCCCACAAGGTGGACTGATGACCTGGTAAAGGTCGCGGGAGTCCGCTGGATGCGGGTGGCGCAGGATCGGTCGTTTTGGCACTTTGGGGGAGGTCTATGTCCAGCAGTGGACGTCTTTCGGCTGATATGATGATGATGACCTATCCACACGTTCGTGTTTGTTGTTTGATGTCGCTGTTTGCCGTTGTTTGCCAAGCATGTGGAGCCGGCATATAACAACGCATTCAGGATGCTGATAAGGTTGCCGCGCTACTGTAATGCATCGGGGATGTTCGCGGAGGCGCGTACGGATGGCTTCCACGCTTTTATGCGTAAGCGAGTCGCGTCCCTGATGCACGAGTGTTCGCGGCAGCTCCAATGGACTCCTGAGCGCAGTTGCGGAAACGAAGGACAGTCCTATATTCTGCCAATGAACGAAGTCTCATAGCTCACAAGTGAACTATGTGAAATGAGTCACGTTTCTGACATAGCTTTAAGTAAACAATTGTTACTAACATATATGGATGTACCCTTTACTGCGAAATAAACATATCCTCGTATTCATTCATTCATATCTTCCTGAGACTTCTTACAAATAATACAATCTAATTTCATTTTGTTTATGTATGTATTTTTTGTCGGAATTGGTAAAAAGTAGGCTGGAAGAGGTCGTGATTCTGTACAATATAAGCACATTTTCCTTCAGTGTCCTACAATTTTATTGCATTGAGTGACATACATACCGTACAGGATTTCCCTAACTCAATGGAGTTTTCAGTACAAAATTTGAGGGTACATATTAGTATTCGTTTCCAGCCTCTACAACATACCATTTCTATGCGTTTTTAACCCCCGACGGAAAAAGAGGGGTGTTATAAGTTTGACGTGTCTGTGTGTCTGTCTGTCTGTGGCATTGTACAATTTGAACAAATTGACCGATTTGAATGCCGTTTTTTACCCGAAAGCTGACGTGTTCGAGATGGTTCTTAGCTACGTTTCAACAAAATCGGTTCAGCCGTTTTTGAGATATTGAACTTTGAAATGAAAATGTCAAGGGTTTTACAACTTTATCAAATTGTAGTTACTTATTAATAATCAATTGTTTTGTGAACAGGTCAAATGGTGTACTCGGCGCGTATGCAGTGCGGTCGCATGCTGGCCCGAGAGTCTCCCGTGGACGCGGACATAGTGTCCTCGGTGCCCGAGTCCGGCACGGCCGCGGCGCACGGCTACGCCAGACAGGTACCGAGTTACTGACATGTCACTGTCAGGGGCCTGTCCCACAAAACTGTACACAACAAGTCAGCAACATTGTTGAATTGCTGGCAAAATATCTTATAAATTAAGGTAAACGTCCGAGTACTAGTACTGTACTAGTAAATGGCATTGGCACTTTATGTCAGTGAAATATAGGTTAAATACGAAGTAAGAGGATTTTTCTTCATTCGAATTTAAGCCATGTCACTTTGATATAGAGTGCCCCTGCCAAATAGTAGTACAGCGTCGAGCACTCGGACGTTTACCTTATACTTCCCATAGTAACAATTACAAACTTTTAATATAACTTGTATGTCTTTGACGACCTCTGTAGTCTAGTTGGTAGTGAGTAGTGACCCTGCCTACGAAGCCGGAGGTCCCGCGTTCGAATCCCGATAAGGGCATTTATTTGTGTGATGAGCACGAATATTTGTTCCTGAGTCGTGGATGTTTTCTATGTATTCAAGTATTTATTTATCTATATAAGTATGTATATCATTGTCTAGTACCCATAGTACAAGCTTTGCTTAGTTTGGGACTAGTTCGATTTGTGTAAGCTAGTCCCCAAAAATTTTTTTTTCATTAATGTAAATTGTAAGATTTGTGATATAGGGCCTTGATCATCATCAGCCTATATACGTTCCACTGCTGGGCACAGGCTTCTATTGGACGATCGTAAGTCACTGGTCCAATGGCCTTTGGGTACTTGACATAGACCTTTGCATTTCTTCGCAGATGTATGCAGGTTTCCTTATGATATTTTCCATAAAAACTCAAAAAGCCGTTTTACGCAGCCTACACACAAGACAACATAATCAAGAAGTTACGCGAACTAAACGTTTTTTTAAACTTCCAGTCCGGAATTCCCTTCATGGAGGTTCTCTGCAAGAATCGCTATGTCGGTCGCACATTCATCCAGCCATCCACGCGACTGCGCCAACTCGGCGTTGCGAAGAAATTCGGGGCGCTCTCGGAGAACGTTTACGGCAAACGGATTGTGCTGATAGACGACTCTATAGTGCGGGGGAACACTATCGGACCGATCATTAAACTACTGAGGGACGCTGGGGCCGCTGAGGTGAGTTAATAGTGTTGTACATTAGTTGGAATCATGATTCTGTTGACTTTACTTAAATATAGGGTTTGGTGTCCGATGGCGCGCAAATGTTGGAGGCATTGAGGTGTATCTGATGTGGCGACAGCTGCGGTGGTGTGGCTTTGTCTTGATAAGCTAATCTTGTTGAATATTTTAGGTGTTCTATAATAGTAACATGTTCGACAGGTCCACATCCGGATAGCGTCGCCGCCATTAAAGTACCCGTGCTACATGGGCATCAACATCCCCACGCGGGAGGAGCTGATCGCCAACAAGATGGACGCGCCGAAGCTCGCCCAACATGTTGGTGAGTACCCTCATAATTGGTTTTTTTTTCGTTCCGTAGTTCTAGCATTGCCACGCGCTTTAAATACACTTCCACATGACTTGATACCGAAAAAGTCTGATAACAATATATAATCATAACCGGGCCAAGTGCTAGTCGGACTCGCGCACGAAGGGTTCCGTAGCATTATCAATAAAAAGATTTATTTTATTCTGTTTTTAGTATTTGTTGTTATAGCGGCAACAGAAATACATCATCTGTGAAAATTTCAACTGGAACTATCACGGTATCAGTGAGATACAGTCTGGTGACAGACAGACAGACAGTCGATCACGTAACGCATTGTACGAACATCGGGTAGGTCTAAAAGTCACTTTTTATATGGAAAATTGACAGTTAAATTGTACCGACGACGCGCGTTCGGAACGTTACGTGATTACCCCTTAGGTCCATTTGTGTATGATTGTCCCCAAATAACTATAGGTAGTTGGATGTGTGTAAGATCGTCCCATAATGTTTATCCATGTCCCCAGGCGCGGACAGCCTCGAATACCTGAGCGTGGAGGGGCTGGTGAGCGCCATCCATTACAACATGAAGGTGACCCCCAGCGACGGCGTGGGCGGGCACTGCACGGCGTGCCTGACCGGCGAGTACCCCGGCGGGCTGCCCGACGTCGACTGGTGAACAACATTCCATGACAATGTTGCTTGTTGCTTTCCATACAAACGTTTAACGGGGGTACAACACTACCTTATTGGCTACTTTCCTGAAAACAAATATTCATCCCGTCAGTTAGATTATCAAAAAACATTGGACACGTATTTTTTATTTTGTCAATCAAACAAAAAATTATGAAGATATAGCCCGTTAAAGTTCCGCGTGACGTCACATTATAGTACACGTTTAGCATGATGTGACGTCACGCGGTACTTTAACGGGCTATATCTTCATAGTTTTTTGGTTAATAGGGAACATTACTGCAATGTTCTGCCGCCAGAGTGCAGCACTAACACAATTAGTAAACAGTTTTTTTGACAACTTTGACAAGTCCTTCAAAGCTCTGGATCAAATAGTGAAGAAAATATTTCAATGAATAAAATGCATCAGTGCCGCGTAATTGGATGCAAGAATGAAGGGCATCATTCATTTCCGAAGGAAACGATGATATGAAAACTATGGGAAGCGGCAATACGTCGTAAAGCAAAAAAAAGCCCTCATCCACCTTTAAATGGCTATAGGATGCCATTTTAATATCACAGTACATGTATTTTATACACGAATGATAATAAAACGATTGTAGTTTAACGCGTTTTCATCAATTATTCGTTATTGTTTGTTAGGTAAATAAATATGACATTGTACGTCATGGCGGTTTGTTGGTGCCGGTTAATGTACGACCCGATAATACGCGTCCATCTATCGTTATCTCTCTCTTTTTGTATAAGTTAAAAAGAGATATAGATATAGAGGATGCCAATTATTGGGCCGTACATTAACCGGCACCGGTTTGTTTACGGGTTGTGTTAGTGTCGCCCCCTACGCAGAGCTTTGCGTAATGTTCCCTATGGACAAAATAAAAAAAACGTGTCCAATACTTTTCGACAATCTAACTGACAGACTAATTAGAATTATATTTTTTTTACCCACGAAAGTACCTAATTCCCCTCCAGACGTTTACTACGGTTGTATATACTGCAGGAGACCGGGGTCCGCTTTGGGACCTAATGCCAAGACTTTTGGGGGTCTATGGTAACTAGTTGATTAAAAAAAACTGTGCTTTTAATGAAAGTCCCGAGCGAGCTCGGGTGAGAATAAAGACACACAACGAATTTTCTCAGACATGAGCCCCAGTTAGATCTTATTTTCGCCCACGTAAACGGTCGTAATTTCATTGAAATAATACTAATAACTACACTGTTTAACGCACGTATTAAATGGCACTACGGGTGACATGTTTCGAACCCTTCGGGAGTTCTTCAGGAACTCCGCCCGTGCTGACATTTAATACGTGCGTTAAGGCTTATACACCCGCTAACGTCCTTGAGTCGTCGTTCGTATGGGCCAGCGCGCGACTGATCGGGCCTGCCGAGCCTCCGCGCTCGCGCATTTTGTAGGTATTTAAACATTGTAATTAAGATAATCATTTTATCTATTCAAACTCTGCGAATTTGTCTATAAATATTTAATAACTTTATTTGAGTACAAAAATTTAATTTATAATATCTATAGTTTAGTCATAATATTGAATAAACTTTACAAAAAGAGGTAACTTTGGGATTTTTTTCTATCGAGTGAAGTTCATTAGATCGCGTAACTGAATGCGACTTTGACTAGATTAGATCCTTAAGTAATACGTATTTTTTTTTTAGATTTTTAAACCCTATTTTCTACGTCTGAGATTGTTTTAAAAAACTCGAAAACGCTGCCGCTGTTGACTGTCGAGCCTTAAACCGTGTAGTCATTAGTATTATTGCAACATGTCTCACGAAAGTTTAAATTCGATTTTCATTGAAATCGTTGCCATTTTCGTGAACGTGATTACACATTTTGCTCGTTTAATAGTATAGGATAGGATATTATACGATATTCATTTTGTATGTCAATTTTAAAGTAGGTACAGTCAGGGGTATTAGTATACGTTCATAAATGAGGACATAAATATCTGTACACGCCTTTATGACATTGATATTAAATTCCTGTACAATGTTAATACCCCTGACTGTACTATTCGTAGTTATTGTATTATTTTTTTCAATCTCGTGGTAATATGACGATGTGATTGACTTTAAAAAACAAAATTTTATACCTAAAGCAGTAAAGTCCGATAAACGTTTGTATGGAAAGTGCGCCGGGCCGTTTCACCGTAAAGCGGGTGATCCATTGGCGAGCGAAATAGTTAGATATAGAGAAACTCTTGATAAAATTGTTCTATTTGTGAAAAATCGTTTAAATGGGCGAGAAATTGCAAATGGCGACTGGACTTTTTTATACGGTTGATCAACCCGGTTTTACAAATTTCCCATTTGTTATCCAAAAAAATAAGTTCACCCGTATTAAAAAACATACTTGAATGAAAAATCTGAAATCCATGCCCTTATAAGAATCTAATAAATTAAGTAAGTACAACTAGAACAGAATAATGTTTCCTATATAGAATTAATTTTTGTAAGCATTTTACTTCTACACTACGTCTGTGCCTTTTATATGTATCTTTAAAGTATATCGCGTATTTTTTAGAGTAAGTATTGTCGTGCTGGCTTCGACTTTAATGAATAAACATATTTTCTTGTTAATTACAGTAAAATGATCCAACATGCGCTAAATATAATGAATAAAGTTTTTATTTATCACACCTAGTACATTATCGGCCGTTTTCAATTTAAAATAAAGATGTCAAAATTTCAAGTTACCCTGTATTTGGTGGATTTATCCCATCGTATGCTGAGGCATTGATGCAAAGTATTTGAGCCTATCGTTTTATATCTCGAGGTCACATTTATTGATAGGCAAATTTTAAGAGGGGTTAAATCCATAAAATCAAGGTTTAAAGTGACCACGGAGACAACATGCATGCACATAAAAACGATAGGCCTTTTACTTTTTTCTCATACCCATGTGTACTATTGAAAGGATGCGTGTTGCAATATTTTACTGTAATATTATTTTTTATATTATGTATAAGGTAACTAATGCTCGAATCGATTCCTCTTTATAAAATAACGTTCGTATGTACACATTTAGTGAACGGGTGACCACCAGAGATGTGCTATAAGCTGTGTTTTCATATGTGTACTTGGCTAGGTGTCACGTATGTCTGGTAGATACTCACCCTAATAGGGAACATTACTGCAATGTTCTGCCGCCAGAGTGCAGCACTAGCACAAACAGTAAACCAGTAGAGGAAGATAGGTACTCACACACACATGCACAATTGATCGTCAAACGTGTGACAAGGATGCATGCATAGACAATACCGCAAGCGATAGCCAACTCTGCTAGTGTCGCCACCTACGCGCAGTTTTGCGTAATGTTCCCTATTGATTTAATTTTACTTAGTTGATCTAGAATTATCCTCGAATAGACAGATCTGATAGTAAAATGTTGATTTTTTTTCATGTTCACATCCGTTTCTACTATTTTATAATTATTACCAATTTTTGTGAAAAGATTTTATCCTGCTAAGGCCTGCACTATATAGTGCAGAGAATACAGTTGATATCGTCTGTTACTAAAAACGACCGACATAAAACAAATGCAATTATGTGCCACTTAGCAGAGTCTACACCGGACGCACGCCTCGCCCGTGGCACGTCTACACTGAGCGCGCACGTTCGAGCGAGGCGTGCGAGGCCGAGGCATGCGTCCGGCTAATGATTTAAATTCCTTTAAGATAATAAGTTCTTCCAGTACCTGGCCTTAGAAGGTTAAGAAAAAGAAGTTATTAGCCTTCAAATCAAATACTAGTTTTAAAATATGGGCCACACATGTATACTCTGTTATAGGCGTTAGCTGTGTCGTTCCGAAACCAAAGGTACCGTTTTGACGGCCATCAATAAGATAGAGTGTTGATGTTTCAACATACTGGCGCGGTGGCGGTGCCGGTCAATAGTAATTTTGAAAGCTAATGTCAAATTTACCGGCACCGCAGGCCGCGCCAGTGTGATCAGGCCTTAATGATACAATTAAAAATCGTCTTTATTGACAAAACGGTACTTTTCGCCTGCACATTTTTACTGATAGATTATATTCAAATTACAATCATAGTTCCCGGCATCGAACTAGAACATGCGCAGGAGTCGATTTACGTATGTAATCGGGCGGGGCGGCGCACCTTCGCGCATGCGCCATCTTGGTCGTGGTTCTACTTTGGTTCCGGGAATTATGATGAACTGTTTTGTTAAAGAGCGAGCTTTGTTTCTAGAACTGTTTCGAGTTAAGTGACAACTTTGCGCCGAAAGTATCTTCAGTTTTTCGGACCGTTATGAAACAAGTAGTATATTTATGTCACTAATTAACACCTTATGCAGACGCGGCGCCCCCTTATTCATAAAACTTATCAAACCCCTGTTAGGTAATTTCTTTTTCCGTTTCTCACAAATGTAAGCGTCAAAGTGCAAGTATAAGGAAATTTTAACTAAAATAGGTTTAATGGATGTTTAAGAATAAGGGCAAACTAAGACGCGCCTCACAACGCCTTGTGTGCATTTACCGAAATCTATAAATGGTCGCTTACATCCTGATTCTATTAGCTAATTCACTTAGGTAGTAATCTTTACATTTTCAACTTTATTTCATAGCGAGTTAAGTTTAAATTCCAAGCTGACACTTGAGATCCGTTGGCAGTAGTTTTAAATAATTTAAGTACATTCCACATTTGTGCCTTATAGGTTTTAGTGTAAGTATTGTTGTACGAATGTGCAACGTTATTATTGAGAGTGAATTAAATCATTTATTATAAGTTTTGTTTTTTATTTGATGCATGTGTATACTTACATATTACGTATGCCGCATGAATGTCCCAATTAAAAAAAACCCTACACAGCAAACATAGCTGGGTGGACTGCAAAAAATTACATAATGAAGGGCCTTAATCTAATCTATGCTTTAAATTTTTTCCATTGTGTAACGAAATTTATCCATATAAAATGTATGGGTAATGCCGTTACACAATAGAAAAAAGTTAAACCGTAGATTAGATTAAGGCTCTTAACTATGTACACATTTTTTGCAATCCACCCAGCTAAGAACTATCACGACAGAAGACTTTCGATTTAACCTCTTGTTACAAGAGAGCAAATACAAACCATACATGGACTGGAGGTTGCTTTGAAAGCGGACGTCATACATAACAGCTATAATGGTCCTTGGCGCTGCGGGCACGATAACACGACGCCTTTAGGTGTTCTTGGCGTTCAAGGGTTAACCTTATCGACGCTCTGTCAGAGAAAAGTTGCCAATCACACGCCAAATCAAACAGACATTTGGTGCGGAGTTAAAGCGCATATTGTAAGGTCCTATACGACCGTACTGTCAAAATGTCAATGCAAGTGCAGGAATAATGTCATAATAAACAAAGACTAAAATATATACTACTCAAAAGAAAATAAGGGCCACTTACATATTTCTGTTTTTGAGTAAATTTTTAGATGTAAACTAATTAATAAGTGACTAATTAATGATGTCCGGCCTCCTTCAGTATCCAACCTCTTTAATGCTGGTGTTTAAGTCTTACAGCTGGCCAGAAATTGAAGCAAATAAAAAAAACGAGTTTCAGGTCAAATTCCTTTCAGATGGAATCACAATTTTATTCTGTTAAAAAACTATTTCTGTCCATCTTTTGCTTCTTTGGGTCGGCATTTGAATTTCGTATTGTAGGTAGGGGGGAGGGAAGGGTGTCATTTTATAGGGGTTGGTCACCCCTTTCAAATGACACCCGATTTGTGTCTAGTAGACGCGTAGTTTTCCCTCAGACCAGCCTCAGCCGCTCCAGCTCCCATGGTGCCTGTAATTTGTTACGCAAGGGCGATAGGGCTGCTCTCCCGCAGCGCCGGAGCTGTATGATTTACAATATTAGTTACAGAACCGAGGTTGCCCACCCCCAAAAAAGACTAATTTGGTCGTAAGTCCACTAATTTGGTTTTATAGAACATAACCTCAAAAAATAAAAAATAAATTTTCGTGGTATAGTTGTTATTTTCTAAGTCGTCCGTTCTGCACTCAAGACCCTTTTATGCTACCGCAAATAACAAATAATACCAAGTAACAAATCAATGCATACAAATAGCAACCTTCTGTATGAAGTCACAAGGTCGATATTGCAGTATTAGGACTTCAAAGGCCGCACTCAGGTAGGTCGCCGGCCATGTAGTGTGTCCACAAGTTTTACAACTAATTGATAATGTTGGAAAGTGTTCGGCTAACTGTTTGATAATCAAGTATTTTTATTGTATTAGGGAATGTTTATTTTATGTAAAAGTAATAAAACACATACATATTAATTTCATATTAATATATTTATTCATATTGTTTCGTAAAAAAAAATATATAGCGTACATACAAATATAATAAATATATCATAATGACTGGAACAATAAATAATACATCAATGATAAAGTTGATGTCCAACAAAATATAATTGAAAAAAAAACTAAAAAAACATTTATTTTAATTATTTTCGGTGCTCGTACTGATACTCGAGTCGTCAGACTCGTCAGAGTCTGAATCTGTGACATGTATAATTATACTGGGATGATTATAGCTCCGAGCCATATTTAGTTCTATTTTATGAACATGCTCGCAGCAGTTCTTCCAGTGATGATTTGTTTTAATGACTGAATCCGTTATGAGATTAATCACTCCTTCACTGAATTTTGGGTCACTGTTGGCTTTCCTTACATTTCTTTTCAAGTTGCTCCACATTAATTCAATGGGATTTAAAATGCAGTAATAAGGCGGCAGTCTCAAGATCTCGCAGTTCTTCTTCTTCGCCAACTCGTCGACATAGTATGATTTTGTAAAAGTACGGTCCTTTAACTTATCCAGCATGTTTTTTTTTGTAGCCTTTGTACCATATGGAATGTTATGTTTTTTTAAAAAATCGGCAATTTTTTCCTTCTTTGTATTCATATTTGGTATTAGCTCTGTTTGACGCGAATGGTATGAAGCATTATCCAGCACGATTATACTGCCAGGTAATATATTCGGCAGCAGCTGCTTCTCGAACCACGATTCAAATAGATTAGCGTCCATATCCTGGTGGTAATCTGCACTACAGTTGGCCATATTTTTTGCCGATAGAAGTAAAGCTCCCGGTACCCAGCCAGTTTCCGATCCAGCGTGTAAAATTATGATTCGTTTTCCACGAGATGCTGGTACGTTCAATGCACATACATTTTCTTTATGTTGCCACCCTTTTTTTGAAACGTCGTGAGTGTCGTACCACGTCTCGTCCAAGTAGATTATAGTTTTACCATCTTCACGGTGTTTTGTAGCAGTGACACTTAAAAGTGACTGAATATGTAATGAACAATGTTAGGTACTGGGAATCGGTCGGCTTTGCCTAGCATCATTGTTCTAAAAGACACCTGCACTTAATGAATGAACTTACTGATAAGACTTTTACAGATTTGCAAATTAAAACCATTTGAAAAAAAGTCCTACAATAACATTTATTGTGGACCCACTACATCGCTGCAACGCAGACCACCGGTTGAGTATCCATTTCGATGACACAATGCCTTTACTAACAAGTAAATCTATTACTATATCGACCTTGTGACTTCATACAGAAGGTTGCTATTTGTATGCATTGATTTGTTACTTGGTATTATTTGTTATTTGCGGTAGCATAAAAGGGTCTTGAGTGCAGAACGGACGACTTAGAAAATAACAACTATAACTATTGATTTCCTAACTTTGGGGAGGGGTGGGGGGGGGAGTTCCTACCCCTTCCCCCTCCCACCCCCCTCCCTACAATGCGAAATTCAAATGCAACCCCGGTTTCTCTCGCCGAGCCATCCAAAATGTGTGGGATCGGTTCCAAGAGACTGGCAGTGTTGCAAGAAGGCCTGGATCGGGCAGGGTGCGAGCGACTACGGCACAAGAGGATCGCTACATCCGATTGAGTGCCCGTAGAGAGCGCTCTGTGATGGCACGTAAGTTACAAAATCGCCTACGGTTGACAACGGGGACTCGTGTTAGTGACCAAACGATACGTAATCGACTGCATGAAGACCAGCAAAGGTCCAGACGCCGAGTAGTACGAATTCCTTTATCTAGAGTTCAACGTGGAAATCGTTTAAGTTTTTGCCGCGAACATTCAGATTGGAGCATGAATCAATGGGGTATGGTGCTCTTCACAGATGAGTGTAAAGTGAAGCTTTGTAGTGATGCTCGGCGGATTAGAGTATGAAGACGACAGGTTGAGAGATATTCCGATGTCTGCATCAAGGAAATTGACCGCTTTGGAGGTCCTAGTGTGATGGTTTGGGCTGGGATTAGCTTACAAGGCAAAACTGAGCTGGTTTTCTTAAATCAAGGCACAGTAACTGCACAACGGTACATCGATGAAGTCATCAGGCCTCATGTGATTCCATTCTCACAGAGAGTGGGGCCAGGGTTCTGGTTAATGCATGACAATGCCCGCCCACACATAGCTCGGGCCACTCAGACTGTACTGGATAACTCCCATATTCGTGTCCTACCATGGCCAACGTATAGTCCGGATTTAAATCCAATAGAGCATATGTGGGACCAATTAAAACGAAGGGTTAGGGAGCATGAGCAAGAGGTTCACAACCAGCAACAGCTTATGGATGCTCTGAAACGTGCGTGGGAAGAGATACCTGATGAAAACATCAGAAACTTAATCGAGAGTATGCATTCAAGGCTCCAGGAGTGTGAAAACAGGAGAAGAGGACACACCCGTTACTAAACCATTAAAAAAAACAGCTTGTGTCAGTTTTTGTTTTGTTTTGCAAAGAGTTTCTGTTTAGTTTTTGCTGTTGACAATGGACTAATTTCATGTTAATTGAAATAAGTGAAACAATTGACTACACAATTAAATGGTTATTAGCATAAGTTAAAACAAAAGCCTTGTTACATGTTATTTTAATAAATATACATTACTGTTTACTATATTTTTCACGTAGCAATCAAAATTCTTAGTGGCCCCTATTTTCTTTTGAGTAGTATACATACTGAGATAGACAGGCAACTCGACCAAACTGAGAAGGCATTTAATGCTTGCGTAAACAGGCGCAATCTCATACTCATTTATTTATAATGGATAGATTATACGTCAAGGAAATACTAATACTACAAATGCATTGCTTATTGAAATAAATCATAAAATTTAAATTATAAATTTAAAGTATGATTAATTTAAGATCCTTAATGTAATTAAAATTCACAGCAACATTCAATTCTTAAGGTGGTTCGATTGCCCTACAAAACGTTATTTGACATTCGCAGGCTAACAGCGTGATATTTTAAGAAACTTAAATAACAAACTCTCATCAATTGGCTTCGCATTTGCGCCAAATTCCCCCTTTCCTAGAATAAACTTGTATAAACTAGATTAATTTGAGAAAAATAGTTTTCCCAAAATATCACGTCCCAAACCAATTTCTCAAATTAATCTAGTTTATACAAGTTTATTCTAGGAAAGGGGGAATTTGGCGCAAATGGGAAGCCAATTGATGAGAGTTTGTTATTTAAGTTTCTTAAAATATCACGCTGTTAGCCTGCGAATGTCAAATAACGTTTTGTATGGCAATCGAACCACCTTAAGATCTAATTAATCATCTCTTCTGCGATACTTAAAACTTTTCTTTGAATGTACAAAACATACAAAAAGTGCGTCGATCGCAGGGTTTGAACCCCGGCTCATCGACTCCAAATACCGCCGTCTGTACCCCTAGGCTACTGATGTCTTATGACAATACGGCGAATTTTGAAATACCTTGACAGCCTAGCCTAGCAACCGCTAGAGCTTCAGAGAGTTCGCCATCTATCAAGAAGGTGGCACTATTTTCAATAAGAAACTGGATTTGCATTAAGTTCTAAGTTCGCATAGCATAAACACACGTTTGGTGTTAATGAATGTCTTTATACACTAAAATATAATAAGTCGCTAATCTAGGTTACGCTTATCATCCTATTCGACTGTAAAGGCAATAGTATACCAAATGATGTACGCTAGCTACATCTATCAGTCGTTGGCGTCGAAAAGGTTAACACGTACCCTGTCCGAGTGCCCCCAACGATGGGTCATGCACAGCATAATGGGCAGATTAAACGAGTCCGTGCTTCCGCAATGGATTCAGAGCTGCAAACTGGAGGCACACTTGGACGTGTGACAGTCAGATAATATAATAGGCTTGTTGCGTGGTGTTAAAATTGGTAACGTCGTGTTGCTAAATGGATAGTAAACCATCAAATGATTGTAATAAAGTATAAATTACAAAATATAATTCAAATCATAAACAGATATGAACCTTGAAAGTTTAGTAAAAAAAAGTTTTTTTATTTATTATCCAAGAGTAAAAAAGGTACCAATAGAATCCTTACGCTTTTATAGAAACAAATTTGTACTACAACTATGGACCTAAACGCAGTATTTCGCGACCGAAATAGAAATTTACTTCATTTTCTATGCAACGCACAGTGTTTTATGAACCCTGTTTTGGTCTCATCTAGTTTTTTTTACAGAATTAAATAGCTTTTGTTATTTAAATCACTAGACTGAAAGTCCCACATTGATATCTCTTCTAGTTTATTTTTAAAAAAAAACGCAAAGTTTGGCATTATCCGGGTTACCCGAAACACAAAAACCATTTTAAAAAATAAACTATGAAATATAATTCAATTTTAATTTCATGTGTAGAATGCACATATAAAGACATGTATTTGTACCAATTTTCGTACATCAACAATAAACAGATACTGAAATATTCTAATTTTTCACACTTTTCGTTATTATTTTTAATTTTTTAGAAAATTAGAGTCTAATACCGCGTTATTTAGAAGTTATCATTAAATGTTTGTTCGTCGTCAGTTTAGAAAAAATAAAAACTACATTCAAAGATTTTCAAAAAAGCCGGCCGGTTTTAATACACGGCAGGGAATCGAACCCAGTCAAATCTGTCTAGAAAAACTGAGTTCGTTTTGAGGACGACCTAGACACATTTTGTACAGATTGGCGAACACTAGCACTGGACCGAGACAAGTGGCGGTTTGCCCAGCAGTGGGACACAATATAGGCTACAAAAAAAAAAAAAAAGGGGTTATTACATTATCCTAAATTAGGCACCCTGATGTCATTCGTTTCGCCCGTTCCAATCGCACCAGTTTCCTTGCTCTTTACCTAACCCAAAACGAAAATACGGGTTTTCATGGCGCTATGCATTGCAGATGAATCGAAAGACGCTCAACTCTTATATACATTTATTTACACAATTTTTAGCACTATTCACATCAATTCAAATGTGTCTGTTTCCTTGCTCTTTACCTAACCCAAAACGAAAAAACGGGTTTTCATGGCGCTATGCATTGCAGATGAATCGAAAGACGCTCAACTTTTATATAAATTTATTTACACAATTTTTAGCACTATTCACATTAATTCAAATTTGTCTGTTTCCTTGCTTTTTACCTAACCCAAAACGAAAAAACGGGTTTTCATGGCGCTATGCATTGCAAATGAATCGAAAGACGCTCAACTTTTATATAAATTTATTTACACAATTTTTAGCACTATTCACATCAATTCAAATTTGTCTGTTTCCTTGCTTTTTACCTAACCCAAAACGAAAAAACGGGTTTTCATGGCGCTATGCATTGCAGATGAATCGAAAGACGCTCAACTTTTATATAAATTTATTTACACAATTTTTAGCACTATTCACATCAATTCAAATTTGTCTGTCTAAGTATAATTTAATTTAAATAGCCCTATGCTAAACGAGGAACTAGGTTTCACTTCATATTATAATATACTAGTCTTTACCCGCACGGACTTTGGTACCAATTTTCGTACCTTTAGTTTCGGGTTGAAAAGTGTGCTGTGTTTTATTCCATGTTTTAAAATGTCTCTATGCCTAATTTCATCTAAATCCGATCAGCCGTAATTGCGTGATTGAGTAACAAACATCCAAACTTCATCATCATATCAGCCAAAAGACGTCCACTACTGGACATAGGGCTCCCCAAAGAGTGCCACAATGACCAGTCCTGCGCCACCCGCAGCCAGCGGACTCCCGGGACCAGGCAGGCGCACCCAAACTGAATTCCACATACATTATTAACATCATATTAAACAAATATCCTCATTTTTTGGCGAAGGTGGTTCGTTCTTTCTGCCAACCAATTTAGATGATTTTTGGCGGGGAGATACTTTGAAACGGTAAAGAGGACAGAGGATATTTTTATCCCGGAAATCAGGGGTGAAATGGGGAGTGATGCCTTTGGAAGTCTAATAGCGTATTTGCTCTTAGATTTTGTACAAAGGTGCGGGCAAAAACTAGTTATTATATAATAGACTAATAGTATCTAAAGGCAGTACAGTCGCCATCACATACATCGGAGCAAACAAGCACGTCACAAACATCGGAACACACCTCTATTATTTCAAGGCATTAGGGTGCATGTGCCGATATTTTTGAACACCTATAGTGTACCTATGTATGTGATGGCGACTGTACATAAACAGTAAAAAATTCAAACCTGTTTTTTGTACAGTCAGAATCGTATAGTTCTAGTTAGTAGCAGCCTAAAGTAGCCAAATATATCGTAACACATACTGTAATAAAGACGTCTTCCGATATATTTGGCTACTTTGGCTGATATATTTGGATGGTATATGATGCTGACTATATTTTACAATGATATTTGCTGTTGTCACTCTGGTACAACATTGTCCAAAGCGGCAAAGACACGTCTAGTTGCATCACACAAGCTTATATGTACTCGTAAATTGTAAAATGTTCGTGAAAATCTTGGATGCATCTGAAAACTTAACAAATCGAGGAATAGGGCAAGCGTGAGTTGAATCCACTAGATTTAATAACGTTTTATGACAAGTGTTTGCTATTTTTTATTTTGATTTACAAAAAAGATTAAGGTGGTTCGCTTGCCATACAAAACGATATTTGACATTCGCAGGCTTACGGCGTGATATTTTAAGAAACTTATGTAACAAACATTCATAAATTGGCTTCCCATTTGCGCCAAATTCCCCCTTTCCTAGAATAAACTTGTATAAACTAGATTAATTTGAGAAATTGGTTTGTCACGTGATATTTTGGGAAAACTAGTTTTCTCAAATTAATATAGTTTATACAAGTTTATTCTAGGAAAGGGGGAATTTGGCGCAAATGGGAAGCCAATTGATAAAAGTCTGATACATTAGTTTCTTAAAATATCACGCCGTTAGCCTGCGAATGTCAAATAACGCTTTGTATGGAAATCGAACCACCTTAAATCAACAGTGTTCCGTAATTGAATTTAGTGAGTTCAAATAGGGGTGTAGACTCATGTTAAAATTGATAACATAGTGTCGCTAAATGGGTAGTAAACCATCAAATTATTGTTATAAATAAAGTATACATTAAAAAATATAAATAAAATCATAAAAAGACCTTCGAAGTTTAGAAAATATATGCAGTTTTTTTTTGTTGTGCAAGAGTAAATTGAAAGCTATCAATAGAATCTTTATGCTATTATAGACACAAAATTTTGTGAGAACCCATATAGTTGAACGCGAAATACTGTGTCTAGGCAGGGGCGGTTCACTCTAGTGATCCCGTCGCGCCGCTACAAGTACATGCCGGCGGCCGCCAAATTGGCGGCCCATTAGTAGCTGCCGCGCGTTGGTACGGGACGCTCGCACGGGTCGCAGCGCGTTGCATGCGATAGAAAGGGATGGCCACATTTAGGCACGTTTGGCGTACCGAAACAGAGAATTTGTTAACAGAGAGCCTTCTGTACGTAGTACTATTACTTATTCTGTGGTCTAGGTCCATAACCTGGACACAGTATTTCGCGACCGAAACAGCTATTTACTGGATTTTCCATACAACGATTAGTACAAATAGCGGATTGTGACGTCATACTTTTAAGTAATTTAGTATGAAGCGTTTTCGGCTGCCGCCAGCAAGGACAATGTTAGTCTCAAATTTTTGGGTGTTTATGTTTTTTAATTGTTGTTGCTCCGATACAAACATTTGTTCCTCTCCAAAAACTAGTTCGAATGGCAACCGAAAAAAACTTAGTCCACGCCCCTATTGCGTTTGCCAGATTGTTCTAGCTCTACATTCTCTAACAATGTTATGTTATGAGTTATGACGAATGAAATAATTTGTGCTAGTAACTAGCGAGAGTAGATTTACAGTAAAAGTGTCTCAGTTTTTTTTGACATCATCGTCCATCAGCACTAGTAAGAAATAACAAATCATGGCATCCCGCTCTCCCGCATAGCGGGTTATTCCCACCTGTTACTCTATTTCTATTACATTTGTAAAACCAGTTCTTAAGGCGCTGTCAACACTAAAAACGCGCAGAGTCTATATTTGTATAGGAGTAAACGAGAGCGCGTGTTACTTGGGCGGCCAGGTCTTAGAAGAAAATAATGAATAAATATTGAAATAAATAAAAAGTAGCCGAAAAAACCTCGCGTGATTTGTGCACTAGCTGAAGATGGTGACGTCTTAGACAAAATGGACAAGTTAGGACAGTCAACGACGGGCGTTGCACCAACTTACGATTGACCGAGCGACGTTAAATATAGAGCTGTAATTCCATAGAAACTTGTCAAATTTCCATACAATCAGATTTTAACGAACACCGCTTACGTTTCCAGACGGTTTGGTGCGGACCCATCCAAACCAAAATAGACAAACTAGGAATGTGGCCAAATATATTTTTAACCCACCTAGGAAATAATAGTAATAACTCCACTCTCAGTTAAAACAGTGACCTATAGGGCCGTCAGTATCATTCTATAAATATCAGTATCAGTCTATAAATGTACACAAATCAGTCTATGACCCTATATTACCTTGTTATTTCTCTAAACTCATTTGTTCTACTACTAGTCGACTATCACAGTCCTCACTAAAGTGTAACAAAATAGTAAGTAACTCGCTTCTAAATAAGTGACCTGGGTACAGTACATGATTCCAAAGTAACTTGTCAGGTCACAGCACACTTAACGTCATCGCCCCGGCTCGGTACAAGGTACAAGGGTGAGACGTGTTGGAACAAGGCGGGTGAAGCGCCATAGATAAGTGTGCTTCGACTTTTATAACAGGCATGATGCCTCATGTAAACATTGATAACGTAGTGTTGCTAAATGGATAGTAAACCATCAAATTATTGTAATAAAGTATAAATTATAAAATATGGACCTTCAAAGTATCAAAAACAATATGCATTTTTTTTATTGTCTAAGAGTAAATTTAAAGCTACCGATAGCTTCCTTACGCTTTTATAGAAATCAAATTGTAAGACAACTATGGACCTAAACGCAGTATTTCGCGAGCGAAACCGCAATTTACTTGATTTTCCATACAACGGTTAGTACAAATAACAGGTGTGACATCATACCTGTGTCAATTAGTATTCATGAAGCGTTTCGCCTGCCGCCAGCGAGGTCAATCTTTGTCTCAAATTTTTGGGTATTTATGTTCTATAATTGTAGTTGCTCCCATACAAACATTTGTTCCCCCCCAAAAACTGGTACGAATGGGATCGTACAAAAATCTTAGTCATCATCCCTACTGCTATAAGGTATTTCCCCATTCGGGAGCTCTGGCAACCTTACCACCCGGAACAACACTACATACCTACATAGCAAGTGCCAGTGCTACTATGACTCAGGTATTCCTTCATGCCGAGGCAATATTACCCCATTCGAGAGCTCTGGTGACCTTGACAGCGGTTCACAGGCTGTGTGTCCCCACGACCGCCTCAATGTCCTCAGGTTCCTTGGCACAGGACGCAGTTAAGCCCAAAGGTTCGCCGCCTGTGATGAGCACATCTTCTATCCTGACGTGTGTTCCGGACGGATGTATTGTGCCGGTGCTGTTACGAGCTTGCGTTAGTGACGGTTAAGGTGAGACGTGTCGGAACAAGTCGGGTGACGGGGCCATAAGTGTGCTTCGACCTTCATAGCTGCAGTCTATAAGGTATTTCGGGGGCTCTGGCGACCTTACCACCAGGCACAACACTACCTACATAGCACATGCTGGTACTCAGGTATTCCGTCATGTCGAGTCAGTATTACCCCATTCTAGAGCTCTGGTGACCTTAACAGCGGCTCACAGGCTGTGTTTCCCCACGACCGCCTCAATGTCCTCAGGTTCCTTGGCACAGGACGCGGTTAAGACCACAGGCTCGCCGTCTGTGATGAGCACATCGTCTTCTATACGGATGCCGATGCCACGGAACTCTGGGGGCACTGATGTGTCGTCCGGACGGATGTATATCCCTGTGGGGAGAAAAAAAATGCATTTTTGGTGCAGTCAAGTGCAACAATATGTATGTGATTTTATGGGTTCAAATTCACCAAACGCAGTATTTTGTTGACATTTTCATCCCTTTTTCAACTGTTGTAACATTTTCGCTAAGAAACTTTATATGTAGTCTCCTGAATCATCATTTCCTTGCCCTTATCCCATTTATTTGAGGTCGGCGCAGCATGTCTTTTTCTTCCATACTTCTCTGTCAGCCGTCATCTCATCACTCACTTCTTTTCTCTTCATATCGTCTCTCACACAGTCCATCCACCTTTTCCTTGGCCTACCTCGTCTTTTGCATCCATCAATAATTGGCTGACCTATTAGGAAGTTAAGAGATGGTTATCAAGTGTGTAACCGACCTGGTTCGACCGTGACGACCATGTGCGTGTTGACGGGCGCGTGTCGTCGCACCAGCGGCGTGTCGTGCACGTCCAGCCCGAGGTAGTGCGACACGTGGTGAGGACAGAGCCGGTACGCTTTCTACAACATCAACATTTTACCTATGTAGAAAAGCAAGGGGTGAATAGAAAGGGGGGGGGGGAGGGTCTATGGAAGGGCAATAATAGGGGTGTAGACTCAAAATTTATGATTACTCCAAAAGAAGTTACGCGGACGACATGGTGTTGCTGAGCCCTTGCATCAGTGCGTTGAGGAATTTGCTAGCCGTATGCGAGCGCTATGCTGCAGCCCAAGACCTCAAGTACAACGCGACGAAAGAGAGATGGATTTGAGGGACATTGTCTCAGAAAGTTGTAAATTTGTTGAATTTACAACTCTACCCCGCTGTACATGCATAACCGCACACTTATCGACACCAAATTCCATTTTGATGGCGCTACTGAAGACTTCTGTTGTTTTCAGTAGTTCCAACAGGTCATGTCTATTCGGTGCAAATAGCTTGAGGTCATCCATATAGAGCAGATGAGAAATTACCTCACCCTCTCTCCGTAGCCGGCAACCTAGCCCTGAATCCTTCAGCAAGGTGCTGAGTGGATTCAGCGCTAGGCAGAACCACAGAGGACTCAGGCTATCACCCTGGAAGATCCCACGTTCAATCCTTATATAGTCCTGCGAGCCAGAGGGGCCATCTCCTCCCCCCGGTTGACGAAGAACCGTGATCCACTGCCCCATGCAAGCGCCTAAGAAGGATCTCAGAACTGCATCAACTTTATACAGCTCTAAGATGCTCCTCAGCCATGAATGAGGCACCGAATCATAGGCCCTCTTGTAGTCAATCCAGGCGGCCGAGAGGGCACCTCTGTTCCGCCGGACTCGTTGGCAAATGGTCATTTCTATGAGGAGGAGCTCTTTAGTACCACGAGACCGAACCCTACATCCATTTTGAGCAGGAGCGAAAACGTTGTTCGCAACGATGTGTGCGTTAATTTTTGCTCTCAAAATGGATGTTAGGAGCTTGTACAGCGTAGGCAAGCACGTGATGGGTCTGTAGTTTTTCGCTTCCGTGGACCGACTTATAGAGCAGGGAGGTAATACCAGTTGTAAAGAAAGATGGCAGGGAACCGAGCTCAAGGGATTGCTGGAACTGTGTTGCCAAACGTAGGTGTGAGCATCGAAACCATTTCACCCAGAAGTTGTGCAATCCATCCGGCCCAGGACTTATTATTATTATTATTATATACATACGTCAACGTTTATATGAACTGACAGCTGTTCCATAGGGGTGTAGACTCAAAATGTATTACTACTCCAAAAGAAAGAAGGCAAAAAAATATGCCTAGTGACGAAAATACCATTCAGATATTCAAAAAATTACGAAGCTATAACCGTTTTAATATTGCTTGTTAGAGAGAGAAAACGCTCGGGGATCGTGACATCACGATTCCCGAGCGTCATAGTAAATGACAATCGTTTCATAAGAAGGTGCGTTTTGCGGAAAAGGGACAGAGTATACCCCCTCTTAAAGCTTTGGACACTCATACATAACAGTCATAACTTAGTGATTATTTATTTATTACTTTTGTCTTCATTTGACTACATTTTTAATCCTTTTTCGAGAAAATACAATATTATTGATTATTTTATTTAGTGTCTACACCCCTGTTCATAAAAAGAAGCTGATTTGACTTTTGTCGTTGCCGCGGTGGGAATTGTTGCTACCTCTGTGAAAAGTCTAATAATATATTTGCTTTGCTATTAGAAATATTACAAGTACAATCTTATATTACCAACCGCTTTTTTCTGTATACCGTCAACAACTAATCATTGAGATGATTCTAAGGAGCCCAAACTCAACGGGGTTACGTCGGTTAAGTACTGAATTCCCATGGCCACCTTCTGTCTCCATCATCAGATCAGCTCGATGGTACGGTCAGCCTAACAAGGGGCTAAACACCTTTGTACCGTGTCGCATTAAACGTCATGTTAAACTGCCATATGAAGTTGTCAAACGAGTTAAAACGACAAGGTACTTGGGTGTTCAGCAACTTATGAGGCCGACTGTACCCATAATATTGAAATGACAACATTTCATAATTTTTAGCCCTTAGTTCGATTAGCTCATTGTATTATACTCGAAAAGAGGAACACGGTGGTAGTTTTATATTTCCAGTATTATTTAATAAAAAAAAAAAAATAAAAAAAAAAAAAATTGTTTATTTAAAAGAAACAAAATACAACATACGTTAACCCATGGTCCCACACTAGGCTAAGCCTGTATCGTGGTGACCGTTTGAAAAACATTAACAGTAAAAGTTTGTTCGGGTAGGTAATCTCTATTTCTTATTATAAAACAAATGGCAATGTGTGCTTGTATATGCGTGTGTGTGTGTGTGTGTTTGAGTGTGTGCGCGCTACCAACTTATAAATAAATAAATGCTAAGCTAAACAACATTTTTGATGATTTGTTCAGTTTCAAGATAATTAAGGCTGTTTAACCAGACGAATAATTTACGCTTGGCTTCTGGAAGGGATGCATTTTTAATATCACATAGTTTGTTAACTTTGTTATATAGGTATGGATGAAAATAACTAGGAAAGCGTTTAAAGAAAGACGTGTTACAGTGCGGCATTGAAATCTTGTACACCCTTTTGCGCAGTAGCTGTGGATATATTTCCAAAGAAATGGTCTTACGATGAACCAAAAGGACGACTCTCAGATACATTAACTGCCTAACAGTGAGAACGGTCCATTCTTTATATAGTGTTGTAGTGGAGAATAACCGAGGCTTCCTGAGCATGACTTTTAAGATGAGTCGTTGTGTTCTTTCTAAACTTATAAGGTGCGAGCTGGCGGCACCACCCCAAACCGTAATGCAATAAAATAATATTGGTTGGCAAATTGAAATGTACACTAATTTTAAGATGTCTTTATCAGCGGAATTTCTAAGTAATTTTACTACATATACCAGTTTTCTAATCCTAGAGGATACAGATTCTATATGAGCCTTGAAGTTCAGTTTTTCATCAAGTAAAATTCCTAGGTATTTAATCGAGCGACAGTTAGTTATGGAATCATCAGTCCTTGAGTTACTTAATGCTGCGTTTGAGGCTATTACAAGATCTGGGCGATAAGTTGGAGCTGAAGCGGCCGTCTTGTGAAAACAAAGGTATTTCGTTTTGGGAATATTTAACGTAAGCAAATTCCTTGCTAGCCATTTAGATACTTCAGCCAGGCCGTTTACAGTCGCTGAGAAACATGATTCCCAAGATGATTAATGGAAAACGATTGCAGTGTCATCTGCATAACAGACAACTTCGGCGCTTTTAAGCTTCATGTTCAATTTTTAAAAAATGCATTCATTACAAACCCAATTCTACTGCAGAGTAGGCACCTTGTTTTTAAAGTTTAAATGTAATTTTTGGGTGGGTTACATATGGTTACATTGACGCCGTCTTGACAATGTTTGTTTTTAATTTGGTATATGTAAACAAGACTTGTAAAGCAAGGTGCCCTTTCTACAGTAGAATTGGATTTGCTATGAGTGCATTTTTAAAAATTCGTTAAAAATTTAACATAAATAATACAGGACATATAAAACTACCAGCGTGTTCCTCCTTTCGTGTATAATACAAGGAGCTAGTCAAATCAAGGACTTAGAATTATTAAATGTTGTCAATTGTCATCCAAACTGTACCTTTACCCAATATTTTAGCTCAATCGGTTGAAGATATCTGCTTCAATATTGAGTTGCAAGATTCCACCCGAACAAACATAGTTACATAGGATTGCAAGAAAGGTTGTAATAAAAATTGACGTGGTGGTACGTACCCCTATCAGTTCGCTCCCGTCTATGTTCCTCGGTAAGATCCCTTCCTGCTGCAGCTGCCGGCCCAGCAGTCGGCACATGGTGTCGAACAGTTGGTCCAACGCTGGCCTATGCTGGCCCAGTATGTCTATTAGCCGCTTCTGAAAGGAAACAAATAAATAAATTACTACAACTTAACAAAACTGAAAAACCCCCGACATTGTATTTCAAAGTTCAATATCTCAAAAACGGCTGAACCGATATAGTTGAAACGTAGCTAAGAACCATCTCGATCACGTCAGCTTTCGGATTAAAATCACCGCATTCAAATCGGTCCATTCGTTTAGGAGCTACGATGCCACAGGCAGACACATAAACACACAGACATGTCAAACTTATAACACCCTTTCTTTTTCCGTCGGGAGTTAATAATAAATAAATATTAAGGGACAATATTACAATGTTTTGTATTTTTTAAATTTGTATGATCCTAGTTGGTCGAAATAAATAAATTTAAATTTAAATTACACATATCGAACTCGTCCCATAGTTAGCTCAATAAGGCTTGTGTTATGGGTACTAGACGGCGATATATTTCATCATCATCATCATCGTGTCAGCCGAAAGACTTCCACTGCTGAACACATAGGCCTCCCCCAAAGAGTGCGCCACCCGCATCCAGCGGACTCCCGCGACCTTTACCAGGTAATCAGACAACCAGGGAGGCTCGCGCGTGTTGCCGACCGCTGCTGTACGTGTCATGTATTACTTACTTGTACTGATAGAATTAGCTCGTATAATATCCTTTGGTGTTTGGTGAACTTGCCAGAGACCGGCCACGTGCGGGATATGTCCGAGTTGTACAGCCACCGCTGGCTCCCTAAACATACAAAAATATAATGTTACGGTTTAACTTATAATAATAATACAAATATTTATTCATCCACAATGGGGAATTTTTCTGGTGCTAAGGAAGGTTATTCCTAACACCAAAAAAAGAATCACGCACTTCTAAAATTTTCATATTTTAGAAGTGCGTGATTCTTTTTTTGGTGTTAGGAATAACCTTCCTTAGCACCAGAAAAAAGTTGCAGACTTTTCCGCTGCGACAATTATTTTTGAAAAATATAAACAGTTTCCTCACTTACGTTTTGGGTTTAGGACGGCGAATGAGACACTTTCCTTGATCCGTCTAATATTACAATTTTTTTTCTAAATATTTGACCCTGGTAATGACAAATATAGCTGCTGCAGCTGTCAATATAATTGCCAGTGTCAGTTTACCACGGATTTTTAAGATATTTTATTGTAATATGAGAAGGATCAAGCAAAGTTTCTTATTCGCCGTCCTAAACCCAAAACGTAAGTGAGAAAACTGTTTATATTTTTCAAAAATATTTGACGCAGACGCAGGTGATATGTCTGCAACTTTTTTCTGGTGCTAAGGAAGGTTATTCCTATCACCAAAAAAAAAATCAGGCACTTCTAAAATTTTCATCCATTCCCAATTGTTATACTGCATTTCATTTGCGAAGGCGGGATTCCACTTGAAACTAAACAATGAAGCTCATAATGTTTGTCTTTTGTTGTCGAATTGTTTTAGTACCTGAGCACTTCAAATTGGCACGTGTTGGTCCCAGCTAATTATTTACACAGATATTTTAATTATAAAAACGTTGGACAAAAATCTCATAAAAATATATAGGATTCATTCACTTTCTGAAATATTTTCTTCCAAACTTGAGGTTTCACATTGTATATTATTATAAATATTGTTGACTTCAGAAACGATCAAGACTATTAAGTTGCGTGTAAAACACCACGCCGCAAAAGGGTCTTGTACTTTTTTTTCGGTATCTCTAAGCCTATTGTTATCGATAATGAACGTCTCAAGTGGAATCCCGCCTTCGTAAATGAAATGCACTATACTGTTGTTGCTCCGCCCCCGCAGCGCGCGCATTGTAGTCTAGAACCGCTGATAAGGTGGGTACGAATTTGAGCGGCTCAGCCTGAGGCATGCTCGCCCCGCGCGGCGAGCTGCTCGCGAGCAATTTGTCGTAATTTGTTGCACATAAACATTGCGCGGGTGAGGCAGAGTGCTCGCAGTGAGCCGACATTGTGCGTCATTCAAAATGGCGTCAGACACGGTGATAGCCCGCGGCTGCGTTTATCAGAATTTACCGAATTATTAACAAATTTGAATTGACAGTTTTATTTAAAAAAAATACTAATAAAAACACGCACGGCTCAGCATCTTGAACAAATTTGTGCGCGTCTCGCCAACAGACAAGTATAAACTTGTCATTCTGCCCGCAGCACGCTCGGATACACGTCCAAGTCCTTTGAGCACGGTCAAAAGACCGACTTTCGGCGGCTCGCCGCGCGCCGCTCGCGCGCTGCTCACGCACGGCGCGTGAGCGCGTACGAATTTGAGCAAAATAGGTGAGCCGTGCGTGCCTCAACCCGAGGCTGCTCTAATTCGTACGCAGCTTTAGGGGTGCTCCGGTACCTACTCCTGCAAGTTGCTAACATACCCGAGTCGACGAGAACCATCTCCTCTCCGCGCAGCAGCTGGTTGTTGGTGACGTAGTGTATGTGCGTGGCGCGGGAGCCGCCCGCGACCACGGGCGGGAACGCGGTGTGCTCCGGTACTCCTGCAAGTTGCTAACATACCCGAGTCGACGAGAACCATCTCCTCTCCGCGCAGCAGCTGGTTGTTGGTGACGTAGTGTATGTGCGTGGCGCGGGAGCCGCCCGCGACCACGGGCGGGAACGCGGTGTGCTCCGGTACTCCTGCAAGTTGCTAACATACCCGAGTCGACGAGAACCATCTCCTCTCCGCGCAGCAGCTGGTTGTTGGTGACGTAGTGTATGTGCGTGGCGCGGGAGCCGCCCGCGACCACGGGCGGGAACGCGGTGTGCTCCGGTACTCCTGCAAGTTGCTAACATACCCGAGTCGACGAGAACCATCTCCTCTCCGCGCAGCAGCTGGTTGTTGGTGACGTAGTGTATGTGCGTGGCGCGGGAGCCGCCCGCGACCACGGGCGGGAACGCGGTGTGCTCCGGTACTCCTGCAAGTTGCTAACATACCCGAGTCGACGAGAACCATCTCCTCTCCGCGCAGCAGCTGGTTGTTGGTGACGTAGTGTATGTGCGTGGCGCGGGAGCCGCCCGCGACCACGGGCGGGAACGCGGTGTGCTCCGGTACTCCTGCAAGTTGCTAACATACCCGAGTCGACGAGAACCATCTCCTCTCCGCGCAGCAGCTGGTTGTTGGTGACGTAGTGTATGTGCGTGGCGCGGGAGCCGCCCGCGACCACGGGCGGGAACGCGGTGTGCTCCGGTACTCCTGCAAGTTGCTAACATACCCGAGTCGACGAGAACCATCTCCTCTCCGCGCAGCAGCTGGTTGTTGGTGACGTAGTGTATGTGCGTGGCGCGGGAGCCGCCCGCGACCACGGGCAGGAACGCGGTGTGCTCCGGTACTCCTGCAAGTTGCTAACATACCCGAGTCGACGAGAACCATCTCCTCTCCGCGCAGCAGCTGGTTGTTGGTGACGTAGTGTATGTGCGTGGCGCGGGAGCCGCCCGCGACCACGGGCGGGAACGCGGTGTGCTCCGGTACTCCTGCAAGTTGCTAACATACCCGAGTCGACGAGAACCATCTCCTCTCCGCGCAGCAGCTGGTTGTTGGTGACGTAGTGTATGTGCGTGGCGCGGGAGCCGCCCGCGACCACGGGCGGGAACGCGGTGTGCTCCGGTACTCCTGCAAGTTGCTAACATACCCGAGTCGACGAGAACCATCTCCTCTCCGCGCAGCAGCTGGTTGTTGGTGACGTAGTGTATGTGCGTGGCGCGGGAGCCGCCCGCGACCACGGGCGGGAACGCGGTGTGCTCCGGTACTCCTGCAAGTTGCTAACATACCCGAGTCGACGAGAACCATCTCCTCTCCGCGCAGCAGCTGGTTGTTGGTGACGTAGTGTATGTGCGTGGCGCGGGAGCCGCCCGCGACCACGGGCGGGAACGCGGTGTGCTCCGGTACTCCTGCAAGTTGCTAACATACCCGAGTCGACGAGAACCATCTCCTCTCCGCGCAGCAGCTGGTTGTTGGTGACGTAGTGTATGTGCGTGGCGCGGGAGCCGCCCGCGACCACGGGCGGGAACGCGGTGTGCTCCGGTACTCCTGCAAGTTGCTAACATACCCGAGTCGACGACGACCATCTACTCTCCGCGCAGCAGCTGGTTGTTGGTGACGTAGTGTATGTGCGTGGCGCGGGAGCCGCCCGCGACCACGGGCGGGAACGCGGTGTGCTCCGGTACTCCTGCAAGTTGCTAACATACCCGAGTCGACGAGAACCATCTCCTCTCCGCGCAGCAGCTGGTTGTTGGTGACGTAGTGTATGTGCGTGGCGCGGGAGCCGCCCGCGACCACGGGCGGGAACGCGGTGTGCTCCGGTACTCCTGCAAGTTGCTAACATACCCGAGTCGACGAGAACCATCTCCTCTCCGCGCAGCAGCTGGTTGTTGGTGACGTAGTGTATGTGCGTGGCGCGGGAGCCGCCCGCGACCACGGGCGGGAACGCGGTGTGCTCCGGTACTCCTGCAAGTTGCTAACATACCCGAGTCGACGAGAACCATCTCCTCTCCGCGCAGCAGCTGGTTGTTGGTGACGTAGTGTATGTGCGTGGCGCGGGAGCCGCCCGCGACCACGGGCGGGAACGCGGTGTGCTCCGGTACTCCTGCAAGTTGCTAACATACCCGAGTCGACGAGAACCATCTCCTCTCCGCGCAGCAGCTGGTTGTTGGTGACGTAGTGTATCTGCGTGGCGCGGGAGCCGCCCGCGACCACGGGCGGGAACGCGGTGTGCTCCGGTACTCCTGCAAGTTGCTAACATACCCGAGTCGACGAGAACCATCTCCTCTCCGCGCAGCAGCTGGTTGTTGGTGACGTAGTGTATGTGCGTGGCGCGGGAGCCGCCCGCGACCACGGGCGGGAACGCGGTGTGCTCCGGTACTCCTGCAAGTTGCTAACATACCCGAGTCGACGAGAACCATCTCCTCTCCGCGCAGCAGCTGGTTGTTGGTGACGTAGTGTATGTGCGTGGCGCGGGAGCCGCCCGCGACCACGGGCGGGAACGCGGTGTGCTCCGGTACTCCTGCAAGTTGCTAACATACCCGAGTCGACGACGACCATCTACTCTCCGCGCAGCAGCTGGTTGTTGGTGACGTAGTGTATGTGCGTGGCGCGGGAGCCGCCCGCGACCACGGGCGGGAACGCGGTGTGCTCCGGTACTCCTGCAAGTTGCTAACATACCCGAGTCGACGAGAACCATCTCCTCTCCGCGCAGCAGCTGGTTGTTGGTGACGTAGTGTATGTGCGTGGCGCGGGAGCCGCCCGCGACCACGGGCGGGAACGCGGTGTGCTCCGGTACTCCTGCAAGTTGCTAACATACCCGAGTCGACGAGAACCATCTCCTCTCCGCGCAGCAGCTGGTTGTTGGTGACGTAGTGTATGTGCGTGGCGCGGGAGCCGCCCGCGACCACGGGCGGGAACGCGGTGTGCTCCGGTACTCCTGCAAGTTGCTAACATACCCGAGTCGACGAGAACCATCTCCTCTCCGCGCAGCAGCTGGTTGTTGGTGACGTAGTGTATGTGCGTGGCGCGGGAGCCGCCCGCGACCACGGGCGGGAACGCGGTGTGCTCCGGTACTCCTGCAAGTTGCTAACATACCCGAGTCGACGAGAACCATCTCCTCTCCGCGCAGCAGCTGGTTGTTGGTGACGTAGTGTATGTGCGTGGCGCGGGAGCCGCCCGCGACCACGGGCGGGAACGCGGTGTGCTCCGGTACTCCTGCAAGTTGCTAACATACCCGAGTCGACGAGAACCATCTCCTCTCCGCGCAGCAGCTGGTTGTTGGTGACGTAGTGTATGTGCGTGGCGCGGGAGCCGCCCGCGACCACGGGCGGGAACGCGGTGTGCTCCGGTACTCCTGCAAGTTGCTAACATACCCGAGTCGACGAGAACCATCTCCTCTCCGCGCAGCAGCTGGTTGTTGGTGACGTAGTGTATGTGCGTGGCGCGGGAGCCGCCCGCGACCACGGGCGGGAACGCGGTGTGCTCCGGTACTCCTGCAAGTTGCTAACATACCCGAGTCGACGAGAACCATCTCCTCTCCGCGCAGCAGCTGGTTGTTGGTGACGTAGTGTATGTGCGTGGCGCGGGAGCCGCCCGCGACCACGGGCGGGAACGCGGTGTGCTCCGGTACTCCTGCAAGTTGCTAACATACCCGAGTCGACGAGAACCATCTCCTCTCCGCGCAGCAGCTGGTTGTTGGTGACGTAGTGTATGTGCGTGGCGCGGGAGCCGCCCGCGACCACGGGCGGGAACGCGGTGTGCTCCGGTACTCCTGCAAGTTGCTAACATACCCGAGTCGACGAGAACCATCTCCTCTCCGCGCAGCAGCTGGTTGTTGGTGACGTAGTGTATGTGCGTGGCGCGGGAGCCGCCCGCGACCACGGGCGGGAACGCGGTGTGCTCCGGTACTCCTGCAAGTTGCTAACATACCCGAGTCGACGAGAACCATCTCCTCTCCGCGCAGCAGCTGGTTGTTGGTGACGTAGTGTATGTGCGTGGCGCGGGAGCCGCCCGCGACCACGGGCGGGAACGCGGTGTGCTCCGGTACTCCTGCAAGTTGCTAACATACCCGAGTCGACGAGAACCATCTCCTCTCCGCGCAGCAGCTGGTTGTTGGTGACGTAGTGTATGTGCGTGGCGCGGGAGCCGCCCGCGACCACGGGCGGGAACGCGGTGTGCTCCGGTACTCCTGCAAGTTGCTAACATACCCGAGTCGACGAGAACCATCTCCTCTCCGCGCAGCAGCTGGTTGTTGGTGACGTAGTGTATGTGCGTGGCGCGGGAGCCGCCCGCGACCACGGGCGGGAACGCGGTGTGCTCCGGTACTCCTGCAAGTTGCTAACATACCCGAGTCGACGAGAACCATCTCCTCTCCGCGCAGCAGCTGGTTGTTGGTGACGTAGTGTATGTGCGTGGCGCGGGAGCCGCCCGCGACCACGGGCGGGAACGCGGTGTGCTCCGGTACTCCTGCAAGTTGCTAACATACCCGAGTCGACGAGAACCATCTCCTCTCCGCGCAGCAGCTGGTTGTTGGTGACGTAGTGTATGTGCGTGGCGCGGGAGCCGCCCGCGACCACGGGCAGGAACGCGGTGTGCTCCGGTACTCCTGCAAGTTGCTAACATACCCGAGTCGACGAGAACCATCTCCTCTCCGCGCAGCAGCTGGTTGTTGGTGACGTAGTGTATGTGCGTGGCGCGGGAGCCGCCCGCGACCACGGGCGGGAACGCGGTGTGCTCCGGTACTCCTGCAAGTTGCTAACATACCCGAGTCGACGAGAACCATCTCCTCTCCGCGCAGCAGCTGGTTGTTGGTGACGTAGTGTATGTGCGTGGCGCGGGAGCCGCCCGCGACCACGGGCGGGAACGCGGTGTGCTCCGGTACTCCTGCAAGTTGCTAACATACCCGAGTCGACGAGAACCATCTCCTCTCCGCGCAGCAGCTGGTTGTTGGTGACGTAGTGTATGTGCGTGGCGCGGGAGCCGCCCGCGACCACGGGCGGGAACGCGGTGTGCTCCGGTACTCCTGCAAGTTGCTAACATACCCGAGTCGACGAGAACCATCTCCTCTCCGCGCAGCAGCTGGTTGTTGGTGACGTAGTGTATGTGCGTGGCGCGGGAGCCGCCCGCGACCACGGGCGGGAACGCGGTGTGCTCCGGTACTCCTGCAAGTTGCTAACATACCCGAGTCGACGAGAACCATCTCCTCTCCGCGCAGCAGCTGGTTGTTGGTGACGTAGTGTATGTGCGTGGCGCGGGAGCCGCCCGCGACCACGGGCGGGAACGCGGTGTGCTCCGGTACTCCTGCAAGTTGCTAACATACCCGAGTCGACGAGAACCATCTCCTCTCCGCGCAGCAGCTGGTTGTTGGTGACGTAGTGTATGTGCGTGGCGCGGGAGCCGCCCGCGACCACGGGCAGGAACGCGGTGTGCTCCGGTACTCCTGCAAGTTGCTAACATACCCGAGTCGACGAGAACCATCTCCTCTCCGCGCAGCAGCTGGTTGTTGGTGACGTAGTGTATGTGCGTGGCGCGGGAGCCGCCCGCGACCACGGGCGGGAACGCGGTGTGCTCCGGTACTCCTGCAAGTTGCTAACATACCCGAGTCGACGAGAACCATCTCCTCTCCGCGCAGCAGCTGGTTGTTGGTGACGTAGTGTATGTGCGTGGCGCGGGAGCCGCCCGCGACCACGGGCAGGAACGCGGTGTGCTCCGGTACTCCTGCAAGTTGCTAACATACCCGAGTCGACGAGAACCATCTCCTCTCCGCGCAGCAGCTGGTTGTTGGTGACGTAGTGTATGTGCGTGGCGCGGGAGCCGCCCGCGACCACGGGCGGGAACGCGGTGTGCTCCGGTACTCCTGCAAGTTGCTAACATACCCGAGTCGACGAGAACCATCTCCTCTCCGCGCAGCAGCTGGTTGTTGGTGACGTAGTGTATGTGCGTGGCGCGGGAGCCGCCCGCGACCACGGGCGGGAACGCGGTGTGCTCCGGTACTCCTGCAAGTTGCTAACATACCCGAGTCGACGAGAACCATCTCCTCTCCGCGCAGCAGCTGGTTGTTGGTGACGTAGTGTATGTGCGTGGCGCGGGAGCCGCCCGCGACCACGGGCGGGAACGCGGTGTGCTCCGGTACTCCTGCAAGTTGCTAACATACCCGAGTCGACGAGAACCATCTCCTCTCCGCGCAGCAGCTGGTTGTTGGTGACGTAGTGTATGTGCGTGGCGCGGGAGCCGCCCGCGACCACGGGCGGGAACGCGGTGTGCTCCGGTACTCCTGCAAGTTGCTAACATACCCGAGTCGACGAGAACCATCTCCTCTCCGCGCAGCAGCTGGTTGTTGGTGACGTAGTGTATGTGCGTGGCGCGGGAGCCGCCCGCGACCACGGGCGGGAACGCGGTGTGCTCCGGTACTCCTGCAAGTTGCTAACATACCCGAGTCGACGACGACCATCTACTCTCCGCGCAGCAGCTGGTTGTTGGTGACGTAGTGTATGTGCGTGGCGCGGGAGCCGCCCGCGACCACGGGCGGGAACGCGGTGTGCTCCGGTACTCCTGCAAGTTGCTAACATACCCGAGTCGACGAGAACCATCTCCTCTCCGCGCAGCAGCTGGTTGTTGGTGACGTAGTGTATGTGCGTGGCGCGGGAGCAGCCCGCGACCACGGGCGGGAACGCGGTGTGCTCCGGTACTCCTGCAAGTTGCTAACATACCCGAGTCGACGAGAACCATCTCCTCTCCGCGCAGCAGCTGGTTGTTGGTGACGTAGTGTATGTGCGTGGCGCGGGAGCCGCCCGCGACCACGGGCGGGAACGCGGTGTGCTCCGGTACTCCTGCAAGTTGCTAACATACCCGAGTCGACGAGAACCATCTCCTCTCCGCGCAGCAGCTGGTTGTTGGTGACGTAGTGTATGTGCGTGGCGCGGGAGCCGCCCGCGACCACGGGCGGGAACGCGGTGTGCTCCGGTACTCCTGCAAGTTGCTAACATACCCGAGTCGACGAG